>JANUWF010001322.1:6647500-7047075 GCA_026120185.1 Voacanga thouarsii | reverse complement strand
TTTTTATTATATTGGAAAAAAATCACATCTTCCCCACAAAAAATATTTCTCCATCACTTTTTTTTTTTTTTTTTCTCATATTCATTCCTCAAGGGTTTTTCCGATAATATTTTCAAAATATCTAATTCCCATAAACTCTTTAGTTCTATACCATCATATTAAATGAAAATTCTAACTATTACATAAAATATTTTGGTTCTTATCCTTTATTACCATTCCATCGTATAATCATAATTGACACTTCTTCTTTTCCTTATTCTATCAATATAACATAATTATAGTTGTACACTTTTGTCTTATACTATCAATTTATATGGAAAGTTATAGTCAATTGCAAGATATAATATACGAAGAAACATAGCATAATGAATAAGAGTAAGTAGAGAATGATGAAACATTCGACAATGAAAATACACATCAGCGTAATGAAGAAGAAGAAGAAGATGATGATGATGCTCCAAAGGTAGATCAGCTTATTTTTCACCTTGCACGATTTGTTGGGAAGTTATCTATCAAATGCTAAACGATAGGTTTCAATGTGGCTAAAAAGTCAACTTTAAAGTGTAGTTACTACATACAAACATATCAAATTATTAGTTGTGATAAGGAAAAAATCTTATGCAAATACTAGGATAAATAGAATCCATTGTCTTGCATGTTTATGAGCAACTCGTGGCAAGGTGTGTCTAAAGTTCACAATCAACATAACCATGAATTGGATCCTTCCATGACAATATTTATGCTAGCACACAGAAATCTTACTTCATTTATGAAAATAAATGTTGATTAGATATTTATTTTGATTTAAATAACGTAATAACCTATACGTATTTTTTATAAAAAATAAAAAATTATACTAAGATAAATGCATATAATATTTTTATAGTATCTAATTCATATGAAACTCTTAAAGAAGTATTATTTTATCAAATGAAAACTCTAACTATTACACGCAACATTTCGTTTTTTATATTTCATTACTATTCTGTCATATAATCATAGTTGACACTTCTTTCTTATTCTATTCATATAACGCAATTATAATTGATATTTTCATCTTATACCATTAACTAATATAGAAAATCATAGTCAACTATAAGATATAATACAAGAAAATATATTTATCAGAGCATGACTCGAATCCCATAGTCTTACAGTCATAGGTGAGACTACTTTAATTTTAAGCGGGACTTTTCTTATAATTAATAATTTATTTTGAAATAAAAATATAGCATAAATTAATTTTTTAATTAATTTATAATAGTATTATTAAGATTACCTTATTTATATAATCTAAATATTTATTTAGATATTAAGAATTTATATTATTTATCCTCTAAATCCTTACATAATCTAATTTTTTTCTTATTAATGATATTATTTATATATAAATATTTCAAATTAAAATGAATGGTTGCATGTCATTATAAAAATAGATAAATATAATAGGAGAATATGTTGATGTAATTTAGAAATATTTTAAAATATTAATATTCATAAATAATTTAAGTAATAATTATATTCATTCATCATATTTTATAAGATTAATTTTTTGTGCTTTTAAGATGAATTTTTATATATTATTTGTAAAAAAAAAAATTAGAGCAGTATCTAATTTGAAGTATCATACTAAATTTTGAATATATCATTTTATTTTTTGTCAAATTTTAAATTAATGACAAAAAATTCTTCCTAATTCATTATTAAATTACCAACTATTAAAAGAAAGCCCATTTTTTTTTTTATTCTATTAGTTGAAATTCATTAGTAAATTACTAACTAATAAAAAAAAAAAAAAGCCCAACAAAGGGAATTCAAACCTGCAACATGCTTTAGGCTATATAGTTTGAATATCCAGCATACCATCAGATGTTTTGTGATTGGCACCATCCATATTATATTTACATTTTCCTTCCATCCGTATTTCATAATAACATTTACAACAAATATCTCATTAGATATTTGTATTTTGTTTTAAATAATGTAATAATTTACACTTTCCTATCACTTCCATCTAATAATAACATTCATAACAAATATATTATTACATATTTTTATTTTCATTTAAATAATACAACCATTTATATACATTTTTATAGGAAATAAAAAATTATATTTAGATAAATATAATATATCTTTATAATATATATATATATATATATATATATATATTAAAACTCATAAATGTAATATAGTGTTTATGTGTAACTGATGATTGGTTATATATATTGAATAGAATGATTTGTTTCAAAGGTTAACATGCAAAAGGATATGAATTTATAGGTAATATAAGGAGTTTGGTAAATTTCAACAATTTTTTTCCATATAAATGACTTTGCTTATTTTTCATATTTATAATTTATTTGACACGTAACTCAGCAATAATTTTATGAAAATTCATTTATCTAACTTTATTCAGTAAACAATCATTTATTTAATTTTAGAAGTAACATACCAAAAGGAAAGGTAAAAATATGCTTCAGGGAAATGATTTATTAAAAGATAATTTAGTTTTCACTTAGTTTTGAATATTAAATGATGGAAGTATATCTTTTCTACTATGGTCAAAAATTTATTTAATATTTTATTATTAAACCATCACTAATGTCGTACCAATAGATTACTAATAAGATTATTTTATTTTTTATTATTTTTATATTTTTGTTGGTACTTCATTGGTAATTTCTCAATAAAATTAAAACTACCAATAGAAAAGTAATATAATATCAACGGATGGAAATATTTATTTTTAGTTTTTAATAATCCTTTTGGCAATTAAAACCATTATCAACACGGTACCATTAAACTTATTAACAAAATATTGATTGAATACCAACTAATATAAGTCGTATTTATAAAAAAAAATTATAAATCTAAAACATTTGATGGTATTTTGTCGATAATTAAAATCATTACTATTCATTGCCAGTGGATTATAGAAATTCTTTTTCATTTTATATTTAATTCAATTTTTATTTTATATTTTGATGGTAATCTATTGGTAGTGTCTTTGTAAATTTAAAATTTCTAATTAATTATTGATGGAATTACCTATGAACTTTTTATTTTATAAAAACATATAACAAAAAAGATTCTATTTATATTCCAATGCTATTTAGTTAAAAATATTATGAAATAAATATTTTTTTATAGTTATTCAAGATATTTTGGAAATATTGAGGACACAAGGCTCAATTTTAATTTATTTATTATTATTAAATAAAATATTAATAGGTTATTACAATTAGTTTAAAATAAAAGATTATTTTTAACTAATCAAAATATATTTTAAAAAATTAGATCAAAAGGACTCAAATGATTATGATTGATTTTTTTCTAATGATTATGGTAGATTTCTTTTTTTTTTTTTAAAGAAACTTTAAATTAATCAAAATATATAAAACAAAATATTTTGAGTCCTTGAGATAGTCATTTAAAGTGTAATAATTGAAAAGTGTGTAAGTAAATCTTTCATTTTTTTTTCATTTTTTAAAAATCAATTATCATTTAAAAAAATTCAAATTAGAAAGGATAAGTTTTTGAAAGTTCTAGAATGTCATATCTATTGTGGATGTGATTTAAAAATCGTATATACATAGATTGTTCTAAAACGTAGTCGACATAAATACATTTAATAATTTATTAATGTTGACGCATAAAAAATAAGAAAGTTACATAATTGAACTATTCTTGAAGTTTTCATCGACTTTAGACATCTAATTATCAAATTTTATCCGTGTGTGTATAGTTTTGCAAAGTCAAACATTATGTACGAATTTAAAAATATATGTTTTGGGTAGTGAATAAATGAGATCTAAATTAATCACAGTCGAACTCACAAAATATACTGATATTAGAAGAAGAACATAATAGCGAAATATAGATTGATTCAAAATAAATTAAACTTCAAAAGTACTATTGTGAAGAAAGTCCCGCTTAAGAATGTTTTAATTGATAGTGAGATTTTAGTTGATAGTGACATTGAAATATGCATGTAATTAATTGTTAGTATATAGTTGAAACATACAATTGATAGTTGACATTAGAAAAACATTAATTTGAACAGACGGTAACATTGGAAACACACAAATTTGAATAGATAGTTGTCAGTATTAATTTCACATTTAAAAATTTTAACTTTTTAATTCAAAATACGTTAAAATCTTGATTGAGGATAATATTATCAATTAACTTAAAGTTTAATAACAAAAGACTTAATACCCCTATTGATCTGGATCAATTCTATCCACAAAAGCATTTATGTAAAATTATTTATAAACAACCACTTGACAAACTTTCATTAAAATAAATATTTTAAATTAATAATAGATATTTAAGTTTATACCCATAATTTTTTTCTTTTAATAGAAAGTCTATTTTTGAAATGGTCTACTTTAGTAGAAACAATTCTTTAATTTCAATGGTCCAGGAGAATTGTTATAAATATTGTATTCTTATATAAAAATTAAAGATTCTTCAATTTCATGAGTACCCTACACCCCTTTTCTTCTTATGCACAACCGAAAAAGTTGCATATATGTGTTAAAAACCTAAGCAGTACCATCCATATTTTGATGGATATATTTAAACTTCTTGATAATTAAACCCTTATTCATTTACCCTGTGTCTGGTTCACAAAAGGAAAGGGGAGGGTAAAGGAGAATAATTTACTTCTATTTTATTTGGTTGAGATAAAAATGAAATAAATAATAAATATTATTTAATTTACATATCAGTTCGAATCATATCCTTTCTAATTTATTTCTCTTTTATCTTTTCTTCTTAAACAAATAATATAAATAATCTATTTACGTCCAAATTTATATCCCTCTTTTTTTTTTCTCTTTTTACCCTAACTAAATTATTATTAAGGGAATTGGTAAGCTAGTTTGTTTATACATAGCTCAAGATCACACGAAGGGATTGGGGGTTGTTCAATTCATGTACAGAAATTGCGCGACCAATTGGCTATTGAAATTAAAAGGTTCCAAAATTGATAGTGGTAGAGTAGACGTATGTCAAAAATTCTTTTAGTGCCAATTGACGACTGGGATTAAAAGGTTTGAAAATTTGATGATAGTAAAATGATCGCGTATTAAGAATTTTTTTTTAATAGAATGAAATAGTTTTTGTACACAAAATCTTATTTATTAAATTGTAATTATTTATTTAATCATAAGTTATATTTATACAATTGTAATATAAATCATGATTATATTTATTTGATCATAAATGATGTTTATATAAAATAATAATTATTATAATTGACTATATAATTTCCGTATATTTGCATGCTATATCCAACTTGTAGCATTGTGTAACACACAGCGGTCTAGCCGCAACAATCCATCCAGGTCCAGTTCCCGTGTCCATCAAAGGGTCTAGAGTCTCCCGTCTTCCAAGTCCAACGCTCAAGTGCGTGACATCCTAATTGCAATATTCAAACAAAGCAACCTCTAGCTTGCCTCCGAACATTGAAGTAATATATATATATATATATATATATATATATATATATATATATATATAGAAGTAAATAAGAAGAGAAAATAAATATAGAAATAAATAGTATATTTATTTCGTTTGATTGGATGTAGATGTGAATGGAAAATATATGAATGAGGGAGTAGCCTGCTAATCTATATCAGCATTTCTTTCTCTCCCAATTTAAAAGGATTAAGAAAGAGAAAATAAAGTAAAAATAATAAATGACAAAATTGACCATATTTTTAACATTAAAAATTTTAACAAAATAGATGATAAGAGATAAATTAATAAATTAAATGAATTATTTCCTCCTTTTCTCTTTCTTTCCATATCTTCTTCATTTCATATCAAATAAAATAAAAATAAATATTATTATTTTCCTTTGTGGAAGTAAATGTGTCTCCTCCTCTCTCCCTCCCTCTCCCCCTCCTTGAACCAAACATAGGCTATATGTCTAGATTAAGAACTACCACTGTGGAACTATACTAAAAGGACATCTTTATATTTGAGGTAGAGCCTTTATTCTCTTGCACCTAAACCAACACCACTAGAAATGCCACACAACTACCATAATCAAGCTATTATAGACGAAACTAGAAATTTGAGATTGGAAGACAAATTATACTAATGAAATAATATAATTTAAAAAAAAATTTAGAGAATGAAATATAAAAATTTAATTTTTTTTAATTAATTTTTCTAAGATAAATTACAAAATCTCAAAAAATTTTGGGCCCATCCGTGCATGAGGGTCCAAGATCTTGTATGATAGGTATTACAATCAATTTATGTCTATATTAAGTACTAAGGTGATAACTTAGTTAGTCACAAGTGTCTCTTATTAAGTAATATATTTTAAATTTAATTCATATTTTGTTCCTCTAATATAGAGAGAGAGAGAATGTTGCATAAAGTAATTTCCAAATCTAACGAGGGGCAAACTGGATAGGGGAAACTGAAAGACAAAAGGGGTTAGATATACAGTCTATCAATGATTGTGATGTTTCTTTGATAGGAAGTGAGCTTATCAACTGATCAAGAACACTGCCTAAGGTTTCTCTGCTGGTATTTGTCCTTTCAAGTGATTCATTAATCTATTGAAGTTATTGTAAGACGTTCCACCTTGCACTGTGGCCATTTCAGCTCTTTCCTTCCATTCAATGGCTTTTTTCCTCATCTCCTTCCCTTTGCTTCCCTCCATTAATTCTCTGACCATCGCCTCGACTTCGTCTCTCTTAACGTTGGTGTCAATCTCCATGCCAATCCGCCACTTGTTGCACAAGAACAGGCAATTTGTCTGTTGTTCTGCAAAAAATGGCCAGCAAATCATTGGTACGCCTTGGCTAATGCATGCTCTCTAGTATGGAATTCCACCCACAATGAGTTAGAAATCCTCCAATGGAAGGATGCCCAAGTGTTTTCTCTTGCGGGCACCATTCCATAAGCAAGCCTCTGTCTTTGATTTCCTCCAAGAAATCTTGGGATATAATTTCTGTTCCACCTTTCACAAGGTTAGGCCTAATAACCCACAAGAATGAGAACTTGCTATTGGCTAGTCCCCAGGCAAACTCGCTCAATTGTTCTGGTGTCATGATCACCAGACTTCCAGAGGTCACATATACAACCGATCCAGGCTGCTTCTTATCCAACCATTCCAAGCTTCCCATATCCTGTTTCCACAAAGTGGAATCAATGGAGGCCGTTTTGTCTTCACAGAGCTGTTGTTGAAGCATTGATTATGGTCCAATGGTGTATAAATTTGGAAAGTTGATCTTTATGGCATCCAAAACTTCTCGTTCCAAATCATCGAACGTATTGAGAATCAAGTTTCTATGTTCAGAGCATTTTTGACACATTCTAAGTTGAAATTAAACATTATATCCTCCGGATTGCTGGACCGGAGGAATGAGGGAAGATCTTTCAGTCGAATCCCTTCCAATGCAGGTATCCAGTCAATCTTGGTATCGAGATATCCATTACTCAGGCAGCTTTCATCTGAAAATTTGACACAATTGATTACAATACTTTCAGTTTCAACAAATAAACCAAAAAAAAAAATTCAACTAAATGATGATATATACCTACCCTTCAATGGAAAATAGACTATGTGAACGAGCTTCTCAAACTGTGTAGAAAATAAGAACACAGAGGAAAACTGGGAAAGAATTTCTTTATTTTATTGATTCAATTCACTAACTATTACAGGTTATACAAGTTGTTTTATATATACCATCTGGATCCAAATGAAACTATTAGCTAAAGAATAAACTAGGATAACATCCAATAATTAACAGCTGGTAAGAAAGAAACAAAAATAGCATTCTGAAACTGGTTAGTTGTTGCCGCCAAAATATGCAATCAGGATCAAAAGAAAACGTGGATATCTTGCAAATAAGCTGGCTCTATGCAATGAGTTGTCATCCTCAACAGTTGACCTAGTTGCTGACTTGGCAACAACAATGACAACTGACTTAACAATCCCAGTTTCATCCTTCTTCTTCTGAGACTTAACAGCCCCCGCAAGCTGGATGCAGAGAGAACCCCCAAATGAGACAACAACAAAGAACAAGGAGCAGGAGATAATGCTTTTGTGAAGATATCAACTAATTGTTGAGCAGAAGAAACTGGCAAGGGCTCCATGCAGCCAGCTTGAAATTGATCTCGAATGAAATGACAATCAATCTCTATATGCTTGGTTCGTTCATGAAATATGAGATTTTCAACCAAATAAATTGCTCTTCTATTGTCACACAAGAGAGGAACCGGTAAAATGCAGGTAAAACCAAGTTCTTGAAAGAAATGCATAATTCACTGCAACTCACAAATAGACTGAGTTAAAGCTCTATATTCTGCCTCAACAGAGCCTCGAGCAACCACATATTGCTTCTTGGATTTCCAGGACACAAGTGCAAAACCAAAATAGATACAAAAACCAGTAATAGACCTTTTGGAATCCTAACAACCTGCCCAATCTAAATCAACATACACCTGAAGGGCAAAACAAGTATCAATTGGAAAATGCAAACCAAAATCAATGGTGCCCTTAAGATATCTAAGAAGCCTATATACATCTTGGATATGCAAAACTATTGGAGCATTGAGAAACTGACTCAACTGCTGAATTGCAAAAGTAATATCTGGTCGGCTATGAGTCAAATATAATAACTTCCCAACTAAACTCCGATATAAAGAAACATTAGGAAATAATTATGAATCTCTAGCAGCCAGTTTTAGCTTACTATCTAAAGGGGTAAACACTGGTTTGCAACTAATATAACCATGTGTTTGAAGCATATCTAACAAATATTTCTGTTGAGACAACACAATGCCAATTGAATCTCTATGAATCACAATGCCAAGAAAATAGTGAAGGTCACCCATATTTTTTATTTGAAATTGATGATGCAGCTGACTTTTGACCTCAATAATGGCATCTAAGTGATTGCTCAAAACAAGAATATCATCAACATGCACCAAAATAGCAATGAACAAATCAGTAGTCCTCTTAAAAAATAGGCTATAGTCACTCTTGGACTGAAGAAAACCAAGGGATAGCAAATAAGCAGTAAGTTTTGCATTCTATTTGTCTACTAGCCTGTTTAAGGCCATATAAAGACTTATCAAGCTTGCATACCAATGAAGCATTAGTAGTTGCAAAACCTGGGGGCATATCCATGTAAACCTCCTCAAACAAATCACCATGCAAAAAAGTATTATTCACATCTAATTGATGGACATACCAGTTAGACTTTGCAGCAAGAGCTAACATTAGTCTAATAGTATTAATCTTCACAACTGGTGCAAAAGTATCCAAAAAATCTACTCCCTCTTGTTGTGTATAGCATTTGGCAACAAGTCTTGCCTTATACCTGTCAATAGATCCATTAGCCTTATACTTAATTCGATATACCCATTTACATCTAATAGTCTTCTTTCCAAGAGGTAGAGGAACTAAGTGCCATGTTCGGTTAGCCTCCAAAGCTGTAATTTCAAATTTCATTGCTGAACACCATTCTTTGAATTGCACAGCCGCAAAATAATGCTTAGGTTCAAAACACTTATTAGCATTGAGGTAAGAAGTGTGGTGTAGTAATTCTATGCACTTTAGAGCAAATGTAATCAGAAAGATGAGTAGGTGTAGTGATAGTCCTAGTAGATCTTCTAAGAGGAATTTTAGAGATAGAAGAAGAAGACAAAAGTGAATCTTGTTGAAAAGAAGTATATGGTAAATGGATTGATGAAGAATAAGGTAAGAGTAAAACAGGTTTACCCAAACTAGAATTAGATGAAACTTTATGATGTACAAAAGGAAAACAAGATTCCGTGAAGGAAATATTTCTGGACATGAAGATTTCTCTGGAAAAGAAATCTAACAAGAGGAAACCTTTTGTAGATGAAGAATAACCAAGAAAAACACAAGGTTTACTTCTAGGATCAAATTTACTTTTGTGTGGGAGTTGAATACAAACATAAGCCAAACTGCTAAAAACCTTAAGAATACTATAATTTGGAGGTTTTTGATATAACCTTTCAAATGGCGTTTGTTGATTTAACACAAGAGTAGGGGTAATATTTATCAAATACATAGCATGTTCAATGCAATAACCCCAATATACAAAAGGTATTTGAGACTGAAATTTAAGAGCTCTAGCCACATTAAGAATATGTTGATATTTTCTTTCCACAATATCATTTTGTTCAGGAGTATAAGGACATGATGTTTGATGGATGATGCCCTCTGAATGATAAAAATCAACAAGTTGAAATTAAAGACCATTATCAGATCTTAAAATCTTAATTCTTTTAATAAATTGAGTTTCAACATAAGCACTGAAATGTTGGATCAGGGGTCTTACTTCAAAGTTTTGTTTCAACAAAAATAGCCAAGAAAATCTGCTAAAATCATCAACTATAGTTAAAAAATACTTGTGACCATGAACACTACAGGTATTAAAAGGGCCCCAAATATCCATATGTACCAAGTCAAAAATGGATGCAACAGCTCCTTGATGTAAGGGAAAAGGAGATTTTTGATGTTTAGTTAAAGGACATATTGGACAAAATGTGTCATCAGCAGGTAAAACAATAGAGGAATCAACCCTTTTAATTTCAGTCAATTGCTTTGTAGATAAATGGCCAAGTTTGAAATGCCACAACAGAGTTTTATTATAAAATTCATCAGTAGTAATATCATAAACTGAATTCACAATGGAAGTTGGCCGGTATAGATCAAGATGATAGAGACCCCCAAATAGTCTAGCTGATCCAATCATCTGGCCATGATGTGGATTTTGGATAACACAGGAATCATTTGTGAAGGTTATGACACACTTTAATTGTTGAAGAAGCTTACTAACAGAAATCAGATTGAAAGAAAATTTAGGAATGAACAGAACTTGATTTAAAACCATGGAAGAGGTTAATTGAACTGTGCCTATGTGTGAGACATGTACTATATCTCCAGTTGGTAACTTTATAGACACATTTTGAATAGGATGATAGTCGGAAAAAAATTCTAAACAAGAACAAATATGGTCTATTGCTCCTGGATCTAGAATCTAGATTGAAGAACATATACCTGTGTCTTGAGCTTCATATGATGAGTTTGAGAAGTTTGGTAGAAGAGTGTCTTGGTTGATTGAATGAGCATGTTCAGAAACACTACTGTTTTTGGAAGAAGAAGAGGAAGCAAGTTGTGTCTGAACCAGTTTTAACAGCTATTGTTACTGCTCTTAGTTACATATTTTGAGGTATGAGAATCCACTGAAATGTTTGAACAGACTAATACTGAGTTTACACCATTAGAGGCATTCTGAAAGTTACTACTATCGACAACAATATTGGCTTGTGGCATAAAACTTTGATTCCCCATAGTCCTAATTTTATTTTTGTAGCTAGCTGGAAATCCAGGTTTTTTATAACATTTGTTTATTGTATGCCCATGCATTCCACTAAATGAAAACTGCAACTTTCTGTTCATATTATTTCCTTTTCTGTACCCTTGATATCCACCATTTTGAATAGTTTTCCCACTAACATTTCCAATTGCATTTAACATGAGCTCATGTTTGGGAACATTTCTAGCCTGTACAGATAAATCTACTACAATATTTCTGGCAGCAAACACTAGAGGACTTGATGAAATTGAACTATCAGAATGTGCATTATGGTAATTGAGTGACCTTTCATGTGTGGAAACCATAGAAAAAGCATAATTCACAGTTGAAAAAAGTTTAGTCAATAAGATCTGAAACTTTATACCACTAAACTCTTCTTGATGAATCTGATAACAAAATCAACATCATTGTTTGTCTTGACTTCAGGTAATGTTGGACATTGACATTTTGGATCACAATGACAAATAGGAAGTAGCCTCAAATGTAACAACTCTTCCCATAGGGTCTTCAAATTGGTATATTATTCATTTATAGTTAACGAACTCTGTTTCAAATTATATATGTGTGTGTGTGTGTGTGTGTGTGTGTGTGTGTGTGTGTGTGTGTGTGTGTGTGTGTGTGTGTGTGTGTGTGTGTGTGTGTGTGTATCTTCTTGGAGGTTTGAAATTCTAATAGAGTCCCTTTGTGAAAACCATTCACATAGATCAGTCCATACATCATAAGTATTATCCATCCAAATCACACTTTGAGCTATAGAGGATGAAATAGAATTGAGAATCCATGACAAAACCATATTATTACATTGTTCCCATGTTGCATATGAATTATGAGTACGAATTAGGGCTTTGATACTACCATTAACAAAACCTAACTTGTTTTTAGAAATCAAAGTCATCCTCATTGCTCTACACCATTAATGATAATTTCTCGGTCAAAGACGGTTGAACCAAAACCAAAACCAAAGATGGATTTTCATTCGGATGCATATAAAATGGACTAGACGTAATAATTTCCTGAGTAGCCATTATGATTCAATCCAGGATAAACAATAATTGCAGTTTCGATAACCAGAGATCATAGAACCAATTGGAAATTTTGGTTTTGATGATTTCCTATAAAAAAAACAAATGACGGATGTTTATCTTCAACTGAATTGAATCATACTTTCATCTTTAACAAAATTGAATTACCCAAGAATTTCGCTCTGATACCATGTAGAAAATAAGAACACGGAAGAAAATTGGGAAAGAATTTCTCTGTTTCATTGATTCAATTCACTAATTATTACAGGTTATACAAGTTGTTTTATATACATCATCCGGATCCAAACGAAACTATTAGCTAAAGAATAAATTAGGATGACATCCAATAATTAACAAAATAACATTCTGAAACTGGTTAGTTGTTACCGCCAAAATATTCAACCAGGATCAAAAGAAAATGTGGATATTTGGCAAATGAGTTGTCATCCTCAACTACTGACCTGGTTGCTGACTTGGCAACAACTGACTTAATAATCTCAACTTCATCCTTCTTCTTTTGAGACTTAACAAACTGCATATAGCCT
Source organism: Voacanga thouarsii (assembly GCA_026120185.1). NCBI lineage: Eukaryota > Viridiplantae > Streptophyta > Magnoliopsida > Gentianales > Apocynaceae > Voacanga > Voacanga thouarsii. Next base: position 7,034,124 of record JANUWF010001322.1, on the reverse strand, counting down.
AACATCCCACAAGCACTAGGAGTAAAGAAAAGAATCTCCGGAGGCCGAATTCTTGAGCAACTTTCAAAGTGAAGCTCATGACACCATCAGAGACTATGCAAGTAACCGGAGGTGCATCTGGTGAAGCATTAAGCCTTGAAATCAGTTCTCGGAAGGATTGCTGGCAGTGTACGGGCATTGATACACAAAGTGCCAGAAGATCCATTATCCCTCTCTGGTTAGATGCTGGCAAACCATCATATGCCGTCTCAAATCGAAAATCTTCTCTTCCCTATAAATCAGCTTCACCCTTGGACTTAACCAATCGACCAGAATTGAACTTTGTATGGACAAAGGTGACATAATATCCTCCATGATGAAGAAGCTGAGCTAGTTTTAGCATAGGGTTAATTATGGCCTTGAGGTGGTAGAGGAATACAAACGACATGAGGCTTCTTCTTCATGGACTCCATTACTGGATGCTGAAAAGATATAGCTTATGGGGATATGAAAATGAAGCTCGGCCATCACCAAATTGCCAAGATTTAAGATAGCCGTTTTGCCTGTTTCTCTCCAAGTTGCAGCAGACAGCGATCCGCCAGCAAATTTGTTAAATAGCTAGCGCATTACTATTTCAAGAAACCATCTGTCTGCGCTGAATTAATGATCTCTTTGCCAGTCATTTTTACGATGCATCCACTGCCTCCTAACAAATATGAAAACACAGAAAGACTCAATTTTGAGAGACTTTGGCGAAGAAAGTAACAAACATTTTTCATTTCCCAGTATTTACCTTTAGAAGAAATGATTTGAAACCGCAAAAAAAAAATGAAGGACCAAAATGCAAATTTTGATATGTTTAGCCCTTCACATGTATATTATTTAAGGGTTTTTCCAAGTTTTGCGCTCAAAATATTGGAAATTTTCTATATGCACATGTAGGGCTGTCAATGGGTCGGGTATACCCAGACCCGGACCTGTACCGAACCCGTTTATAACGGGTCTAGTACACATAATTTTCTACCCGACCCGGCCCCGGCCCGTTTACCCGATTACTATATATAAATGGGTCCGGGTATGGAACTATATTACCCATACCCGATTACCCGTTTAATAAATTATATTATATATATATATTATATAAAATATAAAATATATATTATATTATATATAAAATATTATGTTAATTAGTTTTTTTTCTACTCTTACCCTAACTCACCCTATCTCATGATTCTCATCTACAGCTGCCGTCTTTCTCTTCTATTCGATCTTCACTGTCTTCCTCTTCTCCTCCTCCGTCTTCACTATCTTCTCTTCTCTTCTCTTCTCTTCAGTGAAGTCTTCTCCTCTCTTCAGTCTTCACCGTCTTCCTCTTCTTCATCTATAGCTGCCATTCATCCTCAACCTCATCTCATCTATAGCACTATAGCCACTGAGCAGTCGCCGCCGCCGCCGCCTACCCACGTGGCCCACGCCCACAGCAACACACGGACCGAGCCAGCTGCCTCCGATCTAAGGTTAGTACCACCGAGCAATGTTTGATTTGTCGTACACTGCCTCATCTCTCCCTGTTGATTTCCAGAACCCAGCGATTGTTGTTCTATTGGTCCTTGTCCAGTCGTCTCTGTTGGATACTTCTTATCCTTATGACTGAAAAATTACCACTCATTTTGTTCTTCATATCCGATCTGGCATTTGTCTGTTCATCACAGTAGAATAAAAGTAGAGAACATGTTCATATTACTGCTTCATCACAGTAGAATAAAAGTACCACTCATTCTGACGGATCACTGAGCACAAATCTGCCGTCTTGTGAAAGCTGAATTTTTTATCCTTCCGAGACTGATTTATGCTATTCTGCTCTGCTTTAGTAATTTTGATTGAATATTCTATTCTGGCAATGTCTATTGTGTTTGACTAGGATAATGTCTAAATTGCTTCAATTTTTAATGAGGGTATTAAGTTGACATTGGCTGAAGGAGGTTGATTTTGGGATATAATGCATATAAGTGGGGTTTAATTGTCTATACAAAGTGGGAGCAAAAAGAAGTATTGGTTTGTGTTATTTTTCCTTGGAATTAGTTTTTACTACAAGGACATTAATTTTAAATGTTGTTATATTGGTTGCAATCATGTCTTGGTATTTTCTGAATGCATGAACCAATTTTCCATTCCTTTTGGGAGGCTATTGAGTTGTTGTTTTGAAAACTTGGACTTCATTAGGACTTTAATTGGTTTTGGAGTAAATTGGGGATTTATTCTTTTAAAAGGCATATATATTCCTATTTCTTTGTTATGCTATTAGATGACTGTTCATATCTCCATGTTTTCTATTGGATGCTCCTTTCTTCAATTATACTAAGTTTTCCATCTATTTACTTAAACTATTTACTTGTCTTTGAATTCTAGTATTTTGTAAATAGAGTAGAATATGTTTTCTGTTTCTTTATACTTTGCTATTTTTTTGAATTTTCAACTTTGTATGAGGTTTTTGTTCATGTGATTTGAAGTTGGTATTGGGTTGGTTGTGGCATGTGGTGAGTTGTATTGGAGGATTGTGGTTGTTGGAGTTGGATTATTGTGGGAAGTTGTTGATTTGATGAAGCCTTACTAAAGCGAGTAGAATAACATCTTAATGTGGGCATGTTTAGATGTATGTCACATCCTAATGTTTAAAACTGACCATAAAGAAGCAAAACAACTTGCATTCCCTATTTTAAACAACATAGTATTTTCCCAACAAAATTTACTTATTGTGTTAGAGTTAAGAATTGTTAGTGATTTTACTATATCTATTCAACTTTATCCTATGATGTTTTGGGAATGTTTAGGGATGTTTATAAGAGTATATTGATGCTTGAATTGAATTACATGCTTGCTGGAATTTGGTTGTAAAATTAGCTTGTCATTGAAAATTATTTGTTTTATGAAGGATGTCAAGTACACATACTTGAAACACCACCTTCGAGTTTCAAGTGATGATCATAATACTAATAACATGGCCGTGGAGTCACGATCTATGGAAGATGTCAATGACGAAGGGATTTTGACCTCAAGGACAAGGAAATTGACTTCTAAGGTATGGGATGAAATGTCAAGATTTACATCTCCTTACGGAGAGGTTATAGCTAAATGTAGCTGGTGCAAAAAGCAGACTTAGTGGGGCAAGTAATGCTGGAACTACTCACCTAAAAAAACATTTGGCACGTTGTCCTTTAAGAAAATATAAGCAAGGAGGGCAAATGAATCTCATGAAGGCAAAAAGTCCATTAAGCGATTCTTGTGAAGTTCGAAACTATAAATTTGATCAAGAAAAGAGTAGACGGATTTTGGCCAAAACAATCATTAAGCATAATTATCCTTTTAATATGTGTGAGCATGAGTGGTTTGAGGAATTCACAGCAGTTTGAACCCAAATTTCAAGCTTGTCTCTCGAAACACAATGAGGTCAGATGTGATTGATTTGCATAAGGAGGAGAAGGAAAAATTGTATAAGATGTTGGATCATTTTGCTTGTAGATTTACCCTTACTACTGATATTTGGACATCTGACCATTCTAATATTGCATACACTTGTTTGACTGCTCATTATGTCAATGACGATTGGGAATTGAAAAAGAATATCATTGCATACAGACCTATTCCTTATCCTCATGATGGTGAAACATTGTTCAGATTCATTAATGACATTATTTTAGAGTGGAATTTGGATAAGAAACTGTTTTCCATGGTTGTTGATAATGCATCTGCAAATGATTCAATGGTTAGGCATTTGAGATCATGGTTGTGTGATAAGTCGTGGCTTCCTTTAGGTGGAGATTTATTTCATGTTCGTTGTAGTGCACATATTCTTAACTTGATTGTGCAAGATGGTTTGGCTCATATTGGTAATACCCTTCAAAAAATTTGAGAAACTTGCAAGTATTTGAAAAGATCACCTCATGGTTGCCAAAAATTTGAATGTGCATTGCAACAATGTAAGCTGAAAAATAAGAAAAAAGTGTCCTTGGATGTTCAAACTAGATGGAACTCTACTTTCTTAATGCTTGATTCAGCATTGCCTTTAAAGGAAGCATTTAGTCGCCTTGCTCAGATTGATAAAAATTACAAGCTCAATCCAAGTGAAGAGGAATGGGAAGTTGCTAGTTTGGTTCACACTTGTTTAAAAATCTTTTATGAGGCTACTTCTCATTTTAGTGGTAGTCATTTTCCCACATCAAATGTATTCTTTCCTGATGTGTGTAGAATCCAACTCAAGCTGAAAGAATGGGTATCTGGTGATAATGTTTTTCTTAAAGCCATGGCTGATCCGATGAAAGTAAAGTTTGAAAAATATTGGGATGAGTGTTGTTTAGTGTTGGGAATTGCTGTTGTTCTTGATCCCAGGTTTAAAATGGATTTGGTGGAATTCTATTACATTGAGATATATGGTGATAATGCTTTTACTTATGTTGAGAGGATTAGGAGTGGTTTTCTTAATTTATACCTTGAATATGGTGGTCAGTTGGGATCTGATGCAATTAGTGATGAAAGGGATTGTAATCGAAATGATGGGAATTTGAAAGTTGATGTGCTAAATCGGTTTGACCAATGGTACAAGACAACAAAGTCTTCTACGCTTCGTGTGTATCAAAAGACTGAAATAGATCAATATTTGGATGAACCAGTGTATCCGAGGAATGACCATTTTGATATATTAAGTTGGTGGAAAGTTAATTCTTTGAAATATCCAACTATAGGAAAGATTGCACGTGATATCTTAGCTATTCCAGACCACAAGCTGTTGCATCCGAATACGCTTTCGGTGTTGGAGGAAGGATAATTGATGAGTCACGTTCTTGTTTACTTCACGATATCGTGGAGGCATTGGTGACTACAAGTGATTGGATTGAATCGAAAAAAAGAGAAGTAAAAGAATATTTGTTACATTTTAATTTTCTATATTTAATTTTTTGTTTATCTATTGGCTAATTAATTTGTCTTTGATGAGAGTTAGTTGACTTAGAAGATATGGAAGATTGCTCTTCATTGACAAATGCAGCAAAGACTTCAACTTGATATGTAAATCTGTTTATTCATTTTATCTCTTGAAGTTCATATTATGTTTTAACTTTTCATGTGATAATTAATATTTTTATTGTTTTTCTTCTTTATTTAATTACAGATACTGTTGAGGATTGTTGATGAAGGATGAGAAAGTTGAAGATAACTTATTGGATGAATTGAGGATATTTTATGTTATGTAATAGTTATAAACTTTTTTACTTGGCAATGTTGTTTTAAAAGTTATTTAATGTTTAATTTCTAATTGTCATATATTGTATGAGATTGTTATTTATGAATTTGAACGTTTCTTTTTATTATTGTAAATTTAAAATGTTGAGAATTTATTGATATTATGGTTATTTTGCATTTTTTTAGCTTAAATGTGAATTAAATTGTTTTAAAATTTTAATACGGGAAGATTATTTTTACACATATTTTCGGGTCGGGTATACCCAACCCGGACCCGATACCCGCATTCGCGGGTATGGGTCTCTTCAATCCATACCCGCCGGGTATTCGGGTCGGGTCCGGTACCACCTTTCTTTAAATGGGTCCGGGTCCGGAATGTCCTGTCCCGGACCCGATTAGACCCGTTTACAGCCCTATGCACATGGTGCAGGTGCATCAATGTATTGAATAATTATATCATTTGCAAATATAATTATACATAACATTTGATATAGAATTTTTGTTTTCGAAAATACAACTATTCAATACATTCAATGTACATGTATCGAGTGCATATAAGAATTTTTTCAAAATATTACCGTTATTGTAATTGTACCTCTCTTTTGACAAATTAATCATTTAAAATTTATAATCAATCAAATGTCATAATTTTTAATTTTTAAAATTTAAACTAGAAATAAAATTTTTTTCAATCTAAACTAAGACTTTAATTTAAAATAATATTAATTTAAATAATTTTTATATTACAAAAATTATCATATACTCACAATACATTTATATTTTCTCAATCTCATTAATAATTAAATTTTATATTTAATAATATTTTAATAAATTTATTTTAATTTAATCATTATTCACGTATTCTATATAACTTAGTCACAATTAGATCAATCATATCATACAACAAAACAAAATTATTGCAGGTGAATGTGAATGAAATGAAGTCAATGTCCACCGTCCACCGGCAAATGGGTGGAATTCCGATAGCCATACAAAATTTTGTCGGGGAATAAGATCGCCGGCCCCACAATAAGTCTGAAGCACTAAGGACAAGTCTTTGTCCTCATGCTAAGAAAAGCATTGACTAATTGAGTCTTTGCAAAACAGCAAAAGCCATATTCATTACATTCAAAATAGTACATCCTAAATGTGTGTCTCGCGAAGATGATTAGATCCTCTCTCTCTCTCCCTCCTATTTTAAATGATTCACAAATTTTTTTTAAAAATAAAAAATTTTAATTAATTAATTAATTAATATTTCTTATTTTATCTTAAAATTAAATTTCTTTATTAAAAAATAATTAAATTTTAAAACTTTATATATTATAAATATATTTAATTTATTTCTATTTTTCACTATAAATACACAATACTCATTATATTAAAAAGAGATATTTGTAAAAAATAATAATTAATATAATTTTAATTTACTAATAAAAAAGATTAATTAAAATAAAAATTTTAATTAAAATAAATAGATAAAAAGAAATAAATAGAGTATTATATTATGAATTTGACCCTATAAAAAATAATTTTCAGAGAGAGTAGTCTTAAAAATTAAATGATTATAGGTTTAAAGTGGATTTACAGTCTCAAAAAGGATCCACGATTCTTAAATACCTGATTATATATATATATATATATATATATATATATATAGACACACGCAGAGCACCCTCAGCCCCCCCCCCCCCCCCCACTCCAATTTAGTCTTTGTCCTCGATAGAATCGTTTTTACAAGATGCCAGAAAAAGTTTCATCTTTTCCGGTTCAGACCAAGATAGATAAGATAGATTAAAATATGCATAAGAGCCTGCCAAAATCCAGGAAAATTAAAATTGCTGCCATCACGGCTTACAACAGTATTTGTCATAAGTAGGCGACCCCTCGGCATAAAAATCACAAGGCCAGAGGACTGCTTCAACTAAGCCAGACCAGAAAGAGTGCTGTACCGTAATGCTTGACGGTTGCTTCATCATTTAAGAGGAGTCATGAAACCTCATGCCATGGTGATTCCATACCCTGCACAAGGCCATATAAGCCCCTTGTTAAAACTGGCAAAAATTCTTCATTTCAAGGGATTCTACATCACTTTTGTCAACACTGAATTCAATCACGATCGATTGGTCAGGGCTAGAGGTCCTGATTTTGTGAAGGGTTATGATGATTTTCAGTTCAAAACCATTCCTGATGGCCTCCCACCTTCTGATCCTGATGCAACCCAAGATATTCCTGCACTCTGTAATTCAGTTCAAAAAAACTGCCCAGTCCCTTTCTTGAATCTTATCAAGAATCTGAATGATTCGTCGAATTGCCCGAAAGTCACTTGCATAGTTTCTGATGGAGTGATGAGTTTCACCTTACAGGCTGCAGAAGAACTCAAGATTCCGGAAGTTGTTTTTTTCACAACCAGTGCTTGTGGCTTCATGGGATACCTTCACTATGCTGAACTTGTAGCTAGAGGATATGTTCCTCTTAAAGGTGAAACAATAAACCACAGTTTTTGCCTTTTTGGTTTTCTTGACTTTCTAAATTGGTAAGGTTGCTAAAAGTTCTAAACATTTCATATGCAGATGAAAGCTGGTTGACGAATGACTACCTCGAAACAGAGATCGATTGGATCCCGGGAATGAAAGGCATCAGATTGAAAGATCTTCCTAGTTTCATTCAGACAACTGATCCAGATGATATCATGGTCAACTACAACATTGTACAAACAAGGAACGCTTCTCGTGCCAAGGCTGTCATCTTCAATACCTATGAAGAGCTGGAGGAAGAAGTCCTAGAAGCCATTAGAGCTAAGTTTGCTCATGTTTACACAGTAGGTCCACTCCAGCTACTTCAGCAAGAGACAACCAAAAGCAAACCGGACTCGATAGGGTCAAGTTTGTGGAAAGAGGATGAAGGCTGTCTGAAATGGTTGGACCAAAGGGAACTGAACTCTGTGATTTATGTGAACTTCGGAAGCATCGCAGTCATGTCGGCCAAACAGCTAAGAGAATTCGCATGGGGACTTGCTGATAGCAAACAGTATTTCTTGTGGATCATTAGACCTGATATGGTAAGTGGTGAATCAGTCATCCTACCTGCAGAATTCTTGGAAGAGACCAAAGACAGAGGCATTTTAGCAGGGTGGTGTGGACAGGAACAAGTACTGGCACACCCTTCTATTGGAGTGTTCTTAACACATTGTGGTTGGAACTCAACCATAGAAAGCATATCCAATGGAGTTCCAATGATTTGCTGGCCATTTTTTGCAGAGCAACAGACTAATTGCCGATATGCATGCTCGAATTGGGATGTTGGAATCGAGATTGAGAGCAGTGCTACTAGAGATGAGGTGGCGGAATCGGTGAAAGAAATGATGGAGGGAGAGAAGGGGAGGAAGATGAGGAAGAAGGTCTTGGAATGGCAGAGGAGAGCTCAGTTGGCTGTTGAGCCTGGTGGCTCTTCTCACGAGAATTTGGAGAAACTTGTAAACACAACACTTCTTCAGCATTAATGAATGAATTAATCTGCAATAATCTAAGTTCTTGTCTTTTTCAATTATCTTTTTTTTTATTTCAGCAATTGTTAAAAAAAATGCAATTAGGGTTGATAAAAAGGGGTTGCTTGCATATTTTGGAAAGTTATTTGAATCAACAAGGTATGTATGTATACATATATATATATATATATAGAGAGAGAGAGAGAGAGAGAATTTTCATAGTTTTTGGGGGGAAATTTTATTTTGTTATCCAAAAATTTTAGTAAAGTTCACAATATCAGTCAAATCTTATTTTGAGTCTAATTATTATAATTATTTTATTTTATTTTTTATTTTTATAACCCTTATCGATTTGATCAACAATCTAAAATTTTAGCAAAAAGTGATCAATATTAATGGGAATTGGTTAACATTTGACCAAAATCCTAATGAAGATTATGAAATGATAAAAATTAAAAGCTAAGATGTCAACTATACCCAATTTGACCCCCCCCCCCCTCCCCCAAAAAAATGAATGGAAATGTGATATTTGTATTATGTTTTTGGATGACAAATAAATTTTTTATTAATTTTCAAACCGCCTCTCATCATAAAAACAAATTATATGTCAAATATAATAGTCTGAATTAGCATTAATTTATTCAATATAACAATACTACGCTATTGAGTATTATAATTTAAATTCTTTTATTTTTGAAAATAGAATAAATCAATTGAAGCCTAGTAATGTAATGCATCTTATGTCTCATAATAAGTCTCATTCTTCTATCTATGCTTTTTCAAACTATGTTAAGCTAAATGTGAGAATAAGTGTAACTTTCGATACTTTACAAAAAAAAAATTATTTTATAATTAATTGTAATACTCGAAATCATTAAGATAGAATATCTTATTATCTTACTCATATTACTGTATTTTAACACCATTGTAGTGAGTTTTAAAGAAAAGATATGACGCTATACATCAATGAAATTAATTCAATAAGTTTAGTGGTTATTTATTATTTTAGTTTTATTCTTATAAAAACACGTGTTTATTAAAAAAAATACAATAATTTTTCTTTAAAAGCTAGAAAGATCCTTAAAGAAAGAAGACTAGAATGCTACATTGACAAAATAGGGCTTATGTAAATATCATAGAATAAGAGTTTATCCAATTAATACATATTTCATAAATATTTCATGAAAACTTTAACATAATGAATTTATTTATTTTTTCAATTATATAAGTATTATTTCTTGATCTATAAAACCAGGGTCGACAAACAAATGTTCAACAGGGGTGGTGGCGCAGTTGGCTAGCGCGTAGGTCTCATAGCTTCTGGGTTATCCTGAGGTCGAGAGTTCGAGCCTCTCTCACCCCAAAATGTTTTTTCCTAATTCCTTGCATATTATTACTCCTTTCGTTGATAGTGGTTGACTTGGCCCTTAGAATATAATAAAAATAAAATATTGTGGGAAATACTTGGCACTTAGAATATAATAAAAATAAAGAATATAATAAAAATAAAATATTGTGGGAAATAAAATTGATCGTGGTTGTGGGAAATACTTGGCACTTAGAATATAATAAAAATAAAATATTGTGGGAAATAAAATTGATCGTGGTTGACTTGGCACTTAGAGCGTAGTTGACTTGGCACTTAGAATATAATAAAAATAAAATATTGTGGGAAATAAAATTAACCGTAGTTGACTTGGCACTTAGAATATAAATTGACAGTGGTTGACTTGGCACTTAGAATATAATAAAAATAAAATATTGTGGGAAATAAAAAATATGTGTGTCCCTTAAATCTAAGAATATAATATATGTGGGGTATATTGATTATTTTATAATAAATTGTATAGTAAAAACTTTCCTTTTAAGAAAAGTATCAAATTTAATAGGACAGCCCAAAATAGTAAGTATGTCAATTTTAATGGGACGGGATAAGTACTATTTTCTTATATTTCATTAATTCCTTTTTCCATTTATTTTTAAAATATATTGTTTTATATTATCTTCAATCTTTTAAATCTTTTGGCTATTTCCTTCCATCAAATATTTTAATACTCTTCCAATTTTTAAAAATCCTTTTCTGTATTTCCTTGCATATTATTACTATTTTTTTATATATTTCATTAATTTAATCTTTTTCTATTTATTTTTAACATATATTATTTTATATTTCTTCAATCTTTTAAATATTTTGGCTATTCCCTTGCATCAAATATTTTAGTACTCTTCCAATTTTTTAAAATCTTTTTCTCTGTTTCCTTGCTTATTATTTTTATTTTTTGGTATTTCATTTATTTAATCTTTTTTGTCTATTTATTTTTAAAATAGATTATTTTATATTTTTTTTCAATTTTTAAAATCTTTTGGCTATCTCCATGCATCAAAATATTTTTTATTTTTTTAAAATAAAATTTAAAGTATAATTAAATAAGATTAAAATAAATTTGTTTGAATATAATAAAAAAATTATTAAATGTGCAAAATCATGCGAGATATAAAATAAAATTTAAAAAATATATGATATATTATAAATATATATCAAGTCTTGAAAAATAAAAATATATAAAATATTAATTTTGTAAAATTAAAGTGAAATTTTATATTGGAATAAATTAAAAAAAAATCTTTGACCAATCAAAGCTTTCAAAATAGATTCTTTACACATTATTTCCACTTTTTGATATTCCCAAAATGAATATTCACTCCAAGTTTCATAGAGCATCTGATCTCTAATTATGACTGATGGGTCGCATGCAACAGCTTGAGTGCAGATTCTAATTTGGCATTGAAGGAAAACAGAATCTTTACAGCTCAAACTTGGAAACTAGTACCAAATAAACTAGTAGGAGAATTTTGCATAAGCCTTTTTATTCATGCCATGCAAGTTCTGAAACACCTAAGGCTCAACCTCCCAAAGTGCCAAGCACCACACAAGGACCCCCCAATAAGACCTTCCCTTCCTGATTACATGCACCTTTTTCACAGAAAGGATAATAAAGGATCTCAGATGACATAGGCACCAATAAAATTACATTTGACACATGCCAGCTATCGCTGAACAAATTTACACCAACTATAAATTATGTTCTGAAAAGAGTAAGAATGTAAGATAGTATATTGTGGAGTATAGAGGGGGAAAAACACATAAAACTCTCTGTTGTCTAGCTTCTACTCATTTCCTTGAATGTTAGTGTAAGACAGTACAAAACTAATCCCCAAAAGAATTCCTAAAGAGGCAAGAAGTTGGTTCATTGTAGGCTGAGAGAAGATTCCATGTCAAAAATGCCTAAAACACAACTCAAAATTCTGAATCCACGGTGGAAGGATGCAATAACAAGCAGCAGCAGAGTAACAACAACAATCTCTTCACCCTATCTTCTGCTATTAGGAGCTTTGGCCTTGTTCAAACTGGCAAGTTCTTCAATTAGCTTTCTCTCCTCACTGCTGAGCCGTTTTGGAATCTCAACTTGAACCTTTACCAACTGATCACCCCTCATGTTGCTTTTGTTTAAAAGAGGCACACCTTTTTTCGCCATGACCAATGTTGTCCCTGGTTGTGTACCAGCTGGAATCTTGAGATCAACCATTCCATCCACAGTAGGGACTTTCATGGTTGTTCCCAGAATAGCATCAACATATGAAACCTTGCAAGTGTAGAGAATGTTTGTGTCGTCCCGCTTCAGTACAGGATCTGGACGAACATCTATGATAACAAACAGATCCCCAGGCGGTCCCCCTCTTCTTCCAGCATTACCCTCTGACCGGACTCTTAACCGACTGCCAGCATCCACCCCAGCAGGTACCTTCAAGCTAATCCGCTTTGATTTCCTCACTCGGCCATCACCACCACACGTGTTGCAAGGAGTGGATATTTCCCCCATCCCACCACAAGTAGAGCAAGTGCTTACTTGTTGGAAGACACCAAGTGGCGTCCTTGCTGATGAGAGAACTTGCCCTTGGCCACCACATGTGCTGCATTTAGTTGGCCGAGTCCCTGGTTTGGCACCTGATCCTTCACAGGTGCCACAGCTCTCAAGGCGAGTTATTTCAATCTCCTTTTCAACCCCAAAAACAGCTTCTTTGAAATCTAAAACTAGATTGTAAATCTGGTCTTCACCTTCAGTGGCCCTGTTCCGGGAGCCTCTTGCTCCTCCCATTCCCATACCACCAAAGCCATCAAATAGGGACTCAAACAAATCAAATGGATTGCTGAAATCCTACGTAATGAAGCAACAATATGGCAGGATATAAGTAAACAATACAAGGAACTCATAAAACAGAATTCTTTGCTTCTTCGCGGTAGAAGCAAACTCACCCCCATGCCCATAGAACCTTTAAGCCCAGCCTCCCCGTACTTGTCATAAATGGAACGTTTCTCATCATCTGATAGTACCTGTTACACAAAGTTTCATATTTAGTATAGCATAAGGTAAGTTTAATATTTAGTATAGGATAAGGTCAATTAATTAAGCTGCCCAATACTGCATTACTCAGCTCAGGAACCCATGACAAAAACAAAAGGCTGCAAGAATCAGTATTATACCTCATAAGCATTGCTGAGCTCTTTAAATTTCTGCTCTGCACTCGGTTCTCTGCATGTGAAGCATGAGAGTAGAGTTGAGAATTTTGTAAAATCAAAAAAGAACAGTAAGCAGTAAAATTGCCGGCAGAAAGACCTCAGTGAAACGGAATGATCTGTCTTAGTTATCTCAAAGATCTGTTCAATTTACACCTGAACAAGAATCTACTAAGGCATAACACAAAGAAAATTTGAGTAAAATTTGTGTTTGCCGAGTATCCCCAGTTTGTTAAGCATGTTTCACAATGAAAGAAGCAAAAGATTCCTTTCATAATAAACATTCAACTAGAATCTCTTCTAAAACATCATGAATGAAGGAAATAATAAACTGCAGAACTACATTCGTCAAATGGTACAAATAGTAGGCTCATCTACACCTAGTCACCTAACAGATAGAAAACACGCTATACTGGTACTGAAGCCACTGCAGGAGTTACTACACCAATTCAAAGAATTCCACTCTTGGGTGGTGGGATTCGCCAGCTGGAGATTCTTGGAGCTCTGCTGCAGAACAGGGGTGTTTAGGTACTGTGCTGAAGATGAGGTCTCCAAGCCGAGGGAAAGAAGAGAAGAGAGAGGGCCTTCGAGAAGGCTGATAAATTGTTCATGTGTTTCATTAAGTCTATATTCGTGTGTGCTAAGGTCCACCCGATGCTCCAGGTAAAGTTTCCTTTACCGTTTTATTTTTTTCCATTAATTTATGACAATTTATGAACTGCCCCTCATTGGCTGATTATTTTACTATGGCAGGAAACGATGTTTTAATTTATTGTTTGATACTTGTTACAATTGGTTTTGATATTTTATTTTATATTTAATTGGAGTGAAAGCAATAAAATTTTGTAAAATCAAAAAGAACAGTAAGCAATAAAATTGCAGGAAGAAAGCCCTCAGTGAAATGGAATGATCTCTCTTGGGTTATCTTAAAGATCTGTTCAATTTACACCTGAACAAACATCTACTAAGGTATAACACAAAGAAAATTTGAGTAAAATTTGTGTTTGCCTAGTATCCCCAGGCCTAGCATCCCCATTTTGTTAAGCATGCTTCGCAATGAAAGAAGAAAAAGACTCCTTTCATACTAAACATTCAACTAGAATCTCTTCTAAAACATTCAAAGAATTCCACTCTTGCTCAAGTCCTCATATTGCAGCCGTTCTCCTCTTAGAAAAAATATATTAAGTGTGCAAAAAGTGTTGCATTTTAATCTCACTGTGGTCTCTGTTACCCTATTTAGGGATAGTACATTTATTGCTTATTACCATCTTCTTCTTGTACAATTTTTTTTTTTTAAGCACATATACACAAGACTTCCCACTATGAGTTCAAAAAAGGCACAATAAAAGATGTGCATAAAATGAAAAAGATGAGATAGAAAGCCCATAAAATATGTAACCATGCAAGACTGTTTAGGTCACATCCAACGACAACCATTGGATGTAACAATGAAACAGGCTGTTCAGTTGCCTACCATTTAAAGTGAATTATCCAAATTTCACCCAAGTTATATATGCAAGCAACAATTTCTGAGCAGAGCATCCAACCAAGAGTAATAACAAGTTGCAAAGTTTCTAAAGCATCAAATGGCAATACAACTTACTTGTTCACATCAGGATGGTAAGTTCTGGCAAGCTTCCTATAAGCTGAGCATGAAAGAAGAGACAATAAGTATTAAACGCATTCAATACCTTCCTCTAGCAAATAAAAAAACATAATGAACGATAAAAATTCAAAATTTATTCAAAACAAACTGTTACAGTGGGAAAGCTATAACATAAACATTACTCATGCATAATCAGGTTGTTCCCATCGGAATATGTATCACAAGAATTAATGAAAAGTTAGTCCAAGAAATGCAAGGGAAAGTAAGAGAAATGCAACATGGACCGTCAACACTAAATCCAAACTACCAAGGTGACCAAGCAAAAAATAAGACACTCAAATAAGAGAAGCCGTTCATCTTTAAAAAATTGCAAGGACAACTACATAAAAACAATTAAGACAACATGATAGTCCTAGAAAACAGCCAGACAGTACACACCAGTTTTGATTTCTGCCTTGGTGGCATTTCTTGAGACACCAAGAAGAGAATAATAATCCTGCACAGAGAAGTTTAGTTTTATCATCCACATGCCAACAGAAATTAATTTATCAAGTAAAATGAATTTAAAACTTTTCACAATAGAGAGTTGTAAAGAAAAAGAAAAGCCAACGAGCATCTTACTGCATCAGCTCTAACGGTAAAACGTGCAATCCTTGGATATGACTTTTTATATAAACCTGAACCAAAAAGTGCATGCAAGGAACCTTGAGAGAAGAATAAAGAACTTGAAGATGCCAGTGCTCTAATCTTGCTTGAACCTCTGCATGAAAGGAAAATAAGGACGTAAAATGAATGTAATTTTACATTTACTCCTGTGTCTGCATGTGTAGCGTACAACTTTATCAAGAAAAGAAAAGCAGCATGTATATAATAGCTGTCTTCAGACTTATTATACCCTGGCAACAGATAGACCATCCACAAATAAGAACAATACATGAGCATGGACAAGGCCCTATCAGTTATGTCAAATAGACCAAAGATATAACTTTGTACTTCAAAAAGGATTGAATCTCAGCAGTCCAACTGTATCTTTTGGTCCAACCACACCTAATTTATGAGTTTTGCAGATGGTCTTTTACAGATATACATACACACTTAACAGATCATTTAATTTCTGATTGCATAAAGCTTATGAAAAAGAACCCTAAACCAAAAAAAAATTGGGGTTCCAAAGATAACCACCTCCTGTTATTGCCATTTATCAGAATTCCAAATGTAGTTAAGAAAATGGAATTAAAGCAATACCATAAACAACTATCAACACGTGGAATTTAAAAGCTTCAAAATTTGAAATTCTTTTATCTATTTTCTTTTGTCTGATTAGCTACAGTACTAGGGCAATGGAGTATTTTCCTGCTGTAGGTTCTGATTCCAAGTTTCCCAAAAAGAATACCAAAGCATGAATAATTTAGAAAGTTGCATTTTCAGACTCACAGTGACATCAGATCTGGATGAACCTGACATCCAACAGACCTTAAGAAGTACTTTAGTACCACTGTGCCAGAAAGGAACTAGCAACAGAATCCAAATAATAGTAGTAGTAGTAGTAATAATAATAATAATAATAAGCCATATGTCCTGTGTTAGACTAAGAAATCATTTCTGAACAATGAAGTGACCATTCAGTTCTCAAGATTGTCAAAGCAAGCACTTCTTGATAGTCTGACCAAAGGAACATACATCTAGAAGGAAAAGTCATGACAGGCATTATATGGTCTTGCAACCGCAGAGCAAATTTTGAATCGTGGCTACAGAAGAAGTCCCTACAATGTATATTGAAATGGAATAATAAGAGAGAATATATAGTTCTGAAAAGTGGCTCACCCATGCAAAGGGGTACAAATTTTATTTTTAATGCCGAATCCGGACATAAATTGAGGCTGAACTCCACACCGAACCATCCATGTACTTCCACAAGGTATGATCGCCATCCAGCCTTCTCTGCCTGACTTGAAAACAACTTATAATAAGAAGCTAGATTTCTTTTTGCAAGTAAAGAATCAAACTAATAGACAGACATAATCTACAGGCTTGCAAACCAGAAGCATATAAAATCCCCAATGTGAAAACATTAGCAAATGATAACAGCAAGGCATTAAATGGCAGCAGTAGCTAATTAAACCGTCAAGGCATAAACAATACTTAATCTCACCATGCTGACTATAAATGAATCATCTGGAAATGGGGGTTGTTTATAGGAATAAGGAAACAGAAGTAAAAAATAAGATGCCCCACTCATGACCTTAACCATATATCCCTTCTTATATCTTGAATGGAAAATAAAAGGCAATTTTCCTTTGCTTCAGCGAGACTAAGGATCAGACAAACATCCCAACACCATATTCGTTTTAAAAAATGATCCTTTTGCTACCCATACAAAATGCCCAGTTACTTTCTATGTGTATGCACTTTTATCTGTATGCTACGAGATGCCAAGAGGTGTAAATGTGATTACAAAACTAGCAAAAATACGGTCTTTTGCCATTCATGACGGAGAGCTATGAACACAGACGGCAATTCAAATTCCCAGTACATATTTTGCCCACTCAAAATACAGATAAGACACAGGAATGATGAAATAAAGCAATTTAACGAAGGATGGTGGGTGGCCCAAATCGATTGCTAACCTGAATCTTACAGCGAGTACCGCTTGGTTATGGACTAAAGTAACTTTCTTGGGTGGTGGGGTTCGCCGGCCGGAGATTCTTGGAGCTCTGCTGCAGAACAGGCGTGCTTCGCTGCTGTGCCGAAGATGAGGTCTCGAAGCCGAGGAAAGAAGAGAAGAGAGGGCTTTCCAGAAGGTTAATAAATCGTTCGTGTGTTTCCTAAGTCTATATTCGTGTGTGCTAAGGTCCACCTGATGCTCCCAGGTCAAGTATCCTTTACCATTTATTTTTTTCCCCAGAATTTATGACAATTTATGAATCCTTCCTCACTGGTCGATTATTTGACAAAAGCAGGAAACGGTGTTTTAATTTATTGTCTAACACTTGTTGCAATTGGTTCTGTTATTTTATCTTGTATTTGATTGGAGTAAAAAGAATGAAGAGGGAGAGCAACAAAAACTATTAATTACATCCAATGATCGTATATTATTAATATATTTAGCGTTTATTACTTCACAGATCATGTTATATCATTTTCATCTATTCAAGTATGAAATTCACAGTTGTGCTTGACATTTGTTCACAGTTGTGCTTGACATTTGTTCTTTCCATAGAAGAACTTGATATTATGCATGTTGTTTAGGTGATATAAATTTATAAGTAAACACTTAATTTATCTTATTTAATTGAGAAGAAAATCAAGATGTGAAATAAATATATATTCAAAAGAAGATAGATTAAGAGATCTGAATTTTAACTTGTTCAAAATAAGATAGTGTAGACAAAGAATTCTTGGGGAAAATATATTTTATTTAATCAAGATTTTAAAAATTACATATTCTAGTCTTAATTAATTAAAATTAATTTGTGAATAAATATAATTATTCTTGGATTAATATAGTTGGGCTATCATTGAACTATTAAATTTGGAATATTGTTAAAGGTCTATTTCACATTAAATCCAACATATTATGGATTAAATAGAATTGGGTTAAGCCCGAAAGTTTGATTTTTTAAGAATCTCCTAATCCAAATATAATATGGACTAAATGAAATTGGGTCAAAACATAAATTGAGCCCAAGTCATCTTAAATCTAAGTTCATTAGAGTTTGTTAGGGAGTTTCTTCAAAATCCCACATCAACTATTTATACTAAAGTCAATGGATTCTTAGCCTATAAATAGGGTCTTACCTCAATGGTTTAAGGCACTCCCAAATCCTCAAGCTTCAACAAACAAGAGGCATCTCAAGTTTCAACAAGCTCAAGATTCAAGTTTCATCAAATTCAATATTCAGAATCTTCAGCAAATTTCAAGGCGTTCATTCTCGAAAACTTAGCAATCAAGTGTTCGTTATCAAATTCCATTCTATCCGAGATCAAGTTCTTTAACCCTCGAATCAACGTTTTTCAAAAAGAGAAAAATCGAAGGACTTATCCAGCGATTTAGGACTTCTTTGGAGATTTGTAACCATTTTTCATATTTACTAAATATTTTGTATTTTTTATATTTTTCTTGTCTTATTTGCATACTTGAAATTTGTCGTTTACAAATTTCTGACAAGCCCAGTGGAACAATCTCTGCCTCCCATCTCTTCTCTTCAATCCCAAATTCAAGTACAAGCACAAATCAACTCAATGGCCCCAAAGAATAGCAAAACTACATCTGCTCGTTCAAAGGTTGCCGATATCATGGAGATTGCTACAACGGTTGGCAAGGTTCCACAAGTTTCAAGCCAAGGCATGCTGACCAGAAGTAAAGCTCAAGTTCATTCACAAAGTGAGGCTCAAAACTTCGGCGTTGTCTCATTGCCTACGACTGCAAAGTTGAAGTAAGCTGCTGCTTCTACAATGCTCAAGATGTCACATTCATTGAAGAAGACCAACATCTCCAAGTAAGTTGACCAAAGTTTAAGTACTGGCTCTGCGCCTCAACCCTCCCATGGGGACCTCAAATCCAAAGCTTTATTCAATGAAGATTCTACTGCTTCTTCTGTGATGCCAGTTATGATGACTGGCACACAAAGTCTGGAAGACCAATTTGCGCACCTCACAAAAATTAGTGAAGGGACTCGCCAAACGCTCCCAAGAGTAAGATCTCACCATCGCGCATCTCATCAATCACTTTGAGAAGACTGGCGAAACAAGTCAAGCTCCTCTAAAGAGATCTGAAGTGCAATAGGAAGTGAAAACTTCCAAGAAATCACAAGATATTCAAATATCCTCCGAATGTATAATTCTTATTGATCAACTCAAAGACTTTATTATGGGTACGATTAAGGACAAGTATGAAGGAGGTAGCAAATCCAACTTCACATATGCAAAGCCTTATTTGTAAAGAATTGACGATATGAGAATGCCAACTAGATATCAGCCACCAAAGTTTCAACAATTTGATGGCAAAGGAAATCCCAAGCAGCACGTGGCTCACTTTATCAAGACGTGCAACAATACTGGAACTTATGGGGATCTACTAGTGAAACAGTTTGTACGATCCCTCAAAGGAAACGCATTTGATTAGTACACTGATCCTGCACCTGATTCCATCAATAGTTGGCAGCAGCTTGAACAAGAGTTTCTTAACAAATTCTATAAAACTCGTAGAATCGTCAGCATGATATAGCTCACCAACTCCCGTCAATGAAAAGACTAACCAGTGGTGGACAACATCAACAAATGAAGGAATTTAAACCTCAATTGTAGATATCATTTAAGTGAATCATCTGCAATTGAGATGTGCATTCAAGGTATACACTGGGGACTACAGTATATCCTTTAAGGGATCATGCCAAAGATTTTTGAAGAATTGGCAGCCTGTGCTCATGATATGGAACTGAGCATTGTTGCACATAGGGGCAACGCACATGTTCGAGACCCCAACAAAAATAAAGAAAAATAAGATTTTAGGAAAGAAAATAAATCCTTTTCTAAAATTGAAGCAAAGGAGTCCATGGCCATGGTCGTGGTGACAAATAAAGATTTCTTCAAAAATAACTCAGAAGATGACCAAGAAGGTGGATCCTTTGCAGGAAAGGAAAAAAGTAACCTTAGAAGAAGGGTAGTCTAAGGAATATCCTTTCCTCGACTCTAATGTTTCTTCAATGTTCGATTAATTATTAGCTACTAAAACTATAGAGTTGCCAGAAGCAAAGTGTCCAAATAGAATTGGACGACTAAATGATCCCAACTACTGCAAGTATCATCAACTGATTGGTCATCCAATTGAGAAATATTTTGTATTTAAGGACAAGATCATGCAGTTGGGTCCGTGAAGGACATATAGTCCTTGAAAAAGTCAAAGCATCTGCACATTTGACAACTGTTGTCATCCCTCCCATTAAACCCATTATTTTGGAGGTTAAATTTTGTAGTTTTTATCTTGTTAAAGTTGAAGTTGACAGACAAGTCCTTCATATCGAAGGATATCAATAAGAAGTTGAAGAACTTTTTGTCCATGACGAAGATGAAGGCTGGACGCTTGTGACAAGAAGAAAGAAACGCACCAAAACCTCAAGAGACGGAGCTTCACTAGTAAGAAGCATATTCACAAAGAAAAATGTGAGGAAAGTCAAAAGTACAAAAAACCAAACCTGCATCAACAGTAGATTATTCTTTTTAGAAGAAATCTCCGGCACCTCTCACGTTGAAAGATTTCATATCAAAAGAACTTGCTGAAAAATTCAGCATTGTTTCATGCTATGCCATACATGATGAGGAAAGCAAAGACGACAATGATGAGTATATAAATGAAGGAGACATGAAGAGAATTGAGTTTTCAATAGACCTTAGTAACTATATGGCTGAGATCACATTCATTGATGATAATTTGCTGCTTGGCTCAACGCCTCACAACAGACTATTATTTGTGGCTAGTTATGTGCAAGAACAGAGAGTGAATATGATACTATTAGACGGAAGATCGGCAGTGAACATCTTACCTCTGCAAACATTAAGAGAGTTGGACATTTCTAATTTCTATGGATAAGTTGTCTTAAAGTCGCCTTATGATAGAAGACTTCAATTAAAGGGGACAACGAGTTAGTGGTACTCTCTAACTGGATATATTAATTGAAGACATACTTTCAACTGCTCTCTTCCATATTATTGATGTCAAGACCTCCTATAATATTTTGCTAGGAAGACCGTGGCTCTATGATAATGGTGTGGTACCATCAACCCTACATCAGTGTTTCAAATTCCGTCGAAATGGTGTGGTGAAAAAAATAGATGCTGATAATAAACCATTCACTGAAGCTGAAGCGCATATTACTGAAGCTAAGTACTATATTAAAAAAGATGGTGAATCAACCAAGATCGATTTATCAAGGGGGAAGGAAGATAAAAAAAATTACTTTCTCTAAAGATGTCAAAGCTACAGCAGGTGCAAAAAGCTCTACCCAGCAACTAGCATACAATAAGCCATTGGGAGGGCTCATTTTGCCCCTTACAAAGGTTGACTCGGTTAAGTTACTAAATACTTCTTTAAAAGGATTTGTCCAACAAAAAAAAAAAGGCAAAAATAGAGTATGGTGAATTACCTACTTCACGTACGACGAAAGGATTTGACCAAAATGTTTATAAACTCCTAGCGAAAGTTGGATATAATTCATAAAGTCAACATTTGTTGGGAAAACTTCCTATTGATATTGACAAGGAAAAGGATCAGAACTCAAGATCTACCCAAAGCATGCCAACAGGAAAAGAGCGTGTCGACCTAAGTTACAAATAAGTATCTCCCATCCGACTCAAGATTAAAAAGGCTAATGTATAGTATATTACTTTAGAAGATAAAGTGACTTCAAAATCACAATCTGTTTCTGATAGGATAGGAGATACAAATTCATGTCCATCTGTCTTCACTAGATTAGACCCAAAAAGAAGAAGAAAATCTATTTTTAAGAGGCTTGGAGTCACAGTCACTTTAAAGGCAAGACATCCTAGCAAAGTCTCCTCTAAGGTAAGAATGGTGGTGAATTGCAATGGAGTCTTAAAAGTAATAACACAAGTGACGTCTGTTATGCCTTGTGATGAAGAAAGTGTAGCCTCTTGTAATCACACCACCATCTATGATGAAGAGTGTATCGAGGAAGAAGATGCTGAGCATACTTTAGCAGAACTTGAAGAAGGAGTAAAAGCAACAGTTAATGAACTGAAAGAAGTAAATTTGGGCACTATTGAAGATCCTTACCCAATTTACATAAATGCACTCTTATCACCTGAAGAAGAAAAGGTCTATATTGACCTGTTAAAGGAATTCAGAGACGTCTTTGCTTGGATATATAAAAAAATGACTGGCTTAGATATAAAAATTATTGTCCACCATTTAGCTGTAAAGGATGGGGCGACACCAGTAAAGCAAGCCCAACGGCATTTTTTACTTGAGTTGGTTCCATTAATTGAAGTAGAGGTAAACAAGCTGATCGAAGTTAATTTATTCGAGAGGTTAAGTATCCAATTTGGGTTGAACATTATCCCTGTGAGGAAGAAAAATGGACAAATTCAAATTTGTGTGGATTTAAAAATCTAAATGATGCCTGCCCAAAAGATGATTTTCCACTGTCTATTCCTGAACTGATGGTAGATGCAACCACTGGTCATGAAATTCTATCTTTTATGGATGGATCTTTTGGTTATAATCAAATCAAAATGGCACCAAAAGATGAGGAGCTTGCCGCCTTTTATACTCCAAAATGAATCTATTGCTACACAGTGATACCTTTTGGTTTGAAGAATGCTAGAGCCACATATCAAAGGGTAATGCAAAAGATCTTTGATGACCTGCTACACAAGATCGTGGAATGCTATGTGGATGATTTGGTGGTCAAGTCACATACACAACTGAACTTTCGAGCGACTCCGAAAATATCAATTGAAGATGAATCCTCTCAAATGTGCTTTTGGTGTCACATCTGAAAATTTTCTGGGTTTCATCGTTCGTCATCAAGATATCGAAATAGACTAATCAACTATTAACACGATTATAAAGATGCCTGAGCCAAGAAATACCCATAAATTACAGAGTTTACAAGGAAAGTTGGCCTACCTCCGAAGGCTCATCTCAAATCTTGCTAGACGCTGTCAACCGTTTAGTCGTCTAATGAAGAAAGTTGTACCATTTGAGTGGGATGAAGCGTGTAACAATGTTTTCAAATGCATCAAATCTTACTTGATGAAGCCTCATATGCTTGCTGCACCTATTTCGGATAAGCCATTAATTTTATACATTATTGCGCAAAAACACTCAGTGGGGACATTGCTTACTCAAGAAAATGACAATAGCAAATAAAGTGCACTCTATTACTTAAATCAGATAATGACATCAAATACGTTGAATTATTCACCAATTGAGAAGCTTTGCCTAACTTTGATATTTGCAATTCAAAAATTGAAGCACTATTTTCAAGCGCATATTGTACGATTTATTTCCAATGCTAATACTATAAAGTATGTTATAACAAAGCCTGTGCTATCTGATCATTTGGCAAGATGGTACCTTCAACTTCAACAATTTGATATTGTCTTCGTCTAATAGGAAGTTGTTAAATGGCAAGTGCTAGCTGATTTCTTGGCTGATCATCCTACCCCTGCTGAGTGAAAACTAAGTGATGAGTTGCCTAATGAAAATATTCTTGTCATTGAG
This sequence comes from Voacanga thouarsii, assembly GCA_026120185.1. Taxonomy (NCBI): domain Eukaryota; kingdom Viridiplantae; phylum Streptophyta; class Magnoliopsida; order Gentianales; family Apocynaceae; genus Voacanga; species Voacanga thouarsii. The sequence goes on along the minus strand of JANUWF010001322.1, from coordinate 7,009,997 downwards.
ATTCTCCACCATGGAGGATGTACTTTGATGGTGTGGCACATCGCGAAGGTGTTGGAGTTGGTGTAGTATTGATTACCCCTGAAGGTGATGTATTATCATACTCTTTCACCTTGACTAAAAGATGCTCAAATAATGTGATTGAATACTAAACCCTTATACTTAGATTAGAGTTGGTTGTTGATATGAAGCGACTGCATCTTGAAGTATATGGAGATTCCCAATTGATTGTTAATTAATTACTTGGTAAGTATGATGTTAAGAAGCCTGAGTTGATCCTGTATTATAATTATGCAAGACGACTTATGGGATATTTGGATGATGTGACAATCAAGCATGTATTAAGAAGTAAAAATAAGCAAGCTGACATATTGACAAAATTGGCTTCTAATTTATGTCTACATGATCGAGAAATTCAAATTTATATATGTCAAACATGGATCATACCGCCTATTTTTTTAAGATGAAGACGATGAAGGGCATGAAATCCATTCTGTTTTTGTCTATGAAATTAATGAAAAAGATTGGAGACAGCTTTTGGTAGACTATTACAAAAATGGAAAGCTTCTGGATGATCCACGAAGACAGAGTGATATTCGTCGGCGTGCTACATGCTTATTTTGTTATAAGGATACGTTCTTTCGATGTTCTTTTGAAGGTATCTTCTTGAGATGTTTAGGTCAAAAAGAAGCTGTACAAACAATGGAAGAAGCTCATTCTGGCATATGTGGAACCCATCAATCTGGTCCGAAACTTCAATTTTGTATCAAGATGATGAGATATTATTGGCCTACTATGGTGAAAGACTGCTTAAATTATGCTAGAAGATTCAAACATGTCAATTCAATGCTAATTATCTACATCAACTTCATGAGCCATTGCACCCAACAGTTGCTTCATGGCCATTTGATGCATGGGGATTGGATATTGTTGGACCGCTACCAAAGTCTTCTACTGGGTATCTTTATATCTTGGCTGCAATAGATAACTTCTCTAAATGGGCAAAAGCTGTAGCATTAAAAGAAGCAAAAAAGGAAAATGTCATTAATTTTATAAGTGTAAACATTGTCTATCGATATGACATTCCTCAATAAATTATCACAGATAACGACAAGCCATTCTGCAATATGAACAAGTTATGCGAGAAGTTTGAATTCAAGTAATATAAATCTTCTATGTACTATGCCCAGGCCAATGGACTTGTCAAAGCTTTTAATAAAACTTTGTGCAATTTGTTGCAAAAAGTAGTGACTAAATCAAAAAAGGATTGGCATCTTTGTATTGGAAAAGCACTTTTGGCATATAGGACCATTTACCGTACTCCAACCCAAGCCACTCCATATGCATTGATATATGGTATGGAAGTTGTCCTTCCACTAAAGTAACAAATTCATTTCTTAAGGATCGCTATTTAAGAAGGTTTTACCAAGGAAGATAATGTTCGTCTCAAACTTGAAGAGTTAAAAACACTTGATGAAAAGAGGTTAGAAACACAACAAAGGTTAAAATGCTACTAAGCTCATGTCTCCAAACCCTTTAACAAGAAAGTGCACTTTGTTCCTTTCAAGTTGGGGATTTAGTGCTCGCTGTGAAAAGACCAATCATCATTGGACATAAATAAAAGAAGTTGACATCAAAGTGGGATGACCAATATGTTGTTCAAGAGGTCTATTCAAATGGATCTTACAAGATAGTTGCTGAAGATGGGTTGATAATTGGCCCGATCAATGGCAAATATTTGAAATAATACTATGCATAAATAGAGGCTCCTCGACTGCACGAGTTTAAACTGCAAGCTACCCCTGGCCCGCATGAGTTTAAACTGTGTAAAAGCAGCCACCAATAGTATAGTACGTGATTAAACTACTGAAACACTCCATCAAGTCCAAATTGCTAAATAAATGGATACTCCTGGCCCGCACAAGTGAAAGTTGTGAATGCCCCCCCCCCCCTCCCCCCCCAAAAAAAAAACCATATCCATCTATTTTGAACTACGTTTGATAAGTTATTCTTAAGATATGTAGACAGTTTAGAAGAAAATTTCTAAATTCAATCACATCCTTTCATTATTCTCCATTTTTTCATTTGTTGCAATCAAGTGATGATTTATTGCGAAATCGACATTTGCAATAAGTAGAAACACATATATGTAAGAAAAGGTTGAGACAAATATGAAAGAAGTATATTATTGATACTAGTAAGGAAGCAATCTTGTTATACAAGAAAGAAAAAAAATACAAATGCTTAATGAAAATATGAAGTGCTACTAGACATTAAGTAAAAATTTTGAAATTTTCCTAGTCTTGTTAAATTGCTACCAAATGTTCTCTTATATTTTTCAAGTTGATTTCATCCTCTTCGTTTACTTTAGGGGTATTTTGGAGTAAAACAAACTCTTTTTTTAGGGACAAACAAATGGACTCTACTTCTAAAAGTTGCTCGTTCTTTTCCTCAAAATAAGTTAAATGTTTTCTCTCATATTTCTTTAAGCGTTTGATCTTCCTTTTAAAAGCAATAATATTGGCTTTAACTTATTGTGAGTTGGCTTTACTTTCTTCAACTTGACTTGTGAGGTCATACTTTTTAGCTTCAACATCACCCAAGTGTTGGCTTGTAGCAAAAAATAATTGTGCATGAGACTCCTTTGAGGCTTTCTCCGAATAAGTGGATCTAGCACTGTCAAATTCACGCATTTTAGCAAAGAAAGACCTCAAGAGATTATCCAATTGTGGCAAGTCAACAATAGGATCATTGTTCAATTTTTTAAGAATATAGCAAGCTTGATTCTCAAGTGAAAAGACCTTTCGATAGACGTTTGTTGAATTTTTGATAAAATTGCTTCCATATTTCCATGACAAACTTCTTTTTGCAACTTAACATTAAGGACTCTCTCGGGAAGGTAGAGATGGCTGAATAATGTTGATGAGATACTACCTTAGATGTCAAATCCTCATGTTGAGAGTAAGAGATGTCCTTACAACCATCTTGCTTCGAGCAGTGAGAATCATTGATTGAGCCTTGAGAATAAGCGTCTTTATCAAGGACTACGACATTATTCACCTAATGAAAAAGAATAACAAAGAAGTTAAGTCAAAAGAAAAGAAAAGAGGAACAAAAATAAAAATGAAAAGGGAAACCAGTTTACCTTACCTTTGAAGGTCTCTTAATCCTTGGACTCTTGTCTTAAAGTTGTAGTTGCTGTCTTGGTTCTCTTCCAACAACGATCTCTACTATTGGAATTGGCTTCTTCGATTCAATTCAACTCCTTTCATTTTGAAGATGATGAAATTTTCTCTGTAACCAAGTCATGATTCGAAGAAGAATGTCTATCATGTCTTGAAGAATTTTCTAACCCCTTTGAAGAATTGAGAGTGGCAGTATCTTGATGAAATTTCTTCTTGGAGCAAGGCAAGTTTTTTACTTTCTTAAATGCAGGTTTTTGGGAATTTAACATTGAAATATGATCTTCAAGAAAGGTTCTATGCACTTGTTCCCACTATGCTTTATACTCTGGAGTATAGTGCTTCTTTATGCTATAAGGAGTGGCTGAAAATGTTACCTTGGGCATTGTTCTGCAAAGCGTGCATCTTATCCAAAGACATAAGCTATCTATTAAGGAGGCCTTACAGGTGAAAATCTCAAAATAGCCTGGGATATCTTGCAAGAAGCTAAATTAGCGACTAAAGTAATGTGGACTCTAAGGCTCAATGATGAAGTGATCATCCTTTCGCAAAGTTAGAAGACTTAAACGAAGGCTTAAGAAGTAAAGTTGTTCCTCCAAGGGGGTTGTCTCATTATCAACAAAGTTAGGTTTTTTGTGCTTGGTAAGGATGTTCATAGTCCAAACAATGATCTCACATCTATAAATCCGTTTATGGGCTTCATCTTCACTAAAGTACTTTCCGCTACTTTTACCAGAATAACTCGCCATTGGAGGACTGTTTAAGCCTTGAGAGACTTCATAGTGAGTTTTGAAGTAGTGCACAAACCATCCATATATATAATGTGTTAGGAAAATAGATTTCTCCTCACTTGGACATTAAGGGTTGGAAATACGATTCAATCCTCTATAAATGCTGGTTAAAACGGGAACAACTAAACTAACTCGCTCTCCGTATGCCATCAAACTTGCCATTTTGAAGGTATTTGGACGAATGATGTCTATTTCTTCATTAGGTAAGACAAAGATGCAAAGCCAACATGACAAAAAAGTTGTAAGGAATGTTTGATCTCTGTTATGGCTTCTAATGCCCAATTTTGAAAATAAAGCTTCCTCTTCAGATGTCCATGCAGTATGAGGTGGGATAACTCTACATGGATTGTCAGTAAACTTGGGGTGTGATCTCATTCCTTCCCTTGGAGAAGGCTATATACTTTGTTGCTCTTTTAAACCAAAAGTCGAGCCATTTATTAATTGAGACACTAAAGTTGTTGTTATCCTTTTTGATCAAGTGGTATGCATTGAGGAGATGTTCGCAACTCCTTGGAAGGAATCGCATGGCATCATGTCCACGTCGATGAGTTCCGCAGCATGAGGAACAACTTCGTCGTAGTGAGTTCCAAGTATTGGTAAGCCTCTAAGTTCGTGCAAATCCCAAAGTGAAATGGACACATCACTAGTTGATGTTAAGAGCGTGTTAGTGAGAGGACACCAAGCTTCGCAAAAGGCTTTGAGAACATTGGGGTTGCAATCATACGTAAAAAGTAATGCATAGACTGCCTCATAAATCTTTGCAGATCTTAAGTGTCCTTCGCAATGACTTAAAACGTCATGTGTCCACTCCCAATATCTCTCCCTAAAGCGAAACATGCCCAAAAAGTTAGGTGGTGGGATCCATTGAGTCTCATTTTGAATCATTTGACGTTCAAGTGAAGGTAACACATTGGATGAGCTTGAGGTTGATGATTTGAGGTAAGAAGAATCCATACTTTTAAGGAATGAGTGCCTTTGAAGTTGACTTCCGTTGACCATTCATTCACAAGTCATTGGAGTGTTGCCTTTGGTAGGGGCCCCGCATATTTGCCAGACTTTGCCTTATAAACCATCAAAGTCATTCCAGCTTTCATTAGATCATTTTCTGATCGTGAATGACTAGCAGTTGTTGGCCTTACAAAAAAAACAAAACAAATAAAAAAATAAAAACCAAAATGTGGGTTAAGGAAACCTCCACAAAGAACATGGTATTCAAAGTTCAAGCATTATGTGAAAGTTAAAAAAAAAAAAAAAATTGGAAAGGATCATTACGTCATTCACATGGGTGTGCTGTCATAGATTTTGATGAACTATGAATAAAAAATAAAAAAAAAACCTTTACAACTAAATGGTATGCACGTGAGTAAGTTGGAAAAGTTCATCAGAAAAGCTTTCACATCAAAGCACCTCAAATCAAATACAACGGCATTGGGTTCAAGCAAGTCAATGACAAAAAAAAAAAAAAAAAAAAAAACTTACAGAAGATCAGAGAGGTAGAATTTCTATGCTGACCGCTAAGATGCTGAACCCCAAATTCAAGCTTTCAAAGTCTTCTAAAATTTGTGTGGAAAATTGATGAAGATTGAAATTTTTTTATAAGGGCCAAGTCTTCCAAATCCTATAAGACTTCTAATTCTTGATTAGAAGATTTTAATTGAGATTTAAATTTAGATCCAACAAATTTAATTGGTAGAGAGAAATATGATTTTTCCTCAAGATTGGATTTCAAATATTTTCATTAATTTCTTATAGAAATAGAAAAAAGAATTCTATTCTATCAAAGATTTGAAAAATGATTTTATATTAATTTCTAATTAAATAGAGAAATTAATGTTATTTAAAAAAATAATAATACTTCAAGTCTTGTTTCCAAATTCTTTTAACAAAGTATTTTTCTTTAAATCTTAAAGTAGGGGCATTTGTAAACAAAGAATTCTTGGAGACAATATATTTTATTTAATCAAGATCAAAAGAAAATTATATATTTTAATCTTGATTAATTAAAATTAATTCATGAATAAATATAATTATTCTTGGATTAACATAGTTGGGCCATCATTGAACTATTAAGATTAGACTATTGTTAAAGGTCCATTTCACATTAAATCTAACATATTATGGGTTAAATGGAATTGGGTTAAGCCTGAAAGTTGGATTTTTTAAGAATTTTCTAAACCAAATATAATGTGGACTAAATGAAATTGGGTCAAAACATAAATTGAACCCAAATCATCTCAAGTTTCAACAAGCTCAAACATTCACACTTCATCAAATTCAATATTCAGAATCTTCATCAAATTTCAAGGCATTCATCTTGCTTTATATCAAACAAGTCTCGAAAGTTTGGCAATCAAGTGTTCGTCATCAAATTCCATTCGATTTGAGATTAAACTCTTTAGCCCTCGAATCAACGTTTTTAAAAAAGAAAAGAATCGGAAGACTTATCCAGCAACTTAGGACTTTTTTGAAAATTTGTGATCACTTTTCATATTTACTAAATGTTTTGTATTTTCGATATTTTTCTTATTTTATTTACAGATTTGAAATTTGTCGTCTACAAATGGATTGGAAGAAACATTAAATATGATAAAAACAAATAAATTTTCTCCCTTCCATCACAAAAAAAAAAAAAAACCCTTTCCCTCCCTCTTTCGCTTTTTCTAAGCTTTTATGAACCTAACATAGTAAATTTACGTCACGAGAAAATGCGGGAATTCCCACCCATGGCCGGCTAGGGACAAAATAACCCCCGATCTCGGCTCAGCGGGGCCTGATTGGACCTAGAAAAATTTCTAAATAATTTTTTTTAGAAATTTTTTTTTGGCCTTTGATATATTTTATTCAAAATTTTTAATTATTTTGAAAATTTTGTGTGGTAATTTCTAATAGTTTATATATTAATTATGTCATTAAATTAGTAAAAGTAAAAATAATTGATAATTTTTTTCTTTTTTTCTCTGATCTCTTTTATTTTTTAATTTTATATACATATATAATATACCTATATATACATATATAATCATATATATATATATATATATATTTGTCTATAATTTACATAGTATGTATATATATATACACATAATATATATATATATATATATAATAGAATATATAAAAATAAATATAATGTAAAATATATATAGGACATGTTGGGTCGAGCGGGATCATACAATTCCTACCTATAACCCTGCCCGTCCCCGTTCCCATCCCTGTCCTCGTCCCCTCGGGCAATCTTATGGTGAGTTTGGTTCGCGAAGGGAAAGGGAAGGGGAGTGAAATATTTTACTTCCTTCAGGAGAAGTGAATATAATAACTTTCATCCTATTTGGTTGGAGTGGAAGGAAAGTAAATATGATTTACCTCGCATTGTTTGGTTGTAAGATATATAGGGAGGAAATAATTATTGAATTACTATTATACCTCTAAGACTAATTCATAAAAAATTACAAAATATGGTAGAACTATAATAAAATAAATATTCTAGGACAAAAGGGTCTTTTAACCCTTATTTACTTCCCAAACCCTCTAAAATGGAGAGTAAGAAAAATTTGAGGTGGAAGGGATTCCACATATACTTCCCCAATCACTCCAACCAAACTAAATAAATCACCCATTTACTTCTTATTTTACTTCCCCTCTTCTTTTCCTTCCCACTTTCCCTCTAACCAAACTCACCCTTAAACTCAAGTCGGCCAGGCCCGGGCGGGCCGGGTTCTGGTTTAAGCAGAGATATTGCATCGCTACCTATGCCACTCTCAAAAGCCCTAGAATTTAACTATTTTCCTCCTCCCGGGGATTGTGATGCTTTGACTGCGGATTTTCTGACCATTCCTCAGGCCATCACTAGCTTCTGGAGTTAGATTGTTGGCCACCGCTGCATGGAGACCACCGCCCCTCCGGCCGACGTTTCCGACAACGTCATCTCCGGTAATAATCTTCCAAACATCAATGTCAGCTCCTCTTCCCTTTCCCATATGATACCTGAGCCTGCGGCTTCAGAATCCCATCTGGACAACACACCTGGCCAAGTCAATGAATCTCAGCCCGCCTCTGAATCGCAGCCTGCAATGGAGCTTGAACCGGCTGCTCCTGCCACGGAGCCGGGTCCTCCACCAAAGAAACGGCGTCGTCGGAAGAAGCTTTTTACGGACATGATCTCTACTGCGGCTGCCGCTTCCGGAATTCGTGTCCTTCGCCCCCATCCTAAACCTTCCACCGCATACTCCTACTCTGAAACCGACCTGGCAGACGACGATGACACTGCCAAGCCCCATATCATTCATCGTCGCCGCGGCGGCAGCAGCGGCAGTAGCAGTAAATTGTCCGACCTTGCTAAAGAAGTCGACATAGAGGCTCTGATTGCTATATCCGTGGGTTTTCCAGTGGACTCGTTAACTGAGGAAGAAATTGAGGCAAACGTCGTCTCACAAATTGGTGGCGTCGAGCAAGCCAATTACATTGTCGTCCGCAACCACATCCTTGCCCGATGGCGCTCGAATGTCTCCGTTTGGCTTACAAAAGATCACGCTTTGGAGTCCATTCGGGCGGAGCATAAAGGTCTTGTCAACTCTGCTTACAACTTCCTGCTCCACCACGGGTACATAAATTTCGGCCTTGCCCCAGCTATTACAGAAATGAAATTGAAGGCCCCGGAAGGCATTACAAAGGCCAACGTCATAGTGATTGGTGCCGGGCTTTCTGGTTTAGTAGCTGCAAGGCAGTTGATTTTTCTGGGGTTTAAGGTTGTGGTTTTAGAAGGCAGAGCACGGCCTGGAGGAAGAGTTCGGACTAAAAAGATGAGTGGTGACAAGAATGACACTGTGGCCGCAGCAGATTTAGGTGGCAGTGTGTTGACGGGAATAAATGGAAATCCTTTGGGAGTGCTTGCAAGGCAGCTAGGTTACCCATTACACAAGGTGAGGGATATTTGTCCGTTGTATCTGCCAAATGGTAGAACAGTGAATTCGGATATTGATTCTAAAGTTGAAGTTTCTTTTAATAAGTTGTTAGATAGAGTTTGTAAGCTTAGACAGGCAATGCTAGAGGAGGTCAAATCTTTAGATGTTTCATTGGGGACTGCACTAGAGACGTTTAGGCAAGTGTACAGAGTGGCAGAAGATCCTCAAGAAAGGATGCTCTTAGATTGGCATTTGGCCAATTTGGAGTACGCCAATGCATCATTGATGTCTAATCTATCCATGTCATACTGGGATCAGGATGATCCTTATGAAATGGGTGGAGATCATTGTTTTATTCCCGGAGGGAATGAGAGGTTTATTCGGGCTTTAGCAGAGAACCTTCCAATCTTTTATAATCGCCCTGTGGACAGTGTAAGATATGGCAGTGATGGAGTTTTGGTGTATGCTGGTGGCCAGGCATATCGAGGAGATATGGTGCTTTGTACTGTGCCATTGGGGGTGCTTAAGAAAGGAGATATCCACTTTGTACCTGAGCTGCCACAGCGGAAGAAAGATGCTATTGAGAGATTGGGGTTTGGGTTGTTGAATAAAGTCGCAATCTTGTTCCCATATGATTTCTGGGGTGGAGATATTGATACTTTTGGGCATCTAACAGTGGATTCAAATACAAGGGGAGAATTCTTTCTGTTCTATAGCTACTCTTCAGTGGCTGGAGGGCCTCTTCTTGTAGCTCTTGTGGCTGGAGAAGCAGCAATCAACTTTGAAAAGATGTCTCCCGTGGAATCTGTCCAGAAAGTTCTTGAAATTCTGAAGAGTATTTTTAGTCCAAAAGGAATAGCTGTTCCAGATCCTCTTCAGGCAGTTTGTACTCGCTGGGGGCAAGATCGGTTCTCCTATGGCTCTTATTCTTATGTGGCAATTGGGGCTTCAGGAGATGATTATGATATTCTCGCAGAGAGTGTTGGAGATCGAGTTTTCTTTGCTGGAGAAGCAACTAATAAGCAGTATCCAGCAACAATGCATGGGGCTTTTCTTAGTGGAATGAGAGAGGCTGCTAACATTATGAGGGTTGGTAAGAGGCTGCTTTCAGCTGAAAGATCAAATAATGTCAGTGAGGAAACTGATGATGTGGATAAGCTGTTTAATAATGCTCCTGACCTCACATTTGGTAGCTTCTCTGTTTTGCATGACCCCAGATCAAATGATGCCGAATCTAATTCCTTATTACGAGTATCATTAAAAGGTGAAACATCTGGTGCTGATTGTCTGCATATCTATGGTTTAATCCCAAGGAAGCAGGTGATTCAGTTAAGTAAGGTTGCAAGAGATCTGGACAGGGTAAATATGTTAACTCGTGATTTTAAAGTGAAACTGGTGGGAAGGAAGAGTTTATGCAATATGGCAGAATCTCTGATTACAAGCATCAAATCCAGTAGATTAAGTTGAGCAGAGTTGCACTGGAGATAACATGCTAGATGCCATAGTGTTGTTGGATGAGTAATCAAATCTCGGAATCCCTTCCAGTCAAAGCTTGGTTAGTTTAGGGGGAGGCTATGGCTATGAGGTTTATTCAAGCTGAGTTCTGCATGGCATGCTGTACAGTTTCTGTGTTGCGGTTGCTGTTGTTAGATCTATTTTATCTGCTGAGTTGTTGGATTGTAGTGTCCCAATTACTTCATTTAAATTTCCTAGAGGGTCAATAAAGATTAACCTATTCTTCATGATAATTTTCTCAAAACCCCCCAATCACTGTACAGATTTGATTTTGAAGAATGTACAATAAGAATGACCTTTCTTCCTTTATGCGTCCAATCTTCCTTGTGTAAATTGCAACATCTTGTTTTGGTCCTCCTGAGATTGTTTCCTGACAAAACTTTATGTTGTAACATTCCATTTTGATTTAGCATTCTTATTTTATTACCTTCTTAGCTCCAACATACATGAGTTTGGCCTCTTTGATAAGTCTGTTATGGTTCATTATATTCGAATTTACCTTTTGGACTTAGCATTCTTGTGTTGTTATCTGCTTAGCTACCACAGACGTGACTTTTGCTTTGTAAATCTTCATTATGGTTAATTTTGCACGTTGTGCCCCTAAGAGCACATTGCTCCCTGAATGAAGATGTCGTTGGCTTGTTTGCAGTCTTATGAGAACAAGGGCAGAAATGATTCAATCTTTTTATTTTAACCATTCTTTTCTGATAATCAGTATAAGGAAGGCATCTGATTAGTTTGTAAGCATGCACTCACTTTTCATTTTTCAATTCTTTACTTAAAGGAGATCGGATGATGCTCTTGACAGATGTTACTCTTGCTTATTCAGAAGAGATTCTTGGAATGAGTTGGAAACCATTATCAAGCACGAGATGAGTAAAATCCCTATGGACACTTGAATGTCACCAACTAAAATGGTGCAACAGGGCTAGAAATTCTTTCAGATGCCTCCATTTTGCTGGAACATGAAAAGGGATAACTAGATAAAGCTTACATTGTGATGACACAGTTTACAGAAAAAGGGCTGCCTATTCTTAAGCCCTAGCGTGTGAAATGTGGCACTAGCTAGGCTTCTGAATGGGAAACTACAGGTTTTGATATATCGGTCTTGCTGGAGAAGGACCGGGTCTTGGTCATTGAGACTCACCCTTTGCTTAAATTCCATCTAAGATTCCAATGTCCATCAGATGGCTACTTCCAATGGCATACCCTACATAACACTATCCGATTAGGGTTTTTCCCCAACATCAGCTTCATAGATAGGCAATCTGAAATAGGGGGGATTCGTGGGGGGTGGTTGGAAATCATTTCAAGTTAATGTTTTCCTCATCTAAAGTAAGTAAAAGTTTTCCTGGCTAATGTCCATCATAATTCAGGGTTAAAATATTTATAAAAAGTCTTCCTTTTCTGTTTGTGTAGGCTTCGTGGTAAGAGGTTGTCAGCAACCGACCTTAGCTCAGTTGGTAGAGCGGAGGACTGTAGTTGTCTCAGCAATCCTTAGGTCGCTGGTTCGAATCCGGCAGGTCGGATTGCTTTTTTCATTTTCTTCCTTTTTGTCGGATTCTTTTTCTTTTTTATATTAATATTTTCCATGCATTTTTTTCCTTTTTCTATTTTCTTTTTTTTTGGGCAGAGTCTTTTCCCTTTTTTATATTAATATCTTTCATGCATTTTTCCTTTTTCTTTTTTTGTCAGATTCTTTTTCATTTTTTTCTATATTCTTTTTATATTGCTTTTGTCCTTTTTCTTTTTTCATTTTTTTGGCCAGATTCTTTTTTCTTTTTTACCCCTGGTCCGACTATTTATTCTTTTTTTCATTTTTTAAGGCACCCGACTATTGCATGGTTTTTCTTTCTTTGTTTTTTTACTAAGAATCAATTTTTATATATTAATATTTTTCATGTATTGACTGCAGGTCAAACTATTTATTCTCTCAATTTTTTAAAGGTATTTTTTCATGCATATACCCTTTTACCACTTCTTACTACTACGCACTTTTTCTTTTAATATATATATATATATATATATATATATATATATATATATATATATCAACTTAAGAAAAATGATAACCTAATCTTTAGCCCCTTCTGCCTTACTCAGCACACAAGAATGTTCCAAAGGGTTTGCTAAGATTCAAGATCAAATAACAATAGAGAAATGACATTGGTATGCTTCAATAAATATAATAATTTATTTTCCCAAACATTTCAAAGATTGATATTTAACGAGCTTGTACATCTTCTGTTCTACTCTCCTGGGCAATAATGTATCTTCAGTAAAAAAATAGTCCTCTTTTTGTATTATTTATTTATTTATTCACATTCAACAAATATTACTGAAATTACGTTCAGTTTATCCAATCAAATCATACTAAAAAAAAAGCAAAAAATGCCGTTGAAAAAATATAGTAGTCACCAAACATATAATTTATAAATTAAAAATAATAGTGTCAGTTATGGAAATAGAAAAATAAAAATAAAAAATTTGAGTAAATGAAAAGTTAGAATTAGATATTCATACAAATATAACTAATTAAATATAAAGAATCATAATTAAAGTAAAAAAGTATTCACTCCGTTCTATAATATAAATAGTTAAAAATTATTTTTACGATTTTAAATTATAAATCGTTAGAGATTTTTCATGAAAATTTTGAATTTATTTTTATATTTTTATCTTTATTTATTGTTCTCTTTTCGTTTCTTTTTCTCATCTCTCATCTTGTTTTTAAGACATTTAAATAAGGATATTTTTTGGAAGAAAAAATATAAAGTCACTTTATTTTTAAAAATCTTAATATGTATAAAATTAAGTCAAACGAGTAGGAATATTTTTTAAAAAAAAAATATAAAATTACTTTATTTTTAAATATCTCGGACAGAAAATGGGTAAATTGATCCTTCAGCATACATAAAAAAAAAAAAAGAAAAAGAAAAGGTTTTAGCTCAGACACAGACACGGACACGCAGGCATTCTTCCGTACTTTATATTCCTACCTGTAATAACTTGTAAGTCCTCCATTCCACCACGACCACCACCACCACCACCCAGCCTGCTTCTTCACTTTCCGAAGCTCGCCTTTCCGAGCGGTAACGCTGTCCATTTCCTCCATCCGATTACCTGCTTTCATTTTTTCCCCCTCTTTAACAACTCACATAGGTGTAAAACCCGAGTCGTACAAGCAGAATTCACTCTCTTTCTAACTGCCGCCGGTGCCCCAGGCGTTACAGAAACAGAAATGGGCACCGTGGCGGCCAATCCAACACCGCCTTCTTCATCCTCATGTGGTGTCAAGCTTGAATCTTTAACGCACATCGATATCACCAAGCTGTCACAGTCAGAGCTTCAAGCTCTGTCCTTGTGCTCTAACTCGGCTTTGGACCTACGGAGTACAGATGACACTGTTTTGCCTCGTATCGACCGCACCGTGTTCAATGAATCCGCGGGTAGCCGTCGCCAAACTTATTCTCGCATCCGCGGCGGTTTTCACCAACACCACCGCACCCGCCTTCCGGGCCTCCTTCCTGGACCCAAACTCCCTCCCGCTTCCGACCCTGAAAACCACTGCATTCTTCATTACCTTAAACACTTCCTGAATCATAATTCAAGTTCGAATTGTCCCCCTCCTCCACCGCCTCCCTCTCTGCCGGCCGTACCACCTTCTCCTCCACAGCCTATGGATCTTGCTGACCTACAGCAACAATTGGGGTTAGGATTGCAAGAGAAAATGGCGATAGTGGTTCATGCAGCGGAGACAAAGAGAAAAAGGGGGCGGAAGGCCAGGGCAAAGGTGAAGGTCAATAGGAGATTACTAGAAAATGGTGCTGGATTGGAACTGGGGAGAGTAAACAATAAAGGCGAGGAAGTAGATTTGGCATCATTGGAGAATTATGGCGATGATTTGTATAGGGGAGAATTGGAGAAAAGGACTACAGCGTTGGAGACTGAAGAAGAGGTTCTAGAAATTTTGAGGGGTTTAGAGGGACAGTGGGGCAGCAGGAGGAAGAGGAGGAAGTATGTTGATGCATGTGTGTTTGGGGATGCATTGCCGATTGGCTGGAAGCTCTTGCTTGGCCTTAGAAGGCGAGATGGCCGTGTCTCATTATATTGCCGGAGAATCATTAGGTTGCTTTTCCTTCTGAACTTGATCTTGACATTGTATCTATGGAATGTTTTGTGAACTTTTTCTCTATGATACCTCTAATGCACGTATCTTTGATTTGTTGGGTAGATTTGTGTGGCACTTGTGTTTTATGATGTTGAGGTCATATGAGGATTCAATGCGTCTGGCTTTTGGTGCATGATTTTACTAGTTTTGATGCACACATGATATAGAGTTGTTGTTTGGCAAATGTAGTACTCCAAGTTGCTGCTTGATGTAGAGGGCATCTATGTTAAAGAATTTTTTGCAAATCAAAGCCTTTTAATGCATGTGTATATATTGCGTTTGGAGTGTAACATGGAGTTACGTTGGTGATATTATTTTTCCTTCTTAATTTTAACCTATAGAGCTCTCTACTTTGTTTGTCCTTCAGACGGTATGATTGCTGTTGACTTCTGATAATTCTGATAAAATTTGTGCAACACACAATTATACCAATTTTGCTGACATAAAACTTTCAATTACCGTAAGTGGTGTGATGATTTCTATCTGTGGCATGCTTTTCATGCATTGGGGTCATCCTTTCATACTTGCTGGTTTAGATTATAAGATTATCTCAACTGGACCTAAGGCTTTACAGAGTGGTAGTGCTATTCTAATTGTTCTAAGTAGTAAGTTATAGTTGGCAATCTTTTGAATGTTGGTTTATGCTTTCATCTGATGAAGAAGATTGGAAAAGACATTTTCTTCCTGCTTCCTTGTATTACAAGCAATGTTCTCACTTTGTGATATTTGAATTTTGTGTTTTTGCAACTTTCGAGCAGTTTCTGGGATTTCTTTCATCAAAGTGGATTAGGTTGGAAAGATCTTTTTGTCTTGGTTTTGCATTAATATGAACAGTTTCTTAACACAACACTTGAGTTTCCATAATGTATATTGAGCTGCCTAACATGCAGCTACTGTCCGTTTCAAAAGATTCAGAATTTTCATGGTTATATCCCAATCGTTTGATATGTAAAGGAGGGCGATTGATCGGTCTTAACTATCTTGAAAACCTTTTTTTTAGTGATAAAATGTTGCTTCCTGTGGTTAGGAGAACGAACTTGATTGTGGTTTCATTATGATGCAAGGATTAAGTTGTGAGATAACTACCTACTGGGAAAACTGTCAATTATGAAACTGTGAATCGGTTAGTAATCAAAAGTAAGTTCATTTGGTCATGTTTGGTGTATGCTTAATTGTCAAGACTTGCAATACTATTTTGAACTTCTTATTTTTGTGGCATGGAGGGATGACTCTGTTAGGGGAATTGAGGAATGGGGGCAAGATAGGTTTGATAGAGGTAGAGGTGGGCCTAAGAAGGTGTGGATGGAGGTGATTAGGAGAGATATGTCTCTGTTGGATCTGGATGAGAGTATGACAGTGGATAGAGAAATGTGGAAGGTGAGGATTCATGTGGATGACCACACATGGTCTTGTATTGGTTCATGTAGCCGACCCAAAGTTACTTGGGACTAAGGCTTAGTTTGTTATTGTTGTTGTAATTTTTTTGGCATGTGGATTGTGCTCCTAAGTGTACAGTTTTATGTGAATGAACTTGTAACCCTGCACAAGATAGCACCAATGTTGTAGCATGATATCTTTTCTTCTGAAAGCAAAAAACCAACTCTGTTGTCAACTGGTCATTCATTCTTTCTTTTTGTTGCTGTCTGGTTGAGTTGCTTATGCTCTAACTGCGTTATGGACTATGGATCATCTCTGTGCTATGTCAACTTTGGTTTACACTTCTAGTTTTACATGAAACTGACTAATGGTCTAAGCGGGCACATGATGAGAAGTTAATTCTCTCAATTTTAAGGTTTTCATTTTGCAGCCTTATTATTTGTATTTTGCCATCTTGCTTCTTCATTTATGATTATTCTTTACTTCCAGCCCTTCTGGAGAACAATTTTTATCCTGCAAGGAGGCTTCATCCTTTTTGCGCTCCTATTTTGAGGGTAAGGACTCAGATCATCCCATGGATCAGGGGAAATGCATCATTGAGCAAGTGAATGGTGTGGCTTCTGGAAGTGTAAGTTACTCGTGTGTGAGAAGCAGTTTCTTACATATTATTGTGGAAATACAATTTATGGATCATGCAACAGACTGCAGGTTTCACCAAGAATGCTGATGGCACAGAGCAATGGATTGGTTCAGATTTCACTCTGGCACCCTCAGTTACCTCTGATGCACGGGAGAACGAAGTTTGCTTAATGGAGATAGATAATCTCCCTGAGGTTCAAGTTCAGGATATTTTTGAATGTTATAAATGCAACTTAACTTTTCATGAAAA
Source organism: Voacanga thouarsii (assembly GCA_026120185.1). NCBI lineage: Eukaryota > Viridiplantae > Streptophyta > Magnoliopsida > Gentianales > Apocynaceae > Voacanga > Voacanga thouarsii. The sequence continues at coordinate 6,993,174 of JANUWF010001322.1, read as the reverse complement.
GAATATATACTTGAAGCATCTCATGTCAGTTCATGAGCGGACTACCAGGAGGTATAAGTTTGGGGCTGCTGTTGGGGAAGGTGTGATTATCAAAGATGGAAAATTTGAATGCCAATTCTGCCACAAGGTTTTTCTTGAAAGGCGTAGTTATAATGGTCATGTTGGAGTCCATGTGAGGAACCATGGCAAAGGTTCAGAAGAACTGCCAGTGCCACAATCTGTTCAGAAGAGTATTGACTCTCCTTCAGTGGAAAGTTCACATACAAGGACATCTAAAATGAATGCTTTAATTGAAATTGCAACGAATTCTATGGTGGCAGTTTCAAGAGCCGGATTCAATTCTGAGCCTGCTGACAATTCGTGCCCTACTACGATGAACTTGAATGAAGCTCTGGTTGACAACAGTAATGAAGGTGCAATTTTGGGTTGTGATCCTGTTCAGATTGAAATGGGAGATCTTAAGTTGGATAGATCTCTGGATCAAGAGGTAAATGTGGATGGAAGCAAATGCTTTGTGGCTGATGGGCAAATGGTGAAGAGAGATGATAGACAGGTTGTTAGCATGGACACGAAATCAACTTGTGCAAATACTTCCGAGCACCCCAATTCCAAAGAGTTTGAAAAACGGGGAAATGATGATATAGATACAGGACATGGGCTTGGGTTTGATAAACTGAGTGATGCTGCTGCAAATTCTAAGGGATTGATAGGTGAAGAAAACTTTAGTCAAAATGTAGTTATTTCCTCTTCGGCTTCCCTTGAGTCATCATTGCTCTACTTTCCTGATGCTGCAAATAAGGTAATAAAGCATATGTTGTATTTCTTTATCAAATAGGGAATTCCTGAAGCTGATTATCTCTTATTTCCTCTTAGAAAATATCTTGTTCTACATGCATGACAAAACTGTTGCAAAAAATATTACAGTAACTGAAAAGAAAAAATTTCAGCTTTGTTTCTAAAACATGCAATTATCCAAGTCTGTTATCATTGAGACTATTTCAGCTCTTTTCTGCACAAATTAATGTCGTTGTTGAGAGCATTCCGGTCTCTTCACTTGGGCCACTGAAAGGACATTGTCAATAGTATCTTGTTCTTGCATGAGCTCTAAGATGACTAAAGAAGCCAAGTTTCCAAAACATGTAATTATCCAAGTCTGTTGTCATTCAGACTCTTTCAGCCCTTTTCTGCTTGAATTAATGTAGTTGTTGAGAGCATTTCATGTCTCTTTACTTGTTCTATGAAAGGAAATTGTCAATAGTATGTTGTTCTTGCATGAGTTCTGAGATTACTAAAGAGGCCAAGTGGGGCAAAAATTGAATGAGGAAATGAGAAGTAATCCAAAATGCTTAGTCTGTGGTTCCTTACGAATTAGAGCATGAAGTTTTCAAAACTCTACTAAATAGAAGCAAATGCAACTGCTTTGTAGCAATTTTTTGATTTCTAGTGAAGGATTTTATGCAGATTTAGCTTTGTTTTCTAAATTTGCCTGAGGCTTGGTTTCTTGTGTTTTATGAATATGTAAGTTTGGTCCCTTAACTTCTTAATTTTGCACATTTAACTTTCTTTTTAATTTGTCAATAAGGAAAATTAGGGGATCAAATGTTGCTAAATCAAGGAGAAAACCAAAACAATTATGTTTGTCATTTTCTTTCATAAGATATGGTGTTATTGTTATTTTCATTCTTAAGTATGGTGTTATCTTTATGCATTTTATGATTTTAACTTGTTACGGAATGATGATTTTCTCTTTGTTTGGCAGAAACTTGAGAAGGTAACAAGTTTTGAGGAGTTGGGATTAGATGACATGCAGCCCTTCAAATATGGTTTTGTTGACAAGCAAGAATCATCATCCTTGCCAGGGATCTCTATGGATTTGGCCAATGATGCAGAGACAGAGGAAGGGTTCAATTCCTCAGTTGGATTTGATACAGAGGCAATCATCTCAGATATGGCTGATTTACATCAAGTTACAACTGTGTGCGTATGGTGCAGAGCAGAGTTCAATGTTGAGGCTTTTGATACTGAAACTCAGTCGGACACAATTGGTTATATGTGTCCAACTTGCAAGGATAAAATATCCGGGCACTTTGACCAAATCTGCCCGTGAGTCTTAATGTTCTTTTCTTTATTGCTTTTGGGCCTGAATCTTCTCAGATATCTGCTAGTCTTTCAATTGTTGCATAACCTATGACACAAAAGTTTCGCTGCTGGATAATCCATAGAGAGAAATATCTTCATCATCAAATAATCCGCTTTTGTGAGTTTATCCAATAAAAGCTGTTACATTCTGATTTTTTGTCTCTCTCAATATTCTAGTTGAATTTTCCCATTCTAGAAAAATTGAACCAATTATTACTTTCAGGATAAACCAACCAAGATTAGATGTTCTCCATGCAGCATTGAATAGAATATTCTATTTATAGGAATGCAATTCTGTGAAAGCTGAGTGGATATTTGAAAATAATTACAAAGTTTTTTGAATTTGAAATAGATGTTTGTAGAGAATTTCCCTTCAAGTTGGACATCCTCGATATTTTTTAACTGTAGTTCTGTTTAAGAAAACCTATGGAATCAGGAGATCCAATATTGCACTCTTGATCATGCTTTCATCATTTCTAAATTATTGTTGCTTGGATTTGTAAGATAAGCAAGAACTTTTGTTTTTTTGGTTCTTATGAAAGTATGGCAGTGGATAGAAAGAAGTGGAAGGAGAAGATTCATGTGGTTGACCACACATAGTCTTGTATTGATTCATGTAGCTGATCTCAAGTTTTTTGGGATTAAGGCTTAGTAATTGTTATGGTTGTTGTATGGAAAATAAATACCTTGACTCTTAGAAAGTTGTTAGCAGAATGCTTCTCAAATGTAGTGAAAACCAGATGAGGCAATGTCCCATGGCTTTTAACATTTTTGCTCCAACCTTCAGTGTTTTTTATGGACTGAGGCTTTCTAGGGTTTTAAGTGGGAAGGAATTCTTCCCATCCCAAACCAAAACTTTAATTTAAAATAATATTAATTTAAATAATTTTTTATTCTCAAGACTTGTCATATACTAACAATACATCATATTCTTTTTCTTTATCCCCACTTTGGGTTCCACCTAACCCCATATATTTAATAATTTTTTATTATATTCAAACAAACTCATCTAAATTAAATTCTTATACACTAACACTGTAGATCTCCTATTATAGTAGGCTTTACCGTTGATATTTTGGCCAAGTTCATGAAGTAGATAAAGTGGATAAGATTTATTTATTTATTTATTTATTATTATATTTTTTTGGGAGGGAATTTTGAGTAACCATAAGGAAGAAGGAAGAAGGGTAGCACTGAACAAAAATACAAAGATTGCTACTTGGAAGAAGATTAAAGATGAGGATAACAGTAGATAAGAGGTATGGTGGAAATGAAAGAATAAAGCTCTGGCCAAATGGGTGACTGAATAAGTCCTTATTTTTATGCCCCTTAATCTGATGATGCTGATGCCTATGTAGTGTCCCAGATTATGTGTTTGAGGTGTTATGCTTCTATATACACACTTGTTAGAAAGCAAGATCCATTCGTGTGCATCGATTAAAAGTTCAAAATAAAGTACAATAAAAACCAATGTAAACCCAAAATTAGAACTTCATTCTGGTGCTTATTTCTCAGCTCTGTTTGTTTTCTGTAAAATATGTCCATTTCTTGAGTAGACAAATTCCCCATGCACACATGTAAATACACACACACACACACAGGCAATCACACCCATCTTACCATGAACCACATAAAATAGAGATATTTGTGAGTCCAAAATGAGAAATACGACCTAAACTTTAGCTCTAGAAACTTGGAAAACCGTCGAATCTTACAACCTTTGTTTTTTTATGAAGAATAAGTATCCATGGCTCTTGAGCAGATATACATTTTTTATTCATGGTTTGAACAAATGGGCTATCTTTAATAGGGTGATGAGATAAGAGTTGTGGAACTTTTGACTCCATGCTTTATTTGACACAAAGAACAATGTCTCGTGTATGGTCTTCAAAAATTGCTTAATGGTGGGTTTGTCTTGAAGGAGTCTACTTTAGGGGAAAAAAAAAGAAAATGTATAAAATGCTTTAGCCTATTTCCTTCCCACCAAATTTAGAACCACCGGATGATCATTATGACTCTTCTAAAATGTCTCCCCTCAAACATTTTTATTTTTTCTAGCTGGATAGATTGTTGTTGTCCTATTTTTATCTCCGAACTACGGATTAGTGGATTAGTGCAGGGGTTTTGCTAGGGAATGTTAAGCAATGCTCTGAATGACGACTGTACAACGCTTATTCAGGACTAACTACTTTGTTTCTTTTACAGTGCTAATGGTTGGTGAAGGACCCTTCTTGCTGTGGTAGGGAATGCAACTGATATGTGAATATAGAGCTTGGTTGGCAGTGTAGATCAGGTAGCAGATTGTTTTTGGTCCTAGATTTACAAAATGTTTGTCTATGTGTCATCGTGTGCTATACCACAGTAGTTGCAAAAGGTTGTACATCATCACGTGTCTGTGTTTTTTGTAAATTTATGAGTATATGTGCTCATCTTTATATTTCTGTGCTCTAAATGATGATCACTGGTATCACTGCTTTTGATATAATACTTCCCATTGGTAAAGAAAGCATGGTTGGCATTCTTTTAATGCTTGAGGATCATTTTTCTTGCCTTACTTTGGTGCATGATCCATTTACTTTTATACTCATTTGGCGAATCTGTGTCTTTGTTCCTTAGCCTCATTGAAGCCCCATCACCTTTCTGCAATTGCTACAGTTCTGTCATTTCTTTCCCCATGAATCTTTGAGGCTTCTTGGATGAGGCTGGAGTTGGGTTCATTGGGAGAAGAATACAACATTTTTACTGGGTGGACTAGTCTACATATTCTTTGTGCTATTTCTGAAGTCTTACATAATGCTACTGGTCACCAATTATATCATGGAATATATGGGTATGAAAGCACCCTTTAGTTGAATAGAGTTTCTAGTGTTCTTGGCCTTTGATTTATGTCGAAGGAATATATGCTGCTTATGATCCACATCATAGTATCCAACTTCAGTAATTTCACATTGCATGTGTATAATTTTAGTGCGTAGATCACAGAACTTTAATAAAAAATCATTAATCTTTAGCAACATTTCCAAGTTGCCATATTGCTGCAGGATTGATACTCAATCCTCGGAAGGAATTGCCATCCATTGTCAAGTGGCAATTTTCAGAAGAAGCAAAAAGGGCTTAGCCTATTCTCTACAGCACCCTCAGCATCCGATTCTTCAAATCATCAAAAGTTTTGAATATCAAGAATAAAGGGTTTCAATAAATTTCCACAGTAGATAAAAAGAAAAAAAAAAATCCTCTCATCGTGACACAATTCGAATAATATCTCCTTCAAGACTAAAGCCAATATAATCACCAACATTGGTAAAATTATTATTTTTAATTGAGGTCTGGTAGACTTTTCCTTTATAATAACCCAAGGTTAATTGGTTAATCGCATATGATCAAGGATACAACGGTGCCATAAAGAGTGTTTTTTTATGTAATTAACCTTTCAACTTCGTTTCACAGAATCCCTTCAAAGGGAAAAGGAAAACCAAAAAAGGCTTCTATTCTAGGACAATTTCTCCACATTCGACGGTGTTCCAAATCCAATTTTATGCATGCATACTCGTAGTTCTTTCAAGAAGTCCTCAACGCCAAAAGCCAAAGCAGGATACAGTTTTCTACGTTTCTGTAATTACTTTGCTTCTTAGTACTCTTTTCATCAAAGCCAAAATTTCACCATCTTGTTGTTCTTCTTCTTCTTATATATGAATACAGTCGGCTGCAAGGATTGCCATCAAATTTCTTCAGTGACTTCACACACACAAGCGATTCGGTGCCATGGCTGCTCAAGAATCATTGCAGTTGGAAATAACCAAGACTCTGCTCTATCAGGTGGGATAAGTAGATGTCTAGACTTTTGTTCAAAGCCTTCACGGAGCACAAGTATGTCCTCCATACAAAGATTAAAGCCACCGCTGAAAGGGAAGCGTGCACTTCTCTGTGGTGTGTCTTACGAGGGCCAGAAGTTCAAGCTCCAGGGAACAACACAAGACGTTCTCAATATGCAAAAGCTGCTTCTTCACAAATTCAATTTCTCAGCTGATGCCTTTCTCATCCTAGCAGGTACTTTTTCAAAGTGCCTTTGCATGTTGAATCACTATAATATTTTCTTGGATCATTAACTGAGTATAGGGAGCCATCAGAGGGCCATAATAGGCTAGATTCTTGATCAATTCTAAATGCGGGTTTTCCTGTATGAATTGCAGAAGACGATCGATTTCATCTTCCAACGAGGGAAAACATCCTAGACGGTTTCGATTGGTTGACAAAGAATTTGCAAGCCGGGGATTCACTTGTTTTCTACTACTCGGGACACGGTCTGCGGACGGTGGACTTGAAAGATGAAGAAGTCGATGGATTCGATGAGGCAATCTGTCCTGTTGATTTCAAGACCAAAGGAATGATTCTTGACGATGAAATCAATAAAAAGCTTGTTAAACGGCTCAAGGAACGAGTCACACTTCATGCAATTGTTGATGCTTGTCACAGCGGAACTGTACTTGATTTGCCCTATGTTTATAACAGAAGAAAGTATGCAGAACTTTTCCAACGTTTTCCTTAGTCTTTAAATGCAGTAGTTTATGTCATTGTTGTTTTTCTATTTGTACAGCGGGGACTGGGATCCTCCTCATCCTCCACCCAGAGATCTAAGAGGAAAGGCCATCTGTTTCAGCGCCTGTGAGGATTATCAACTAGCTTCAGATACCTCTGTAAGTTGTCTTTCATCCTCAAAAACGCAGTAGAATTTGTTTGTACAATCCTTAAACCATGTTAACTTCATGGTTGAGAATCTGAAGATGAGGATTAGTTAACTGCGATTCGACATGTATTAATCCATCTAAACAATGCAGATGTTTTCCACAGATAATACCGTTGTTGGTGCCATGACATACACATTTATACAAGCAATCAATGAAAAGGTAGGACCTATATCATATTATGACATAATCGAGTATATACACAAGGCCATAGAAGATGCTAACAAGAACCATACTAGAGGACTTCGAAGATTCTTCCGCCGTCAAATGTTGCAGGTGCCCATAGTCTCTTTCGAAATTTAGTACTCTCTCGGTGAAAGCCTAGTATCATGAAGCATTAGATGATATACCAACTGGGCTTATTACAATTTTCATATGCAGGATCCCATCTTATGTTCTTCTGCAAAGTTCGATATTAAATCAGAGTTCAAACTCTAACCTGGAGGAACATGAAGATGCAGCCGTTAAAGAGCTGGCAGTTGTCCAAATGATTTGAAGATTGTACTCTATTTACATCTTATGTTGCATGCCTGTCACTCTTCACTCTCTATCAATGATGTGAACAATTATTACTCAGTATTCATCTCACATGAAATGATATAGACCGTGTTAAAGCCAAACTTAGTAGCTTAACTACTTGTATCTTAAAGATAACATTCAATGGCTGGTGGCCTAATCAATTTCAATTGGATCAAACATTGTGTATACCATAACGTAACAACTTATGAAGGGAATCTAAAAGACTCATGAGTTCTTCTAGTCTTCAACGAGTAAACTTTAATGTGATAATCTCCCAAGATTCAGTACAATTTGTTATGAATATCTTAAAATTATTGGAAACTCCATTAATTAGTGGAGGCTCCACTAATTATGGATTTATATGAATTATTAGAGAAGATTTTTATGGATGTCAACCATTTAGTGAAGACACCACTAATTAAGATTAGTGAAAGATGATGTATGTCATTATGTATTCCACTAATTAGAGCTTTATAAATAGAGCTATTCTCTAAACTTGTAATATACCATTATTTTGTGAAAGAAAGATTAGTGAAAGAAAGATTAGAGAAAGTTGTGAGAGAAATTCTTGTGCAAAGAATAGTTAGAGTTTTATTAGTGTGTAGTATATAAATTTTATTCTAACACTACCCAAATTTTATAACACGTTATCAGCACGAGTCTCTACCGTTACAAAAGCCAGCAGACTAAGCACGAGTTTCTGCCGTTATAAAGCCAGAAGACAGGTACGCATTTATTGATCTCTATGGCTAACCTCGCTAAAATCGAATTTGTAGCCTTTAATATGTCTGAAAAAAATTATATGTCATCGGTTCTCGATGCAGAAATGCATCTAAATGCTGAAGGCCTTAGTGAAACTATTCAAGTAAATAATAGTGCATCTGCACAACACAAGGCTAACGTTTTTATTTTTATTCGTTGTCATCTCGATGAAAATTTGAAATGGAATATCTTATCGAAAAAGATCCATATGTCCTGTGGGTAAATTTAAAAGAAAGATTTGATCACCTGAAAATGGTCATACTACCAACTGCACGGTATGAATAGTTGCACCTGAGATTGCAAGATTTTAAAACCATGAATGAATATAGCTCCGCAATGTATAAAATTACATCTTAGTTAAAATTATGCGGAAAAAAAGTGACTGATGAAGATATGTTGAAGAAGACATTCTCTATCTTTCATGCCTCGAATATTGTCCTGCAGCAACAATATCGAGAAAATGGTATACAAAATTTACATGTTTAATTATTGTCTTCCTCATTGCAGAGAAGAATAATGAGTTATTATTGAGAAATCATGAAGTCAGACCAACTGGCTCAACAGCACTCCCAAAAGTGAATGCTGTTGGCTCCAACAGAAGCCATCGTTATAGTCGTAGTCGTGACCGTAGCCATGGTCGTAGTTATAGTCGTAGACATGCTCGATATTTTCCTTATCACAATCATAATCAAACTGTGAGAAATACTGGCCACCTGAAATGGAATAGAAAAGATCATAAGGGAAAAAAAAAAAGAAATTGAAAAAAAGTATGAGGATATATGTTATAGATGTGGCATGAAAGGTCATTGGTCACGAAACTGTCGTACGGCTAAGCATTTAGTTGAATTATATCAAGCTTCATTGAAAAATAAAAATGTGGAAGTAAATTTTTCTCAACATCCAATAAATGATGTTAAGGATGATGATATTGATCTTGAAGATCTTAATATCAATATTACCCATATGGATGTATCGGATTTTTTTGAACACCCAGACGGTAGGATAGACCATTTAATTGGTAATGGCAGTGTCCAGAAGAACTAAAGTCTCACCCTGATATTTTTGCATTTTCATTTTTATTATATTCGAATAATATTTACGTTTGTATATATATATATATATATATATATATATATATTTGTGTTCAGATGACTGTTGTTAATGATGATGTATGCATTATTGATAGTGGAACTACACACACCATACTAAAAAATGAGAAATATTTTTCTGATCTCAAAATGGGAGAAATAAATATTTATACAATAAATGGTAGTGCAAATGTAATTAAGGGCTCCAAAAGAACTAGTATACTGTTGTCTAAAGGAACAATAATTATTATTGATAAGACACTATTTTTCTCAAAATCTAGAAGAAATTTATTGAGTTTTAAAAATATCCGCAAAAATGGGTATCATGTTGAAACAAATGAGGAAAATGAGATTGAGCATCTTTATATTACTTAAATGCATTTGGGTAAGAAATCTGTATTAGAAAAACTGCCGTCTTTTTCTACTGGCCTATATTTTGTAAAAATACGTACAATTGAAATTTATCATCTAGTAAACCAGAAGTTTACTGATCCTATTACTTTTAGCATTTGGCATGACCAGTTGGGTCATCCGAGATCTACCATGATGAGAAGAATCATTGAGAATACACATGGTCATCCTTTAAAAAATAAAAGGATATTAACATCAGAAAAATTCGCATGTACTGCATGTTCCCTAGGAAAATTAATTGTTAAACCATCACCAGTAAAAGTAGGAGCTGAAAGTCCTACATTTCTCGAACGGATTCACGGAGATATTTGTGGACCTATTGATCCACCATGTGGATCGTTCAATTATTTTATGGTCTTAATTGATGCATCATCCCGATGGTCACATGTATGTTTATTATCTACTCGCAACCTGGTATTTGCGAGATTACTTATTCAAATAATTAAATTACGAGCACAATTTTCTGACCATCACATTAAAAATATCCGTTTGGATAATGCTGGTGAATTTTCATCACATACTTTTGATGCATATTGCATGTCAATTGAGATTAATGTTGAACATCCGGTAACTCATGTTCACACACAAAATGGTCTTGCTGAATCTTTGATTAAACAATTACAATTAATTGCTAAACCATTATTAATGAAAACAAATCTCCCAACATCTGCCTGGGGACATGCTATTTTACATGTTGCAGCACTTGTACGTATAAAACCAGCTAGTTATAATAAATTCTCTCATTTGCAATTGGCTTTTGGGTCAGAACCAAATATTGTTCATTTATGAATTTTTGGGTGTGCTGTATATGTTTCAATTGCACCAAACCAACTTACAAAGATGTGTCCTCAAAGAAGAAAGGGGATATACGTTGGATATGATTTTCCCTTTATTATCAAGTATGTTGAACCCCTGACAGGAGATGTATTCACAGCAAGATTTGCTGATTGTCATTTTGATGAATCATTATTCCCTAAATTATGGGGAGAATCAAAACAGCATAAAAAGGATCTTGCTTAGACAACATCATTAAATTATCTTGATCCACGCACAAGCGCATGTGAACTTGAAGTTCAAAAGATAATTCATTTGCAAAGCATTGCAAATCAAATGTCAGACGCTTTTGTTGACTCCAAGAAGAGTTACAAAATCGCATATTCCAACTATAAATGCTCCTATTCGAATTGAAATTCTAGCAGAACAAAATATTATACCTATAGCTGCTGAGTCAAAAACACGCCAGAAGCGTGGCCAACCTCTTGGTTCTAAAGATAAAAATCTTTGAAAAAAAAGAGGATAAAATGATCCAGAAGATCATATTGAAGAAAAGAATGATAAAGACCAAGAGAGAACTGATGACAAAGAATCAGAAGTTGATGAAAGTAACACTAAAATTTCTATCAATTATACCACTTACGGTAGAAGTTGGAATCGGATAGAAACTGTTATTGATAATATATTTGCATACAATATATCTCTTGATGTTACGCAAGATAATGATGATCCTAAACCAATATCAGTTGATGAATGTCGGCATAGAAAAGATTGGCTGCAATGGAAAGATGCGATTCAATCGGAGTTAAATGCATTGACAAAATGTGAAGTCTTCGGACCTGCAGTCCGAACACCAGAAGGTGTAAAACTTGTTGGCTACAAATGGATATTTGTGCGAAAGCACAATAAAAAGAATGAAATCGTTCGATATAAAGCGCGATTAGTAGTCCAAGATTTTTCACAAAAACCAGGTATTGATTATGATGAAACTTATTCTCCTATTGTTGATGCTATTACACTCCGATATCTTATCAGTTTGGCAGTATATGAAAAGATAGATATGCGCCTATTAGATGTTATCACTGCTTACTTATATGGAAATTTAGAAAATGATGTTTACATGAAAATCCCGAAGGATTTCATATACCTGAAGCATATAAATATTATCCTCGTGAAAATTACTCCATCAAGTTGCCGAAATCATTATATGGCTTGAAGCAATCTGGGCGCATGTGATTCACACGTCTTAGTGAATATTTATTGAAAGAGGGATTTAAAAATGACCAGGTATGTCCATGTGTTTTTATTAAGAAATTTGGTTCTAAATTTGTGATATTAGCTATATATGTTGATGATATTAATCTTATTGGAACTCCTGAAGAGCTCCAAGAAACAATTGATTATTTAAAAAGAGAATTCGAAATCAAGGATTTTGGTAAAACCAAATTTTGCCTTAATTTACAAATTGAACATTTGGAAAGTGGAACATTTATTCATCAATCAACATATACAGAAAAAGTGTTAAAAAGAACATATACAAAAAAAGTGTTAAAAAGATTTTACATGGACAAAGCACATCCATTGAGTATTCCAATGATCGTCCGATCATTAAATGTGGATAAAGATCCTTTCCGATCTCAAGAAAATAATGAAGAACTCTTTGGTCCTGAAGTACAATATCTCAATGCAATTAGTGCATTGATGTATCTTGCTAATAATACACGACCTGATATTGCTTTTGCTGTCAATTTATTAGCAAGATTTAGTTCTTCACCAACACGACGACATTGGAATGGAATTAAACAAGTCCTTCGATATCTCTAAGGTAAAATTGATCTCGAATTATTTTATTCAAATAAAACCAGCCCAACATTAATTGGTTATGCAGATGCCAGTTATTTATCTGATCCACATAAAGCACGTTCTCAAACGGGGTATCTATTTACATGTGAAAATACTGCTATATCATGGCGTTCTACAAAACAATCTATAGCAGCTATTTCTTCAAATCATACTGAAATTATAACTATTAATGAAGCAAGTCGAGAATGTGTATGGCTAAGATCCATGATTCATTATATCCGAGAAAGTTGTAGATTATCATCGATCAAAAATATTTCAACTCCTCTTTATGAAGACAATGCAGCTTGCATAACTCAATTACGAGGAGGATATATTAAAGGAGATCGGACAAAATATATTTCACCAAAATTCTTCTTTACTCATGAACTCCAGAAGAAATATGAAATTGATGTGCTACAAATTCAGTCATGTGACAACCTCGCAAATATTTTCACGAAGACTTTACCGACTGCAACATTTGAGAAGTTGAGATATAAAATCGGTATACGTCGGTTTAAAGATTTAAAGGAATCATCTCATCAGGGTGAGTAATAAACAGACATATAGAATAGTGTACTATTTTTCCTTCACTAGATTTTTTTTCACACTGAATTTTTATCTAGTAAGGTTTTAACGAGGCATATTCTTTATGTAATGGATGGACATCCAAGGGGGAGTGTTATGAATATCTTAAAATTATTGGAAGCTCAATTAATTAGTGGAGGCTCCACTAATTATGGATTTATGTGAATTATTAGAGAAGATTTTTATGGATGTCCACCATTTAGTGGAGACACTACTAATTAAGATTAGTGGAAGATGATGTATGCCATGATGTATTCCACTGATTAGAGCTTTATAAATAGAGCTATTCTCTAAACTTGTAATACACTATTATTTTGTGACAAAAAGATTAGTGAAAGAAAGATTAGAGAAAGTTGTGAGAGAAAAGAAAGAGAGAAATTCTTATGCAAAGAATAGTTGAGTTTTATTAGTGTGTAGTGTGTAGATTTTATTCTAACACTACCCAAATTTTATAACACAATTCGATTTTTTCACATGATATTCTAGCGATTAGTTGCAGCTTGAAATAACCTACAAGCACAAATGTTTCTGGAAAGACACTTTGCAGAAAAACAGAGTTCTTTGTTTATGCTGATCTTGTTCAAGTGGAATGAGTCAGATGCTGCAGTGTAGCGTCTTCTTGGAGAGCATCTTCTTAGAGATGCTGCCGTGTAACATTTCAGGTACGGACTCAAATTCCATTTCGGGTTCCGGATTTGGGACGTTACAAAACGTCCTTCCACTGTCAAAACAGTGAATGAATCTAAAGAAAAAGAAAGACTGAATCTGATTCTCTTGAAAATTCAACAAGTGGGAGAATAAAGCTTAGTGAATTCGACAGAGAGAATAAGGAACCAATCATATCACTGACCAAAAGAGATCAATTGAACGCTTCAGGTGCCCTTTATTTAAATCCTCTTCCTCTGAAAGCTTTTCACCATCAAAGCATTGCACAAGCTTGCAAAAATGGTAACTAGAAGAGAGAGATGCCGATGGTGTGGGGTTACACTGCTTGTGCCCTATGAGTCACAAAGAATACGTTGTCCAAAGTGTCAAAGCATTGTACAATTTCCGTTTAACCAAAATGGTTATTTTTCTCCTGAAGTGAATGGAAATGTATATGGGGCACCGAATAACACCTACAACACGGGCATGGGCATTTCAGCATACAATGACTACATGGGAGCAGGTAATATCCAATCATTCCAGATTCCAAAACTGGTGCTACCACCCCCAGTATATGGTCCAAAAAGAGCAGTTCTGTGTGGGGTGAGTTACAAGGATCATGCAAGGAGTCTTAAAGGTAGCATTAATGATGTACAAAGCATGAGATACCTTTTGGTTGAGAGGCTGCATTTTCCAAGGGCTTCTGTCCTAGTCCTCACAGGTAAGCACCACATTATTTCTACAACAGAAATGGGATTAGTATCTGCTGGTTGCTAAATTGACTCTATAATCTATTTAAGACAATAATCGAAGATATAGATGGCAGAATGCGTAACTGTAATGGCCATCACCCATTTAAGCAAGAAAGAAAAGAGAGTTGTAAACAGGCTAAGGTGAAATATATACAGTTTAAACTTTTAAATCTCAGGAAATTGCATCTCACAATAGCATGTGAAGTTTGGCACTTAGTTCATTCCAAAAGGAATACACATTACAGTATCTTGCTCATCTTCAATACATGCAGAAGAAGAGAAAAACCAATCTCAAATTCCAACCAAGCGCAACATACGAGCAGCCTTTCAATGGCTTGTGCACGGTTGCCGGGCAGGGGACTCATTGCTGTTTTACTATTCTGGCCATGGTTCTCGTGTTCGAGACCAGGATGGGGATGAGATTGATGGACATGATGAAGCACTGTGCCCTGTTGACTTTGAAACCGAGGGAAAGATACTGGATGATGAGATAAATGCTGCCATTGTAAGACCCTTAACCCCAGGTGCTACACTTCATGCCATCATTGACACTTGCTTCAGTGGAACATTTTTAGATCTGCAATACATGTGCAGGATGAATAGGTATATTTCCTGTATATTCTAGAGCTGTAAGCACTACCTCAACATGCTTACCTGATAGAAATTTTCTCAATCAGGGAAGGGAATTATAAATGGGAAGATCATGGTCTTCCCTATGCTGAATATAAAGGTACAGCAGGGGGCTTAGCAATCTCTATTAGTGCCTGTGATGACCATCAGAACTCCCAGGACACTACGGTCAGTATTCTTTATATCTTTTTCTCTCTTCAGCAGACAAAAAATTTAGTGGTTGAACATTCATGTAAAAGCTTGCTGGTGATTGTTACAATCCAGTTTTGCAAGCTTATGGAGCTTGTATCCCATATCTGAAGTATCAGATTTTGATGTGGGAAATTTATAGATTGGGATCTTCCACCTTTCAAGGTAAAGGCTGAATTCTCCTAAGGACATGAAAAATGGTATCAGAGCAGCCCATTGCACCTCCCAGTTGCAATCATGCAAGACAGGTGGCAACGGCGTTGTTGCAATGTTCTGCCCAGCTAGGGGCCATCGAAAGTATGGGATTCTGATGTGGGGTATTTATGGAGTTGGCCTCTTCCACCTCTCGAGCTAGATTTTTTAAGGTTGGGTTCTCCCAAGGATACGACAGTTATATGCTAGTAGATTGCAGAACTTCCCTTTAGATCTAGTAGGTGGACAATCTAAAGCTATTGTCTAAATATCTTATGTCACATTATGACCTGATATAGAGAGGCAACCAGAGTCTCCTTTGAGTCTCTATTACATCCCAAACAATTTCCACTTCTGGCCAGAGCTTCGTTCTGATTTCAGTGACTCAGAAAGTTGAGATTTTCAGAAATTTAGGAGCACAGAATTAAACTTTACAAGTGACCATTCCCAGAAGTAAAAGGAGTCAACTAAATATGGCTTTTCAAGCCCAAACGAGTATATGCAGACCATAAATCTCTATCACCAACAATAATTTTACAGTGCTTTTACAATGTTTATGCAGTATTTCACTGGGGCATCAACTGGAGCACTGACATACAGCTTCATCAAAATGTTAGAAGATCAACCAAGATTGACATATGGTCGCTTACTTATGGCTATGCGTAACAGTATTTATAAAGCACAGAATGGACCAGGCCCCAATGGTACATTTCCAACCAATTTACTACAGGTAACTTTATGCTCAACAATGTTCTTTCTAATTTCTTTCAAATAGTGAATGAGAAGTTTTAGCATAGTCACCAGTTAGTAAGTGATTTTATACATATTAGCAGGATTTCTGATAGATTTTTCAGAGACCTATTTTGCTTCCTACACAAATCCTCCATTGCTAAAAGGAAAAGGAAAATGCATAATCTTTGAACATAGGATCCAAGTGCAGCATAGCAAAGAGAACCAAAATTACAGTGTATTGAGTTTTCTATGTCATTCCCTTGAGACAAACCAAAAATGAATCATTTTAGTTGTTTCACCAGCATATTTTAACAGGTATTTTTACTTGGTATTGTACAGGAACCTCAGCTTTCCTCTTCTGCACCATTTGACATTCACCTGAAGCCATTCATTTTATAAGCTCCCAGGTTTATTGCCTAAATGGTTGAAAACAAATACATATATATGCATGTACCAGCTATATTATGTTCTTCCAATAAACATAATAAAGCATCATAGTGGTTCTGGGGAAGCTATGCTTAATGAATATAACTATATGCACTACTACACAATTATCCATTCAATGCACCGAGTGACATTTCTAGCATTATCAGTTGGATATATTTTACCAAATTTCTGATGACAATGGAAGATCAAGTGCTTCTTTTATTTCTATGTCCTATATGAGAAGGATGCCATTTTCTTCTCTTCTCAGCAGGGAAGCACCAGGTTTCGTATTTAATTACGGAACCTTGAAGCTTAAACCATGTAATTGCAGATGATAAAAAATATGAGGTATTGCACATTTTTTACAACATAGCCAACATCGGCTGTTTACCTCAATGTACTCTAGTTCTGCTTAAGAAACTGTTCTCATCTTCCTTGTGCGTTGTACTCCCGAAAAGAATACCGTTTCCTATCTAAATATTCATCAAGTGAGGGATTAATGAACCTATGCCAAAGAAAACAAAGTTTTTTAGAAAGTTCAAATTTTACAAATCGCCAACATTATAAAAGCTCTCTGTTAAAGTTCTTTAGTTTGTACATGCATCATACCGTTATCAAGGTTACCACGTGAATCTAATGCATTGAATTCCTGTATTTCACGAGAGTAGAGGATTAATGTCTACCTAAATACAAGAGAACAGATAATAAGGAAAATAGCTACTTTACTATGATAATCACAAGAAAATAATGAATTCATTCCACAATAAGTTTGTTAACCAAATTATTCCTAATATTTGAGAATCCACAACTGAAGAAACTTTGAAGTTTTAGCCAGTGCAAACAAAGGATACAAGTAAGCTTCATTTGATAAATTTTTAATTCTCCGCCATTAATGAGGACTCCTCTTAACCTCTCGAAGGAAGTTCACAATGTAATATTTGAGCTCTCTCGAATTTGAATCCAGTATTTCAAATGAAACCAGTTTCAGACAAAAGTTTCAACAAAAAGGTCCCATTTTAAAGTTAAAAAGTGAAAATCTTGCAGAAGTTTCTATTGATTTTTTTTTTCTATTGCTGATTTTACACCAAAATTAAAACAATGGACAAGACATGTACCTATGACACAAATGCTTTAAGCGCTTTGAGAGTCCCACACATCATAAAATCTCCACAACTGAAGCTCTTGGTTTATTTTCCCTTCATCCTTGCTATGCTACTGGCAAGATAACAGCGATTAATGTTAGGTTTTATTGGAAACCACCTCTTCAGTGCTCTGCCTGAGTAGGTGGTTTTCACATTTGTGTCCTTGAGAATTAAAACCAGACATAGAGCAGTATAGAGACAAATTTACACCAATTCTTTACACGTAAATAGCACAAACTATTAACCTAAAATGCAGCCATAAGTCCCATCTATATATGTACATGATCAAAAGTTCCATCTTAAAGTAGCCGAACATTGTCATATTACAAATGGTCGATATCTGAGAAGAATAAATAAAGAGACAGATGTCATAGATTATAGACTGAAATGAGTCAAATTGAGCACGGATCAACCAAGATAGTGGAATTCCATCCACTCAGAAAAGGTTAAGGATTTTTATTCCCATATCTGCCTTTCTGTTGTGGGAAAAAGCCATTATGTGAAGATGAGAACAACTTTCAGAACCTTACAACTCCTTATTTTCTTCTTTCAAAACTCATTTACAGGCTTTAGATCCCTAAGAAATTCCGAAACAGAAATGTCAGGTAGGAGAATGAGATGCAGTTGGTGTGGGGTTCAACTGACGGTGCCTCCAAATGCACAAAACATCCAGTGTGCACTGTGTAAAGCTGTTACATTGGTTCAACAGAATGATCCTTTGGGTCAGGCTCACAACTCAATCAACAAGGTTGCAACTAAGGTTAAGGGCTTTCTTAGTACAATTTCCAGCAATATGAACATGATTGTAGCATCAGTGAACAACAATTCCATGCTAACTACATCAAACCATGGTTTTCATTCACAACCGATAAGACCTATGTCATCACTAGCACCTACTTCAGCAAAAGGGAGGAAGCGAGCAGCATTATGTGGAGTGAGCTATCAAGGGCAGAGACACAGGCTAAAGGGAACTGTAAATGATGTAAGGGGTATGAAATATTTTCTGATTGAGAGAATGGGTTTTTCAAATGACTCCATAGTTCTTCTCTCTGGTATGCAAAGCTCTCTCTCTCTCTCTCTCTCTCTCTCATGCATCTAGATTCTCAATTTTGTTTCTTATTCAGAACTATAGAGAACTTAGAGAACTTCACAGAGGATTGAAGTAAATTTAACTCCAGTATAAAAAACTTAAACCACCATACCAAGTGATGTCTGCATTGGAGGTCCTTAGGATAATTTCACAACTAACCAGCAACATAATCTCTCATGCAACAAGATATGGAAAACTGATCCTATTGAATGCTACAGGTATTCAGGAAGGGGTGCAAAAGAAAAACAGAAAAAAAAATCAGAAATGAGTCAACCATGTATGATTGCAGACATTAACGGCTTAACACAAAAAAAAAAAGGTTTTAAAAAAAAGGCAAAAATGGGTGTGGGAATGCTCCCTAATAGAGATAAAGAAATGGACATAAGTTTTGCAAATGTGAGAGAAAGCACCCTGCATATATGTTGGACTTCCTTCAAATATAATCAGGCCTTCCAAAAGTCTCGGGAAATGCGACTATAGCAATCAGCACAAACTCTAGCTCACTGAAATGCAAGACAAATGAGACAATATGAGTTACCATGTAAAATGCAACCCATGCCTTCTTAACTTTGGATAACCCACCTAGCTTCAAGAAAATTAAGTTCCACCTTTATTATGGCTAACACAATGATCAATCTGCAGAGGAAGAGGCTGATCCTTCTCTCATTCCGACTAAACACAATATCAAAAAGGCCTTGCACTGGCTTGTCCAGGGTTGCCAGTCAGGGGATTCATTAGTATTTCACTACTCAGGTCATGGCTCGCAACAGCGTGACTTCAACGGGGATGAGATTGATGGGTATGATGAAGTACTGTGGCCTGTGGATTACTGGACTGAAGGAACAATAGTAGACGACGAGATAAATGCCACCATTGTGAGGCCACTGACTCAAGGGGCCAAACTTCACGCCATCATCGACGCATGCCACAGTGGCACCGTTCTTGATCTGCCATTTCTATGCAGAATGAACAGGTTTGTATCCACATGTCCATAACTTCAACCCACCAAATTAATAGGCAAATTCAAGCTCATTTCACACAGAAAACGTCACCCTATTCTTTATGCGGTAGGAAAGGGTACTATCTATGGGAAGATCATGGTTTCTTGTCAACCACATATAAGGGCACAAGTGGTGGAGTTGCTATATCATTTAGTGCTTGTGATGATCATCAAGTTGCAGCAGATACAATGGTAAGTACTGATTTTTAGCCCCCACCTTCCAAAGCTGTTACAATAGTTATCTGATCAGTTTTCTAAAAGCTATGGGCTGCTATCCGTTAAACTATTAGTAACAACACTTGCATGCTAATTATGGCACATAATGGCAGGAAACAAGTTCAGAAAGTTCCTCTATTGGTAAAAGATATTAAATCTCTCTATACCCCTCAAATAACTAAAGAGAAGTTATAGATAAGAAGACAGAAATACTCTAGTTCCATCTACTTGTGTGCAAATCCAGTGTTGCTTTTCCAGGCTCTTTCAGGGAACACAGTAACCGGTGCCATGACATATAGCTTCATTAAAGCTGTTGAAAATGGACGAGGATTGACATATGGCCAGCTACTCAATGCAATGCGTCACATAATTCGTGATGCCAGATCCGAAATTAACCGACACGGTCCCATTTCATCTATTTTAAGGAGAGTGCTGCATCCAGAGTTATCACAGGTAAACACTGCAAAAATTGATCGGTTAAATGAAAAGCTAAATCCACTATATAAGCATTCAGACTACTGGGATTCTCATCGGGCTGATAGTAACTTTGCTTTATTGCTACTTTTCCAGGTACCGCAATTCTCATCTTCTGAAAAATTCGACGTTTACTCGAAACCCTTTGTTTTGTAAGCTTGTTTTTATCTTTCTCTCTTTACATGAGTGTCGAAGGGGCTGCAAGAAAGACTTGTAATTTAATGCAAGCCCAGTTGAGTACGGGATCAAGATGAATCAACCGTGCACTTCTTGTTCGAGTTTCTTAGGCAATAGCATTCGAGGAAATAAAAAGATTTCAACTTTGCATGAATCAGGAGAATAATTTGGCAATGCAAGACAAATTAATCGAAAAACTTACCCGAGGCTTCAAATTCATATGGCAATCTTATAAGGGTAGCAACAGAAATGCTAATCAGAGAGAAACTCAGTAGTATTGCATTCATCAGTTTGAAGATACTGTAACAAGAAAACACTAGTTCTAGCTGAATCAGAGTCATCCGAAATGCAAGAAGAGAACTAGGTGAACATAGAAGTCAATGATCCGATAAGGACATCCTCTTAGGGTTTTTTTTTTTTTTTAAATAATTTTATCTTATTTTTACTTCTCAATAACACTTTTTTTTCCTCCAACTTTTTATAAACTTTTTTTTAATCTATTTTCATTAATAAACTTTTTTACTTTTTAAAGGATAAATTATTTTTATATGCACTTTTTCTAAAAATTAAAAGGATGAAGATAGTAAAAGTAAAAATATATATATATTTATAAAGTGTTATGAATTATTGGAATCTCCATTAATTAGTGGAGGCTCCACTAATTATGGATTTATGTGAATTATTAGAAGATTTTTATGGATGTCCACCATTTAGTGGAGACACCATTAATTGAGATTAGTTGGAGATGATGTATGCCATGATGTATTCCACTAATTAGAGCTCTATAAATAGAGCTATTCTCTAAGCTTGTAATACACCATCATTTTGTGAAAGAAAGATTAGTGAAAGAAAGATTAGAGAAAGAATTGTGAGAGAAAGAAAGAGAGAGGTTTGAAGAGAAATTCTTGTGCAAAAAAATAGTTAGAATTTTCTTAGTGTGTAGTGTGTAGATTTTATTCTAACACTACCCTAATTTTATAACATAAAGATGATTTTATCTTTAAATATACAAATTGTCTAAGGATTATCTTGAGATTATAAAAAAAATATAGATAAAAAATAGACATAATTAAAATTGAGAAAGAAAGTAATATTCTAATTACCCTATTTTGATAATTCAAAGAATTTTATTTTGAATTCCTAATATAAATAAAACACTAATTCTTTTGAATAGTGATAGGAAGGATAACCAAAAAAAATCTCAAAATGTCTTTAAAACTAATTCTCTTCTTCAAAAAAATAAAAACAACTCTCTACTTTGCATTCCTAATATAAATAAAACATTAATTCTTTTAGACAGTAAAAAAATAAATTTAATTACGAAACGTATTCATAAAAAAATTGTTAGAACATATATTTTATATTTTACGTGATGTTCATGTATTATTAATTATTATTTATACATAAATAAAAAATTTATAAAATTATTTTTATTATTATTATTATATGAAAGTGATTGTAAATATCTCATTATTATCACGTGAAGTTCACTTTCCCATGAACAATTATCTTCCATCCTTGACGAGAGATAACACTAATAACGTGCTACCGTGCAATGCCCAAGAGATCAGGACAACTGCCATCCAAAATGGCAAGGCGGGACAAATTTTTAAGTGATTATATTAATGAAAATTATATAATAAATATTACGTATAATTTTATTTATATATAATATAATTATTTAAAATAAAATTTTTTAAAACATCCTTTTGTCATCAAAATCAAGAAACAGTTCCACCAATTGATCCAGCTTTTCAAAAGCAAATGCTGGACAACCAAAATTTATTTAAACAATTAGACAGCATCATTACAATCTCCTACATGTAAAAGCAAGTTTCCATCCAAAGAAATATTTACATTGTTTTCTACCATATGATCTACTATTGTTCTACAAAATATATGATGATTTTCCAAACTTGGGAGATGCACAATAATGTCCTTATTCTTTTGCTTATTGTGTCCGAAGGCACCCTTAATTTCTTGGGTACAAACAAATAATGCCTCAAAGGCATGTGTCTTATGGCGGCACAGAAACCTCAAAACCCACACAGTTTCACTTGGTCTTCAGCATGTTTTTCCGGGATGCACTGTACCAACGAGTATAGCAGGCATGGAGGTTGGGCCAATCGGAAGATGGACAATAGGTGAAATGGTGAAGCCAAAGTGCCAACACCTTCTCTTGGTCCTCTTTGTGTTCCAGTGAGTCTATGATATCGTCCAATATTCTTTCTAGCTCTGCTCTTTCGCTCACGCTCAGAAGTGGTGAATCAGTGCCCATGCTTGCTCGGCAAAGCAGTGGTATCCACAGCAACAGCATCTTCACCTTGGTTTGCCGTTTTTGCACTTTCGTGCTATCACAGCTTCCTTCCTTCCCCAAGATTCTGGCTTGCTTGAACAGGAACGCTTCAAATGAGGGAAATGTAACATTTTCAGAAAAGTATTTGACAATTTCTGCGATTCTGTTAACAGATATTGTGTTGATGAAATAAGTAGCAACTAATCAGTGCATAGCCGACAAGACTGAGCTCAAATGCATTAGTACATGGCTGCCCTATTGGTTTTAGGCCAAGGTTATCTACCTCTACTGCACCCCGTTCTTTCATATCTATTGCTAGGGAGGGCAAACATTCCAACTTCCAATCTTTGTGTGTCGTTAGAGAAGTTTTCCGAGTATTATCGTGGATATTATACAAATAATTAGAACGACCTCTAAAATATAAATTTTTGATATTATTTATAAAAATAATAATGTAACTAATTTCTTATATAAGTACGTTTTCAATGTAACTCGATATATAATAGCAATCAAAGCATACTTGTATAAGAAATTACCCATTATGTCATAGAAGAAGTTAAATCCAATCACCTTAACCAATTGCTTCATAATTCCCAGTACGACTATTGCCTGATAATCAGAACTAACAGTAAAGGATATTCTACACTGAAGTTAAATTTTAATAGTTACTTCCTCTGAAACTAAAACACAAAGATTGCTTCCTTTAACCATAGAAATTCTACCAGTTAACTCTTCTTCATCAAAAAATTGCACACTTATAATACCCCAAGCAATTGTAACTTTTCCTTCAAAAACAGCAAACCAAGAAATGCTCCAAGATTTCATTTCTTGAAAGATGAAGGAAAAACCTGAAACCATGCAACTTTCAGGGTTAATTATCTCTTATCCTGTGAAACTAGTAAAGGAAAAAGCGTGGAAAAGGACTAAGTGGGGTTTTAAGGGAGAAAAGCAAGAGAAAAACGGGCAACAAAATGTTGAAAGAAAATATAGAAGCCAAGTCTTTTAACAACCAAATCATGGACAGAGAAGGGCCAATAGCATTCTCTCTCATCTTCTCTTAAAAAATTTACTTTTAAAATACCTGATATCTTTATAATCTAATAATACCAATAAGATATTCAATTATTAAAATTATGATTTCGATTCATTCAATTTAAGAACTAAAACTATATAACATCAGTAAATATTCAGATTTTAGAGTCTTCTAAATTACTTCTCAAGGAACCAGTAAGTTAGTTTTCTCAAGTCATTGGGATTCAAAGATAAAGACAAAGAAGTCAAAATGTATTTGATTTTATTTTCTCTATATATTAGTGTATTCCTTGAAATGTGATATTTTTTATTACCATAAATCTAATAATATATATATGTAAATTAATTCTTTTTATTTATATTATGAATACTGATATTACTTATAAAAAAAACCACAAGATATCTAATATATTTGGAATAAATTTCCAACATATATTCTATAATCAATAGAAAGAATACAATAATAATAATAATAATAATTAACGAACCAAACAAAACCTAGAACTTGACTGAACCATTGTTGTAATGTGAAAGAATATACCTGAAATCTTGACTATGGAGCCCTGCAGCCTCGGTTCAGTGGTCAGAGAGAGCCAAGCCAAGCTCGAAGCAGAAGCCCATTTATGAACAGCTTCGTCGGCACACCGACAAGCTGCCATTTTCTGAGCCAGCCATAATAATTCAGCTGCAAGTTTCTCCGCCGAGTTTCCCGCTGCGCTCAGCTCCTCCCTCGATTTCCCGCGGCCCCATACAAAGTCACCGTAGTATCTGGCTGTTCTCATTAATCGGGTAAACGAAATATAAGAAACGCCGTCATGCGTTGCGTTCATGAGATCACCGTTGCCAGCTCCAAGGCCCAAGCCACGGCTTTGCTCCATCATGACGGCTTCAAGCTGTTTAAGCGTCCGGGCGAAAGCCGCCGACAGAACATTGCAATTAACTTTTATTAGAGATTCATTTCCATCCAGCAAATTCTCATCGATAAGCCTCTCCGCTAATGTTCGGACAACATCATACTTTCTCGAATTCACTGGAATATCATTCACTATAAACAGCAATTGCGAGAGGGCTCTTGCAATCCCTGAATCACAGCTTGCAGCAGCAGCAGCAGCAGCAGCACCGGCGGCTCCACCGCCACTTCCGGTGCTGACGTTGGCCCCAACATAGTTTTCATTATTCTTGGGCTGCCGGGAGTAGTTGAACTTCAACTTCTCTTCAGAAGGGATTAAAGAAGGGAAAAGGGAAGGTAGAAGACGAAGAAAGAAGAGAAAAGATGAGATGACAACATAGCGCAAAGCTGCAATAAATTTAGACTTTTCGGCTAAAAAGGCAAAGACTTTATCAGCAAAGCGGAAGAAAGAAGTCAGAACGTTTCTCAGAATCACAGGAATTATGGTGGCCGGGGAAAGGTCCATCAACATGGGCTTCTGCGAAAATCTCATTTTGAAACTACTATGAGTCTGCAACGACGATGATGATGATAGTGATGGTGATGGTGGCTGCTCTTTATCGAATAAGAAGAAGGGGTTACAGTTCCATACATGAACTGTGAAGGTTCGGACCTGGTCTGGTCTAATGGAGGATGAGGACGTAGGACTTCGCGTGAGGAAATTGCAAAGGATAACTGAGAACGAAGAGGACTAAGTAGAGGTTGAGGTTTTGCCCCCGTTATTCTCCTTTTTCCTTTTTCTTTCTTTCTTTTTTTTTTCCAAGGGAGATGTTCGCTAGACAGTTGTTGAGGAGACTTTATTTTCTCTTTATATATATATATATATTTTAAAAAAACTTTTATGATATTTCTTGGATGCTGGATTTTTTAATCTTTTAATTTTTTTTTTGGAAAGTAAATTTAAAGTTTTGGAAATGTGTCATTAATTAATTCAAAAGGAAAATGTGATGAGATATTGAGATTTCCAAAAGAATAAAAAGGCAAATGTGAATACATTTTTTACACAATTGAAATAACATTTTTGATTTCTTGTTTTCTAAATATCAATTAGGAATAATGTACATTATCAAAAACGGAAGAAAGAAGTCTATAAAAGTACGTGTAATTATTAATTAAATATTAAAAAAGAGACAAAAAAAAGTGAATATAAATAAACTTAATACTTTATTTAAATTTTTTATTTAATATCAAAATAGAAAGAACAGAAAAATAGGCTTTCCAGGTCATTAATGTGATAAGAGAAAAGCATTTCTTAGATATTGTTATGATTGAAACAATGTGTGAAAAATGTGTAGAGCAAAAGTGTGTGGGAGCCAAGTATTGTACACATAATTGTAACCCCTTTTCCCAAAGATCTTTGCTTTTCAATAAGAAACTCTTTTTGGGACCATTTTAAATAATATTTGGCGTGTGGAAAATCTAATCTGGTATTAAATACTATTATAATCTTTATTTATTTTTTCTATTCTAAAATATAAACTTTAAGTAATTTGACCATAGTATTTTTTTACTAATTAAACTTGTCAAATAATCTTATTTTTAAAATTCTTAATTTTATATATAAGTTTTTTTGGAAAAAAAAACTTATATTCTTAGGGGGACAGAGCCACCAATATTGAATACATATATCAAAATTTCCCCTTTGACTGCATAGGTTTATTTAGTACTAGTTTTTAGTGGTTCCGTTGAAACAATTTGAAGTATAGTCCATTAATATATGCTAGAAGATGAGTCTGGCGACAATACTGAAAAGGGCCAATTGACGGACCAAAATGTTTCAAATGGATTGTCGAATAACTTGGGTAGGGAAGATCACAAAAAGGCATCTTTATTTTAAATCTATGGATCAAGAAACCATTCAATAGCCTTGAAAGGATAATCAATAATTAAAAGTTTACGAGTTCGAATTTCATTAGATATTGAAAGGCAAGCTTCATTCAACTTCCTCAATTGAATCAGTCGGTGAGGTCTTTTTTAAATTGATTTATATTCTCGTAATTTTTTACTGATTAAGATCACGAGGCGGGCACAGTGATTACGATTTTTTTACCAACAATAATCTTTTTTTTTAATTTGACTATATATATATTATTTAAGTTTTAAATATATGAATAAAGTGATCTCTTTCCATCCTTATTTATCTGTCATAGTTAACTACCGTTTAAGAAAAATTAATTAGTATCTTAAATTCATACAATTTTATTTATACATTCTAAAAGTACTATTAGAGTTAATATTTTTCACAATTATTTTTTTGTTTTGTTTGCTCAATTCTTTCTAAAATTATTATATTTTTATTTTTTAAAATTATTTAATACAAAAGTATAATAATAAAATTAATATTAATAATATTTAAATTTTTTTAATATAATAAATAAAAAATATTTGAATAAGGAAGAAGAGTAGAGCAGCGGGGAAAACAAGGCAATTAGATGTACGGCGCAAACGGTGCCATCACCATAGCAGCAGCGAAGGGAAAGGTCGTTATTCATAAATGGCAGCCTTTGATTAGTACAAACGCGGCGTTAACAGCCGGTGATGGTTGGCCTTTTATTTTACCCAATCCTGTTTTAGTAGCCGACGATTTCCCACTTGCAAATATTTCATGAACAAACGAGTCAATTCACACTATTTTCATTTCATCCCCTTTTTTCCTTTTTTTTTTTTTCTTTTTTTATGGGGGAGTGGGGCTGGGGGGAGGAGAGTGGGGCGGCGTTTTGGGCATAGACCCTAGGCACTTTTCGTTGCATAGACAATTGTACGTCGGAAAAGTTCAAATCAGAATGTCAACTTGATTTTTGACAATTTTAAAGTGTACATACGTTGAAATTGACTCAATTATATATAATATGATATTAAAATTATGAATTAATTTTTTTTAAAAAATTAATAACTGTAATTAAATATATTTATAGTGTAAGTGAATAAGAGTAAAATTAAAATAAATTTATTTAATGTAATAAAAAATTATTAAATATATAAATTAAAATAATATTTGAATAAAATTAAAAAAAGAGATTATTTAAATTAAAAAGAGTTATTTTTCAGTCACACTCTTAGATTATTATAAGCTAAACGGATTGCTAGTTAATTGATAGAAGGAAATAATTACAAACATCAAAACTTTTAAAGATGTAATATTAATTAATTGGACAAAAGAAGAATGCAATCGTAAAAATAGTGACAAAATTTAAAAAAAAATCAAATTTATAGGCATTTTACAGTTGAACCATATCAATTTGAGTATACGGCAAAAGACAATGCCATAGTTATAGCTTCTCCCTGTCCCTCCCCATCTGCAAAGATTGCCAAGGTGTGATGAACCATTCAACAGCCAGTGCACGATTGATGGCCATCAGCCCAGTCCATAGGCGAGAGAGAAGCAAGCATATATAAACTTTTTCGGGTTAATTAAAAAAAAAAAAAAACTTTCTGTTTACGAGTCATCCTCAATTTATTATATATATCAATATAACCCTTCAAAATTAACTCTGTTAAAAAAAAATATTTTTAAATAAATCATATTCTCTCCGTTTCAAAATAGATATTCGTTAATTTTTTTATTTTGTTTTAAAATAGATATTTATATATATATTTCGAGAATTAATGATTAATTTCCTCTCATTTTATCTGTATTTTTTGTTTTGTGTGGAGTGGAGTACTGATCTATAACGGAATTCAAAGAAGGTTGCTTAGATTTGCAAAAGGGTTTGACAGTTTTATTTTTTGTTCTTTTCATATTTTGGGGGGGGGGGGGGGGGAAGGGGGTGCTTCTTCTAATGGTGAAAGGTGATAATAGCGAAGGGTATTTGGGACATTTCGTTGTATCTATTTGCAGTTGTTTAACTTATTTGGCCGGAATTATAATTAATGGGTGATATTGGTACAATCTTTTTTGTGAGGGGTAAATTGAGAATGACCCCTAATTACAGAGTATTTTTTTTAATTTACCCAACTTTCTCATCAAAACCAACCCCCCCCCCCCCCCACACACACAACACACAACACACACACACACACACATATATATATATATATATATATATATATATATATATATATATATATATATATATGAAAAGCATCAAGTATATGAGTGCATGACCACATAGTATCAAATTAGTCTATTAGCAAATGTAGCAAAAAAATGATGAATATTGGAAATCCCTCCTAGGCATTTGCTTGGACTGCTGATATGATTAGCCTGGATATGAAAGACAAATTTCAATCACCAACAACTGGAGTTGTTTCTCCAAATGCCTCAACTACTTTAGTGTATGAAGAGTTTGAAAATTTTACAATAAATAAATATAGTCAAGTATCGCAATTAAAAAAGAATGATACAAATTAATCTCAATACTTTATTTATTATCTGTAAATCAAATGG
This sequence comes from Voacanga thouarsii, assembly GCA_026120185.1. Classification (NCBI taxonomy): domain Eukaryota; kingdom Viridiplantae; phylum Streptophyta; class Magnoliopsida; order Gentianales; family Apocynaceae; genus Voacanga; species Voacanga thouarsii. Next base: position 6,963,983 of record JANUWF010001322.1, on the reverse strand, counting down.
AGCTCTTTGTAAAAACTCATAAACAGACAAAAAATAACATTAAACAATACCAACAAGAATACTGGTCCATCTGATATTAATTCATTTTCAATTGTAAAAATATCAAACTTAACAATACTAAAAAGATTACAAAAACAATCTGGCCAACTAGTCAGTCAATAGAAAAGAAGTTCAAATATAATGATGCAATTATATCATTGGACAGTACCTTCCATGCTCAAGCTTCTTTTACCAGGTTAAAGAAGTTAAACAAGTGAACTAAAACCCTTGGTGTAACAGTGGATCATTCGTCAAAAGACCGAAAATAAGAGAATGTGCGATTTCATTTGTTCTAACTTTCCCACTAAAACAAGAAAAAATTATCGAGAAAATGTTGCAATGAAATTAAACTTGCTTTTAGAGAAGCCACTTTTGAACCCAACTTTCTAACTTTCCCACCACTCTTTATAGCATGCTTAGCGATTTCCCAACTAATTATCACCAAAATCAGAAATGCAATGCTCGATCAAATTATCAAGTGATGGTTTGCAAGAAAACAGAGAGCATGCTCACGGGAGCGGAAAAAAAACAGAGGAAAAAAAAAACTAGGCTTAATAGCAGCATGGAAGCGTTTCGACCATACCTTTGGGTGCCTTAAATCTCTTAGGCTGTGAAAGAATGGATTGAACCACAGGAACAGCCCGTTCTTGTCCGCTTGATGAAGCTTCTGGTTGGAATCCCGCCAATCTCCTACTTTGCCTCGTTTGCATGAACGCCAAGCTTTTCGAATCACGGAATATTCCACTGCCTCAATCTTTGTTGGTGAAACAAAGGGTAAGGAGGAGTGGTCTCAATCCTTCTTGATTCTATTGCTGTTGATTAGCAAAGCACCAAGAACAACAAGAGAAAAGAGACTCACGAGACAGAGAGAGAGGCTTAGGGAAAATTAGGGTTTTTTTCTTTCCAAGAAGCGTGAGTTCTTGTTAGCCAAAGCTAGGTCTCTAATATCTAATAACAATATCCTCCGGGATATGATATTTCAAACACCAGGATGTTATCAACAGAGTAAGTTTGGCTTAACCCTAAACTCTTCTGAACCGTATCTGGAAGAAACTCTATGGTCCAAGCTATTGGGCTAAAATAATATTTATTATTTTTCTTAGACCCAAAAAGTCCAAAATAATTAACATTAATTATTTATTTCCTGAGCTTGTAAAAATAACCCAATAAATAATTAATGAGCCCAAATGAACTAAAAATAATTAAATTTTAATTATTTATTTCTTGGACTTATATAAATAACCCAATAAATAATTAAACATCAATTATTTCCCTTTAGTTTAAGCCCATGTTAATTTTCTAATTATTCAAACTGGATCTAGGCCCTGAATAATTAATTAACTAATTAAACCAGATAATAAATTTCTCTCAATTTATTTTTATTCCAATCCAATAATAAATTAGACTTCCTGAATAAAATTAAATCCTCTTTAACTGAGACCAATTCCTCAACCCAAAATTAATTAGGACTTACAGGCTATTCTGAGTACCAAAAAAGACACATCGTCTTGGCTACTAAAATGATCAAAATACCCATACTATATAAATAGCGATATTTTACATTTTAAATATTTGCTAATACTATCATAAGGAAATACTGATCCCAAGGACAATACTGCGTTAGTAAAGTCTCCGACCTACAAGTGAAATAACTAAAATACCCCTCTACACATCGTCGTACATTTAGAGAGGAAGAAGTGTACTAACACCCCTCTAAATGACATCTACCATCCTTAGGCTTCTAGTCCAATGATCCACGACTTCCTGGAGTGTTTCTACTTTCAAATGGAGCTACTCTAACGCAAACATCCAAGTTATGTTTCCTAGGGCCCTGGACATTTTAGATCATTCAAACAACCACAAGGGGCAATATTGTGTAGAAATTATATTGTACAAGTCTGTCTTAACTAACTAATTACATATACTCAATACACAAGTATATTGGCTCTACGATAGAACCTCAACTATAGCATATCAAAATATATGCTTCCAACTTCGTCAAACCATCAACTCATACTCAAGTCGTAGAATACTAGTCCACGCTGTGGCGGTAGTAGTCTAAGTTTCTACCATATAGTACTTTCAGAAACCACTACTACAGGTCATGTTTTACGTATTCGAAATACGCTTATATCATGAAGTGAGTGGACTACCCACTGGTTAAAGTTAAACCATTCCCCATCTGGAATTCATAACATAATAACCTAAATATGATGAGATTCACATTCTCATCAATCAATTAAGAACGAATGTTTATGTGTTAAGTAACCCGTGATCCATACCTTACTATGAAAGATCTTCATTCACATCGACCACTTACTTAAACACAATGGTTTTTTCCAAACGTAATTGTGCACAAATAAAAAATAAATTCACAAATAATTTCTAAAAATAAATTCTTTTATTAAAATATTCGATATTTACATTAGAAACCTAGTTTAAGAGGGCATACTTTCCAACATCAAGATAGGTATTAAGAAACTCAACGTGATGACCACACCACCTCCTGCCTTTAGGCCTAAAGTCAAACCCAGTGGCTTGTCAACTTCAACCTCAATGTTCTTTGAATCAGTTGTTCTTTCTGTGATCTCAAGGCCTCTTCTTACTTTGATACTCTCCGTCAAGAAAATTTTTGAGATGCCCCTTTAGGCATCTTGAATTGATAGTCCTTGAAAACTCAATTTTTGTATGAAAAGTACATAAAAAATACAAGTCAAATGCATTTCTTGGACAAAAATGATGACTCATACAATTACACATTTATCTTATATATACCAGGAATAGGAAGTAAGGACTGATGAGCTTTGGAGATGGATTTGAATTAGTTTTGAAGGAGAGATTCTTTACATAGGCAGCACTGTAGCAGAGCAAAACGAGGATGGACTTGGAGATCTCAGATCAACGGCACAGTAGCAGAACATCAGAAACGACCGAACGAGAGAGAGAGACATGTGACCTTGAAGTGATTTTGTTTAAAAGGGTATTTAGATTTTAGTGTTTGTTTGATTTTATTTTATTTTTTGTTATTTATTTTTTAATGTTTTAATATATTTTTTAAAATTAAATAAATTTAATTAATTATATTGGTTTGGTTTGGATTGGGTTGGGTTGGGTTATATAATTTTAAAAACCCGAACCAAATTATCGATTCCTGATTTTCTTAACCTACCTAACCCAACCCAACCCAAACCAACCAAAAAAATCAAATTTTGGATTGGGTTGGGTTGGGTTGGTCAGGTTGGTTCGGGTTTTGATTTTCCTGAACAGCCCTACCCAGTACATTATACTATATATAATGTGATACTCCATATATTTCAAAATACTTATTCATGAATGTAATAACCCGCCTTATATAAAGGATTTACGTAGGGTAGACTTGTTTAAAATAAGAATAAATATAAAAGGAATTACTGATATATTTTTCTTTTTCTATTATTAATAGTATTATTAAGGCCACAAATTAATAATATTATTAATATTACTGTTATTTTATATATTATTTCATTATCGCTATTATTCTATAACCATTACTATTATTTTATATTTATTGTTTAATACCAAAATCTCTTGGCAATATAAAATTATAGTATTATTATATCCATGTTATAAAATTAGAGTAGTGTTAGAATAAAATCTACACACTACACACTAAGAAAATTCTAACTATTCTTTGCACAAGAATTTCTCTTCAAACTTCTCTCTTTCTTTCTCTCACAATTCTTTCTCTAATCTTTCTTTCACTAATCTTTCTTTCACAAAAATAATGGTGTATTACAAGCTTAGAGAATAGCTCTATTTATAGAGCTCTAATTAGTGGAATACATCATGGCATACATCATCTTCCACTAATCTCAATTAGTGATGTCTCCACTAAATGGTGGACATCCATAAAAATCTTCTCTAATAATTCACATAAATCCATAATTAGTGGAGCCTCCACTAATTAATGGAGATTCCAATAATTCATAACACACCCCCTTGGATGTCCATCCATTACATAAAGAATATGCCTCGTTAAAACCTTACTAAATAAAAACCCAGTGGGAAAAAAAATCTAGTGAAAGAAAAAGAGTACACTATTCTATATGTCCGTTTATTACTCCCCCTGATGAGATGATTCCTTTAAATCTTTAAACCGACGCATACCAATTTTATATCTCAACTTCTCAAATGTTGCAGTCGGTAAAGTCTTCGTGAAAATATCTGCGAGGTTATCACATGACCGAATTTGTAGCACATCAATTTCACATTTCTTTTGGAGTTCATGAGTAAAGAAGAATTTTAGTGAAATATGTTTTGTTCGATCTCCTTTAATAGAACCTCCTTGTAATTGAGCTATGCAAGCTACATTGTCTTCATGAAGAGGAGTTGAAATATCTTTGATTGATGATAATCCCCAACTTTCTTAGATATAATGAATCATGGATCTTAGTCATACACATTCTCGACTTGCTTCATGAATGGCTATAATTTCAGCATGATTTGAAGAAGTAGCTGCTATAGATTGTTTCGTAGAACGCCATGATATAGCAGTATTTCTACATGTAAATAGATAGCCCGTTTGAGAACGTGCTTTATGTGGATCAGATAAATAACCAGCATCTGCATAACCTATTAATGTTGGACTGGTTTTATTTGAATAAAATAATCCGAGATCAATTGTACCTTGGAGATATCGAAGGACTTGTTTAATTCCATTCCAATGTCGTCGTGTTGGTGAAGAACTAAATCTTGCTAATAAATTGACAGCAAAAGTAATATCAGGTCGTGTATTATTAGCAAGATACATCAATGCACCAATTGCACTGAGATATAGTACTTCAGGACCAAGGAGTTCTTTATCATTTTCTTGAGATCGGAAAGGATCTTTATCCACATTTAATGATCGGACGATCATTGGAATATTCAATGGATGTGCTTTGTTCATGTAAAATCTTTTTAGCACTTTTGCTGTATATGTTGATTGATGAATAAATGTTCCACTCTCCAGATGTTCAATTTGTAAACCAAGGCAAAATTTGGTTTTACCAAAATCCTTGATTTCGAATTCTCTTTTTAAATAATCAATTGTTTCTTGGAGCTCTTCAGGAGTTCCAATAAGATTAATATCATCAACATATATATAGCTAATATCACAAATTTAGAACCAGATTTCTTAATAAAAACACGTGGACATACCTGGTCATTTTTAAATCCCGCTTTCAATAAATATTCACTAAGACGTGTGAACCACATGCGCCCAGATTGTTTCAGGCCATATAATGATTTCTGCAACTTGATGGAGTAATTTTCACGAGGATAATGTTTATATGCTTCAGGCATATGAAATCCTTCGGGGATTTTCATGTAAACATCATTTTCTAAATTTTCATACAAGTAAGCAGTGACAACATCTAATAGGCGCATATCTATCTTTTCATGTACTGCTAAACTGATAAGATATCGGAGTGTAATCGCATCAACAATAGGAGAATAAGTTTCATCATAATCAATACCTGGTCTTTGTGAAAAACCTTGGACTACTAATCGCGCTTTATATCGAACGATTTCACTCTTTTCATTGCGCTTTCGCACAAATATCCATTTGTAGCCAACGGGTTTTACACCTTACGGTGTTCGGACTGCAAGTCCGAAGACTTCACGTTTTGTCGGTGCATTTAACTCCGATTGAATCGCATCTTTCCATTGCGACCAATCTTTTCTATGCAGACATTCATCAATCGATATTGGTTCAAGATCATCACTATCTGTATAACATCAAGAGATATTATATGCAAACATATGATCAATAATTGTTTCTATCCGATTCCAACTTCTATCGGAAGTGGTATAATGGATAAAAATTTCAGTGTTACTTTCATTTATGTCTGGTTCTTTGTCATAAGTTTTCTCTTGGTCTTTATCATTCTTTGCTTTAGTATGATCATCTGGACCATTAATCCTCTCTTCTTTCGAGGATTTTTATCTTTAGAACCAAGAGGTCGGCCATGCTTACGGCATGCTTTTGGCTCAACGACTATATGTAAAATCTTTTGTTACTGTTGGAACTTCAATTAGAATAGGAGCATTTATAGGCTGGCATATGCGATTTTGTTACTCTTCTAGAGTCAACAAAAGCGTACGGCATTTGATTTGTAATGCTTTACAAATGAATTATCTTTTGAACTTCAAGTTCACACGCGCTTGTATGCGGATCAAGATAATTTAATGATGTTGTCCAATCACGATCTTTCTTGTCTTGTTTCTGTTCTCCCCTAATTTAGGGAATAATGATTTCACAAGAGAATAAGAAAAGAAATATAAGAAAATGATGACAAGCGGGAAATGCCAAGAAAAATATCTCCTTTTTTTCACTCTTCCCGTGCTGAGCTTTTCCTCTTCCTCTCTTGTCTTTTCTTCTCCTCCAGACCCATTACCTACCATCTACCTCTTCTTATTCCTCATACAGATATATATATATATATATATATGTATCGATATATATCTCAGTTATCAGTCATTAGTAAACATAAAAAACAAAAATCACAAAGCAGATATGGAGACTCGTAATTCATTTGAAACATGGTCAAATTTTGACTCGGTTTCTGCAACAGATATTGATGTATTTTCCTTTCCAAACCAACCGCTTCTGCCTAATTCGAACACAGAAGATTTTGATATCACCAACCGCTTCTGCCTAATTCGAACGCAGAAGATTTTGATATGTTTTCCTTTCCAAACCAACTGCTTCCTCCTAATTTCAGGTGAGATACCTTTGAAGGCTTCCATTTGTTTTTAGTATGCCTGGTAATGAAATTAAACTCTCTTTTGGTTTGTTTTTGATGTAAATCAGTGGAAGTTTTGAACATACTGCTTTGGACCAAGTTGATCTGCCCCTACAAGAGACTGCTTTTGATACTGTTCCTCTTGATGCTATTTCTTTGAATGAGGATATACTTGTGCATGATCCTTTCTACTCTCTAATGGATTTTGAACAAAGCCAGAATATGTTTCCAGGTTATTATACATTTAAACATGGATTTTGAATGGTATTACCTTTACGATATTATTTTCTTTTTTTAGGAGAAATAATGAGTGGTCTTGGCAACGAAGTCGGAGTAAGTACTCATGAAATGCATAATATCGAAGTTCAAGATATTATTGCGAGACAAAATTCCTGGGGAGAAGAAGATGATTAAGAGGCGAGAGAGAGAAAAAGGGCAATAACTCCCGAGACACTATCAAGAGAAACAATTTCGCAGTACTTTTACCTACCAATCAAGAGCGCAGCCAAAGAACTGAATATTGGCATAACCCGTCTCAAGAAAAGATGTAGAGAGTTAGGAATTCGTCGATGGCCTTACAGGAAATTGGTGAGCTTGGAGACCATAATCAAGAATGTTCAGGTTCTCTCTCATACATACTTATAATTTGCAAGTATGAAACTATGAAAGATTTATAAGTAAAAAACCGATTATATCACTTCGATTTACAGGAGATGCAAAATAAAGAAGAAGGAGGACATATGGCTGAGAAGAAATTGAAAGAAGCCATTGCGATACTGGAATGTGAAAAACAGTTGGTGGAAGAAAGTCCTAATACGCAGTTAGAGGACCAAACACAGAAATTGAGACAAGCATGCTTCAAGGCCAAATATAATAAGAAATTTAATTATAATAAACTTAAGGAGATCATAAAATCCCAAGACTCATTTCGCAGTAATTTTACGGCTAATTCTGCTACTAGTCTCGATGCTGGCTCAAAGGGGAAAGAAAAGGAGGAGGATGTCGAAAAAGAGGAGTTGAAGTCCATAATTACTAATTGTTTGTCTTCTTCTAATGTAAATATTGAAAAATAACAATTACAAACCTTCATCTTACATTTGTCAGCTCAATTACAAAAGAGCAACTATAAGCAGGTATCCTCAAATTCATATGAACACTAGTGATATGAATAAAAGATGTGATGCTTATTATTAATGGAAATATCTTTTTCCCTTATTATCTTTCTCGTTCCACTTCGGGTGGCCGGTATTTCTCTATGATAAGGGAAATATCGAGTGTGTCCATGACCATAACCACGACCATTGCCACAACTACGACTATAACGATGGTTTTCGTTGGAGTCAGCGACATTCACTTGAGAGTCTTTGTTGAGCCGATTCATCCGGCTTCATGATTTCTCAATAATAACTCATGTTAAAGTCTGTCAATTTTGAATACCCTTTTTCTCGATATTGTTACTGTTGGACATGAAAAGTGGAGAATGTCTTCTCCAATATAACTTCATCAGTAACTTTTTCTCCGTAAAATTTTTAACTAAGATGTAGTTTTATACATTACAGAGTTTACGATTTTACAATCTTGCAACTTCAGGTGCAACCATTCATACCGTGCAGTGGGTAGTACGACCATCTTCAGGTGGTCAAATCTTTCTTTTTATCCACATGACATATGGATCTCCTTTTTTTAGCATTTAGATACATTTCTATATGACATATAATTTTTTTTTTCAGAAATATCAAGGGCTACAAATTCGAATTTAGCGAGATCAATAAATGCGTACCTGTCTTCTGGCTTTAATAACGGCAGAGACTCGTGCTGATAACGTGTTATAAAATTAGGGTAGTGTTAGAATAAAATCTACACACTACACACTAAGAAAATTCTAACTATTCTTTGCACAAGAATTTCTCTTCAAACTTCTCTCTTTCTTTCTCTCACAATTCTTTCTCTAATCTTTCTTTCACTAATCTTTCTTTCACAAAAATAATGGTGTATTACAAGCTTAGAGAATAGCTCTATTTATAGAGCTCTAATTAGTGGAATACATCATGGCATACATCATCTTCCACTAATCTCAATTAGTGATGTCTCCACTAAATGGTGGACATCCATAAAAATCTTCTCTAATAATTCACATAAATCCATAATTAGTGGAGCCTCCACTAATTAATGGAGATTCCAATAATTCATAACAATCCAATATTTATATTGAATTATTATATTATTCTTACTATTATTGTGTGTGTGTGTGTGTGTGTGTGTGTATAATACAATTAATATCATAAATATCTTAGCTATATCATAGTATCTACAAAGATAATTTAAGGGGCCCATAAGAAATAAATGAAGATGGCCCACAAGCATGATATTCTTGACTAAGCTAGACCACTCTTAGACTTTATTTGACCAAGATTAATTAAATTAAACTAGATTAGGGCAAGTTAACTATAATTATGCATGGCCATGCAAGGTTAGCAAATATATTAATCTTGAGAAGTTTTAAAGATTTCTACAAGCTTCTACATGGTTCTAAAATTTTCTAGGATATTCTACAAGGTTCTTTTAAGTTCTATGAAAGCCTAAAAGCTTCTAGAATGACCAACTCACCTTAAATCCTTTTAGTAAGACCAAAGTAAGACCAAGAAAAACAAGCTATATAAATAGGAGCAAGGGGGAGGACGTTCGGCCAAGAGAGAAAGTTGGGAGAAGAGGAGAAAAATAGAAAAGAGAAGAGAGGAAAGGAAGAACAAAAGAAAGACTAAGGGAGAGAGAGAGAGATTTTTCGGCAGCAAGAAAAGGAAAGAAAGAAGAACCGGCAGCAAGGAGAAGGAAAGGAAAAGGAAGGAAAGGAAGGAGTGTTACAGCTTTGCCTTCATCTTGGAAAGGTAAGAGACCACTTCTCAAAAGCTAAAAGAATGATATTAGAAGTTGGAAGGTATGTGCATATGAATATTGTTGAAAATATCTTAATTTTGTGATGATTGTTGGTTGACCGGTTAGGTTGGTGATGAATTAGGTATGATTTTCAGTTCATTTAATGTATTTTGGAGTGATGGTATGCTAGAAATTTGGAAAGGAAAAAGATAGAAATGATAAGGAAACTAGAAGAGCTATTGGATAGTAACCAATAACTAGCTTGTGTTGCTTGGAAATAACAAAGGAAATCTGAGTAGGAGTGGCTGGAAGTGAAGTATAACTAATCCTAAACATGTCTTAGACTAGTTAGAAAGGATTTGGAACAAGTTGTGTGGAGGTTGTGAGAGTTTAGAATGGCTAAGAGATCATGAACAATAAGAATGGTGAAAACTGTCAAAAATTTACTGGTTCGGTAAACAGGGGATAATTTATTCGTTTGGATAAGAGAGAAGTGTTGGGTATGAAAATCCATTAGAATACTGATATTGGGATGTTAAATGAAGAATTGAAGGGTTTAAATGTGGTAGGATGTGTTGAAGAAACCATAGAAATAAGCTAAAACAAGTTAGGCTTCTAAACTGTAATTTTGAACCTCCAACTCAAAACAGTAAGTTTAGATGAAAAAATGAACGAAATGGAGAGAGGTTTGAATACCCAATGACTTGAAGTTGATAGAGAAATGTCCTAGGAGTTTTTTGGAAGTAGTTTCACCTCATTTGGACCTATATTGAAAGAGATATATACAAAATACTGGAAGATGACAAAATCAAACTCCAAAATCGGAACAGTGGAATTAACCAAAAAACTGTACGAAATGAGATGGAGTTTACATGTCTCATAACCTGGAATTGATAGAGGAATATCTTAGAAATATTATGAAAGTAACCTCACTTTATTTGGACTTATACTGAATAAGTTATGTGAAGAATAGTGGAGGATGGTAAAGCTGCAAAACAAGAAAATCATCCAAAGCATTAGTCCATTTATTTCTTTAAGGAAATTATAAAAACCTTATTTGAACCCATTAAGTAATAATACAGAGATATACTAATGGTGTAGGTGAACTAAGTCGAGGGAACTTCATTTAAGACTATACGAGTGCAACTTCGACTTAATATACAAGGTGAGTCCCTTGATTTTAAACTATCATTAGCTATGTGCTTTTCTGACAAAATTCAATATTTCTCTGATATAAACTATATCTTCTTGATATAATTGAAGCTTATGAATCCAGTTTAAATTGATATTTACGAAATGTTTCAATAAGTTTTCTTTATGCTTAAAGACTTTCGAGATGAAATTCATATAATTTTGATAGTTCTTAAAAATACTCACTCAGGTGATGTAAAAATTTTAGAAAATAATATTTGGCCCCAAGAATGAGTTGTTTTGAATTCCCTTCGGGGAGAGCAGAGTCCTTTCAAATGAGTATATTGAATATGTAAATCAGTGAAGACGTTGAGTACTCAGCGAGGGCTTTGACCGTTGTATTAGCTCTCGTTAGAGATAGATGAACCCAAATAACCCGGTCCAGTTATTGGGCTTATCTTACTCCGAACGGGTTGACAAAACAATAGAATTAGCCGTTCCTGGCTAGCCGTTGTGAGCTCGGAAATTGCCTATTGATTATGATGGTGGGTTGTTCATATGATACCGAGCGGGGACACTCGGTGTGTTCAATCCCTTACCACCTCGATGGTGATTGACGTCAGTATTGGGACCCCTGGCTTATGGTGGTAAGTAAAAGATCCCTAAGTGCACAGTGAGGTACATTTGTACGCTACTCACCCTTCCGGCATAACACGGGTGATGTGTTGTAAGACGCAGTCCCTGGCACAGGAGACCATGTAGCCGAAGGCGAAATTCCTTGAACTTTGCATGCGGGTCGCACTTCTAAATGGAGAAGAACCCGCATTTATTGAATTAGGGGCCATGTGTTTGGAAACCATTGTTTTTCGAAAGTACATGATAGATTGAACCTAAATTTATCAATTATTGCTGTTTCCTGTTATAAAATTTATTTCAGCAAAGAAAGTGAAAATCGACTTTATCTTCTAAGCAAAACACTGGCACACACGGGAGTCACTGAATATACCACTCACACGTATGTTTGTCTTTTTTTAGGAATTGGAGCTGAAGACTAATGACGGTACTACCCGAACTTCGCCTCTAGCACTAGATAGTGAATCTTTTAGTATGATCAGTGTACATAGTTGATGAAATAATTTTGGCTTGTGTATTTTGGGAACCATGATGATGTATCTATCTTAACTTATATATATACACATAATGAAAGAGCATGTTTCATATATTACTTAAATTTTGATTTTTTTTTACCTGCTTATTTTAAGTTCAATTCGTTATAAATACCCCTAGCCTGAGATTTCAGACGGGGCAACATCCCACCTGAACTCGGCCCACTACGACAAGGTAAAAATATGCGGTGTTACAATGAAACATTTTATACACAAATTAGGGTTGTTGATAGCAATAATATAGTTTAGACAAAGTTCATATTCTACCTATATTAAAAATACGACAATTATTGGTTGGTAAAAAATTTCTAAAAAGTAATAAGAAACAAGAGTTTTAGAAAGTTGTGTAATTAACTTAGAATAAATGAGGGTAAATGGGAAGAAACTAACCGTTAGTTCTATAAATATGTACATGAATATTTAGCTTGAAACAAAATAAAAAAGTTTCATGAACAAATATTTTAAAATAGAGAGCGTAGTAAAAAAAAAAAATCATTATGGTCCTACCTCTATGAAATCGGGAACATCTTACCTTTCTTAATAGTCGGATCTAGACACTCCATTTGATACTCTAACCTCACATGGGATTGGGATGAGAAGTATAAATGGTATATAAGAATAGACCTAAGTATCCATTGTTAACTTGAGATATCCATTTTGGCTTAGCGAAAACGACGGTTAAGTAATTGACTATAGGTGCTGATAGACCTATAATCGTGTAACATTATATGCAAGATTCCACTGATATGCAACTGAAATTCCTATAGGAATCCCCTGACATCCTTATTTCATAAGTTTAAGAATAAAAATATTACAATTTAAAAATTAAATAAGTTAATTTTTAAAATTTAAATAAAAATATAATTTTTTAAAACAATATAAACGTCTATTTTTTAATATCCGACGATAAATTCTGGACACAGAGATCTTTATATGCAATCACATGAGCTAGCGCTATAAACTGCATAGGTCGCTTCTTTGATCACTCTTGGAAATTGCTTAGCCTATGCTCCAGAAGCGACGGTGCTTGCTAGCATGTGAGGAGTCAGCAGAACCAAACAAGAATGTCTTCAAGTGTGTGGCAAATTCCTTGGATTTCTCGAAGTTGACTGCATGGCCTGCATGTTTAATCACTTCTAGTCGAGCATTCTCCCCAATATGCCTGTCACAGATGGATTTCATGGAAGCAGAAAACGCCATTAATTTCAGGTTTTCATGAGCAGAAAATGTAGTACAGAGCTCGGATATATTGAGGTTGTGATTACCTTTGCAATCTGTAGCCCAATTCCACTGGAAATATTTTATCACGCTCTCCCCAAATGATTAATGTGCACTGTTTCAAGAGACACCAAAATTTTCAGAGAGTAAATCCAACAATGATTACACATAGAGTTAGAAAAACGCAGCAAAACCTGTGAGATCGAAGGAAGATCTGAAAGTTTTCGATCTTTAAGTATGGCTCGGATTAGTTCCCTCTTCTCTATTACGTACTCTGTACACATGACCTGTTCGTGTGGGAAAAAAAAGGGAAGGGAAAGTTGGGAAACTTATCAAAGAAATAAAAGAGAAAACGAAGCGAGGTGGCAGCACAACGGTAGAGGAGAGAGTGAGAAAGAAAGGGATTGAGGGTTCGAAGCAAGACTTCGATTAGATGCCGATAGACATTACATATTTCTCTGTGAAAACGTATGATTATGTGTGACGAACAAAGGGTGCATGTGAAGTTCATAACAATCTGTTCTAATAGTAAGAAAGTTATTGCTTTAAGTCTCGAATTCGATATAGGGCTACTTTCCATCCTTTTTTCCTACCCCTTCTCGAAAAAAGGATGCATATGGAGAATGAGAAATTGAATTAACCAAGCTCCACGAAAGAAACAGAGTTCATGCATTCAGTGTTATTTATAGAGGGAGACACTTACATCAATAAAATCAGAAAGAAAGCAAGAGGGAACTACTTTGACTGGCCGAACAAATGCGAATTGCATCAGATCTCTGAGCTTTTCTGGAGTTTGTGGCACCAAAATGTTTGCAGCTTCCTCTATATCCTTAACTCCGAAGAGCCCATTCTCCATATCTCTCTCCTCCAAGGCCACACCCGTGCAGCACAAGACCAATTTTTCGATGGCGTCAGGAAACTGTACCGCCATGCTGTATGCTACAAAGCCACCGTAACTTATTCCCACCAGGCTCATTTTGTGCACCCCATGGACCTCCATCACCCTCATAACAGATTGTGCCTGAAATGTCTCGGACCTCTCCGGCTGCGTCGTGTAGGAACGGCCAAAAAAGAGCAAATCAGGCACGTAGATGTTGAACTTGGACGTGAATTGCCGTAGAAGATCTCCGTATTGCCACATTGCATTGGCTCCAAAGCCATGCACAAGGATGAGATTTTGTTTATTCACTTTCACGGCTTTGGGCACCCAACAATGCATGGTGGTGCCATCTGCAAATTCTGTCAACACAGATCGGAGGCCGGAATATGTGAAGAAATTCCGGTAGAACCAATCTGTCGAGGCCGTGAAGCTGAGACATCTAGCCATGTTTTCCTTTTTTCTTTGGCAAAACCGGCAGAAACAAGTCCGCTTCTCCTTGAATATTCTTTTCATGTAACCAACAAATTCTACAAGATGAACATGCAGGAAGTCTGGTGTTCAGATTTGGATCAAATAATAATGCAAAAGATCCATCCGTAAAGATTCTTGATTGAATTGGGATAATGGAGGCAACGGGAGGTGTGTTTTAGAAGAGAGCCTGAGCACCGCAAAGAAAAATAATTTGCCAAAGCTGGATATTTTTCTGGTTTGAGAGAGTTTTTATAGCGGGAGGAGAATCTATGGCATTGAACCTAAATCTCCTGAACACCCTACATGGATGGGAATCAAAATTCCTCATTACAATGTTGTTACATAAATATCGTAACAAAATAATTTTGATGGACCCCAAGACAGCACATTCCTTGGACCTTAAATAGAACGAATAAAGGACATATAAAAAACTTGATAAAGAGAATGACAAAACTGATCTTCTTAAAGTCACATTGAATCACCATATGATTGATATAATACATAAACCAAAATTCACTCAGCATTCTTGAAGCTGAGATCAGCTATTCTCTTTTCTCATTTTTGCTGTTTAAGCATTTTGCATCTCCAAAAATTCATCTTTTGCTTCCTGTCCTGAACATGTCTTTTATTATATGCTTCCATTAGCCATAAGTTTCCTCAGTCTCTTTTCGGCCAGGTTGGCAACCTTGTTTTGTGGTTCAAGAACAAGAGCATGCTTGAAATCTGAAAATCATGAAACAAAGAAAAGAAATAGAGGGATAGTGAGATGAAGCGGTGCAAGGTAATAGGGTACAATGGAGCCTACAATTCATTAACTTAAAAAATCACAGGTTCCTGTTTCAGGTATGAATAGGAGCACCAGTGGGCATTCCAGGATATACACAGACTAAGGCTCCATACGACTTACTCGTTATCCAGCAAGCACTGACTAGGTTATTGATCAGAGTCTGGACTACTATTACACATTCACTGGAAAGGAATACCACCTGTTACCATCAAATACACCAAAACCACTGATAGTTTGCCCAGTTAACACGTGCCAAAATACCACCACCCCAGATCAACCAGGCCTCTTATTTGGTTATTAGATATTTTGTGTTCTACACCTAAATCCCAATCTAGAACAACTGAACCCACAGTACATATACATTTGAAGATTGTTTACAAATTTATAAACAAATTTGTTCTTATTTGGCTGGAACAATTTTGTTACGTTACAAAAGGTGGGTCTGATTTCATTTTACACAAAATACAGTCACTTTCCAGCCATTCTAGTAAATCCCCAATGAAAGTGCAGTTTTCTGCTGAAGGCAACCTACTGCTGGTACATATCATGCCCATCTATTTTCACTTACTTTACCTCACTCCCAAATCTCCAAACCAAGCCCTTTTAATTTTTCAACAAACCCTCTATACTTCGGCCGCCAGCACCTCCGTCTCTCTTATTCTACTATCCCCAAAAGATTAATCTCTCCCCAAAGATTAAGGTTCTTAAGGATTGGAATGAACTATCCTGTCTTAGCAACTAATACACTCCAAAAGGAACAGTAACACAAAAATGCTAGATGAAGAAGATGTGACCTAGAAAAGGCTATATAGTCCAATATTTATTCACCTTGAAGAGCCTCTTTATAGAAAAGAAGCGACTCCCTAGCCGTTCCTCGTCTTAGATATGCCTTCACATTCTGCACAAAAATAAAGTGCTTGTGAAATACAATTTATATCACTTGAACATGATCTAAGAGCACCCATGCACATTCATTAGAGAGCAAGGAAACAGCAACCTCCTTTTACCTTCTTATCAAGAGATACTGCCTTAGTGCAGTCCTGTACAGCTTCTTGGAAGCTGAAACAAATGAAAATTTTCCATAAAAAAGAAATCAATAAACACAACCAAGAAAATAGTCTAGTTTGAGGGAATCCAACCATCCTAATTCCAAGTAAGCAGCTGCCCGGTTGCAATAGTAAGTAGCATGGGTTTCATTCAGTTTTATTGCTTCTGTGTAGTAGCTTACAGCTTTGTTCCACTGCCTTCCCTTGTATGCTGCATTTCCCTGCATCAAGAATCATGAAAATCTCATAAAAACATATAAAAGACAATGGAAATATAAAGCTCTTAACAGAGAGCAGCAAGAATTAGGTACACCCACATGAGACCAAATATTCACAAGGACTTGAAATTAAAAATCTTCTTAGAGCCTTTACTAGTATAGAAAGGTCTAAAATCACTAATACAAAGCCCAAGAAAACATGCTATCGGTGAACAATCCAAATTTTTAGCCCCACAAAGGTTTAGGTAAGCCTAAAATGGAGAGACAGCATATGTTACTGGGAAAATTTTCCCCTAGGAAACAATTCATATTTCCTCTCTGTACACAGTTTGTCTCATTAATGGTGAGAAGTTTCACAACACCTCATCAATTTGAAAGTTGAAAAGCATTTGACATCTATTGGAAAATGATTATGTATTTACATGAATGGACAGAACACTACACCACTAGAAACCTAAGAGTATTTCAGCTGATAATGTCAAGCATCTTTTGAAGTATCAAAATCTAAATTAGTTGTTGCATGAAATCCTGGGGGTAAGTAATCAGATTACCCTAGAACATAGAGAGGAAAAGCTTTTGGAGCAGGATTCAAGTAAGCTTTCCTTTTTCCATCCCATATATGAAGAACCAAGAGAAGCTAATAGATCTACAGAGGTCGAACTCATTCTCACAGCCTCTGCACAAACCGTGTGAAATCTTATCTTCAATGTAAGACCATCATCCATTGCCCAGTCCGATTTTGGGAAGAGGTGAAAGCATGAGAAATCATGGCTTCAATAATAAAACATCTTCCAAAACCCAACTAAAGTCACAAAGCTAAATATGGAGTTGAGGAAAAAAATTGGGTGCCACAATGAAATCCAGAAGAAAATATTGCCAAGGAAGGTTCAGATGAATTGCAGCCATAATGTTTCACCATGTTACCAACTACAGACTAGGTCTGGCAAGGTGAAAGCTTTTCTTTCAGCTATAAACTGTAAACTAGGCAGGGAAAGAAACAAAACCTTTTCTTTCAACAGTTCCGCTGCGTCCATGTTACCATTTGTATCTGGCAATGGTGATGACTTTGAAACAACGATAACCTCTTCTTGAAGAGTTGAATACACGTCCAATACCGTATCAAGCAGAAATTTATCAGTTCCATGGGATGAAATAAATGAGACTGAAATTGGATAACCATCATGTTCTCCAAACGGCACAGCAACCTGGATTTTATTATCAAAAAGCAAAAATGGACAAAAAGAATAACATGTCAATAGAAAGATGGGAAATCAACACCTAACAGCTGAACCAACAACATCAACTTACCTGACAGCAGCTAGACATACTTGCAATGCTCAGTAAGGCAAACGCTCTATCATGGAACTCAGAAGACAGGCCTTTCTTTGAATTCAGCTTTAATGGAGGGTCTGCAACTGTAGGAATTACTAGCATCCCATCATCCTTTACAAACATTAAGAATTAGTTATTAGAAACAAAGTGGGGAAAATCCATAAGATGCAAATGATAGGAAAGGAAATATCTGGCTGAACATAAGACAAGGATACCTTTAAAAGATCTCGAAGAGCACTTCGCATTTCATTCCTGACTTTATAAAAAGCTCTGATGTTCTCAGGTGTAGTGGTAACTGTTGCAAGAACATGATGAGAGGCATCAGGACCTAATTTGGGTTTGACCGTATTAATCCATTCTTCATGATTTGTTTTGCACTCATATCTGTACACAAATTACAGTGAAGATCTTGTCAGAGAGAAACGAAGGACAAAAAGAACAAAGATATCAGAACACGAATTCAACCTCAGAGAGAGACAAAAGTTAGACAATAGAGCTTATTTATGTAGTATGGAACTCGTGTAAACCCAAAAGATCAAGTGATAAACAAGAACTTGGATGTAGCAGATAAATGAAACTGGCCATGGATCCAAGTCGAAGACTTGTCTGAAAAGTGACAAGAATAATCTCAGTTGCAATAGGCAGCAACAAATGAAGGCATAGAGGGTACAAGCCTTCTAGATGGCCTCATTTACTCCTTCCTTCACCATTGATCAGTCACCTACCTAACAAAGGCCACTTCTTTAATTGACGTGTGCAAATTTAATAATTCCCCATGCTTACAAAAGGAGAGCTTGGGTCATTGACAAGATACAATCAGAATAAGCTTTATTCAGGAGTAACAACAATGATTAGCTCAGGCTACTGAACAGAACCTTGAACAGGATTCCTGACACCAAAGAGTCAAGGAATGGGAGAAAATAAAACATCAATTCATGAAATGTTGTCTCCAAGAATGCTTCAAGCAGCAGTCACCAAAGAAGCTTCAGTAACTAAAATTTTGAGAAACCCATCATAGAGAGGCAATTTCCAACTTGCTTTTATTTCTCATCTTTTTCCTCTAGCATCATAGCACTCATCTTTAGTGTGTTAGTGCCTCACCATAAAAGAAATTACCAAAAAGCAAAATCTAGATTGCAACCATTGCATAACACATTGACTCATTCATATGCTCAAGAAACCTAAACAAACTGTGATAATAAGATTAGATAGAGGTTAGTGGGGTTCAACAAGGTTTGAACTTGTGCAGCCAATTTTTACAGTCAAAGATGACATTTCCATGCATTATACCCACAAACCCCAATCTCATCAATTTCTGGATCTAATGTATTTTTAACATTTCACTAGCATCTATGACATCCCATTTTATAGTACCTTTGTAGTAGAAACATGACTGAAGAGAGAGCACTTAGGGTAGATATCGAGTTTTGCTGGTTTCTTGATTCTTCACAGAATCCTTTTAAACTAAGCACATTTGAAGAAACATACTGCCCAAAGTTCATATGTTTTGGTGTCTCATCTGCAGAGTCAATAGAATAATACAGAGTGATAGAATGAATTCCACTTGTCTCAGGCCAAGGCACAATGTCCTACTGGGAAAGAAAGGATAAAAAAGCATTCATATGAACAAAAGTTTGACTTACAGCCAGATAACTTTTCTGCTACTTTCTTTACAATATCTACAGTCTTCCATTTGGGAACCTTAGAAAGTTGAAAGAGATCATCAGCAATAATAAGGCGTCTCGTCCTTTTGGGTTCCAATGGCTTCAGCTGAAGCAGAACATGTCCAACACGGTGCAAGGTTGATGGGTCACGTGCCAAACATCCTAAATGTACATTATCAGCAGAAACAGACAGGAATCCTTCGAACAATACCCAAATCGGGGAAAAATGTTCCGTATACTGATTATGCTAAAATATCTAATCAAAATGCTAAAATATCTAACCAAAATCTGGCCATTTCTTGAAAGTTTTTTACTCGAAAAACTCTATACTTTCTTTTCCCTTCTTGGAAGGGAAAGGGGGTGTAGGGGTGTCCTACTAGGGAAACTGCACATGGTTAAGTCCAAACCATTGTATTCTACAGTAGTTATAAAAGTAGCATCGCTTCATGTTACCACATTGTCACTTATAGTTATAGTGTCCACACTACAAAGGCAAGGGGGCTACATGCCAGGTCACACAAGTATCCTCATGTTTTGGAGTTGTTTTAGGAAGGCAGTTGTACCTTAGATTCTATATGTACTTAGCCATCTCATTGTATAGGGCCTTTTTGGTTTAGCTGCTAAGCAGTTCTAAACTATTGTACATACTTTTTGATCAATATACACCATTTACATTTTGATCCCACCAAAAAAAAAGTAGGCCAAAACAAAGAGATGATACATGAAGATTATAATGCATAATGACAGGTTTCTTATAAGAACACCATAACAACAATAGCACACGAGTATATTTACGTACCAACAGTGTCCAAACTTTGAGAATTTGGCAGAACACCCACCATAGATACAATCCCATGAGATGGTCTAAACCCAAATATACTACAAAAAGATGCTGGCATTCTTATACCCCCCAAAGTATCAGTACCTGCAAAATTGGAAATTTTCATTACAACACGAGTTAAAAAATCATTCAGAATGTCCTAAAAAGAGCCAGAGAATCAAAGTTCATCACAGTTTGAATATCCTTCATTGTTTAGAATAGATTAGGCAAGAGGACTCTGAAAGAAGTAAAGGCACCAAAAGTAAAAATGTTCTCTTGCACAACACTAAGTTGGTAAAAACATTAAAGTTATACAGTCCCAAACAAGTTAAAGAAAAAGAACCTAGAAATCCTCCAGAAATCTTGGCAACATAGAGAGGTATAATATGGTATCTAAAAGTCGTTTAGTTCAAGGGAAAAGATTTCCAATGACTTAGCAACTACATAAATTTGAGTTGGAAAATGCATACCGAGAGCAAAATTCACAAGCTCAGCAGCAACAGCTACAGCTGAACCACTAGACGAACCTCCAGGTATGTGACCCGGCAATTTTGGATTAGTTGGAGTTCCATATTGTGCATTCTCCCCTGTTATCCTGATAATCAATCCATCAAAAATTCTAAGAGCCTCCTGCATAACCCAAATACAGTATCCACAACCACAAGAAGTATAAAACTTATGAAATGCTGCAGGTTTGCAAAATTTTCCCCCCTCCAAACTCCCAGATTATGTGAAATATCAGGATCACATGTCTCACCATCGATCATTTCAATGGTTAGCCCATTCAGAAACAAAAGCAAATGTTGGAGCCAAACAAACAAAAGTAAGCCCCACATATGTGGCAAAAACCACATCTTCTCTTGTAACATGCTCACCTATAACCATGGGCGGCCATGCTCCTAAAAATCATAGCCTCTCCTGTTATGCTTCCTAAAAGTTCTAATAGTTCTCCTTCTTATAACATTACAAAGTTCATTGCAGAAAATCAAATTTAGAAGGAACCAATAAAAAGAAAAAGAAAAAGAAAAAATGGCTATTTCTACCAGTATAGCAACACAAACAGATGTATTCAAGTGTGATAGACGGAACCAAGATTGGGGGGTGGGGGGTGTGTGTTTGGAAATACCCAAAGCCAAGTTCATCCATGATCGTCTTGCCAACACAAGTAGCCCCGTTTTTCAAAAGTGCCGTCACCACCAACGCCGTTTTCCCTGCCACCTCATGGGTCCTCTTCCAGTCCACACTTCCAAAACCCGTCACATACCCCTTCACATCAATTCTACCAAATAAAAAAAAGAGCAGAAAAGCACACCTCAGCAACATTTCCAAATCTCAATGAATTCATCCTTTTGCCTCTATGCACAAATATTGAAAAATTTAGCAGAAAGCTCACATGTCTTTGATGGCGAAAGTGAGACCAGCCAGTGGGAGCCGGGCAGCTGGAGGAGGAGGTTGAGGAAAGGGAGAAAGCTCAAACCGTTCGATAAATGCTCCGAAATCTTCTTTAATAGTATTTTTAGCTTTCAGTCGCCGGCGGCGGGTCTCGGCAAGTATGACAATACCGACGACACCGATGCCGATCACAATCCAGGCCTTGGGGTTTGATATTTTGAGCTTTGACAATTTTGACATGCTCGGAGTGATCGTTTTAATTTTTCAATTTATCGGCGAATTAATTAGGGTTTTACAGGGGTTTTAGAAGAAACCCAGAGAGAGACAGAGAGAGAGAGAAAGAAATGATCGGAAAATGAAATGCACAACGGCTGCACGTGTAAATCCGTCGCAGGACGCGGGTACCCCGCACCCCTTTCCTTTGTCCCAAGTCAAGTGGGAAATTCTTGACCCTTCGCTTTGCTGAAAAGCAGATTCTAAAGTGGGTAATAATAATAATAATAATAATAATAATTATTATTATTATTATTATTATTATTATTATTATTATTATTATTATTATTATTACATTTCACTTTGTAGAAATATTTAGAAAATTATTTAGCATTTTACACTTCTTTTTTACTATAATTTTATACTATTATTTTAACATTTTACCCTCATTTATTATTTTTCTTTTTTAACTATAATTTTAAAAGAATTTTCTTATTTATAATTATCAATCATTTTGAAAAATCAATAAAATATTTTTTTCAATTTTATCTTTATTATTCACTCTCTTCATTTTGAAATAATCATTAATTTATTATTTTAAAATATCTATAATTTTTCTTTCCACTTATACCCTTATCTTACTTACAACATTTCACTAATTACTACATTTATTAGTTTTTCAACTTCAAAGAAAGTATAACACGATCATTTCATCTTGTAGTAAAGTAGATTTAATAACTTCTTTAATCCTTGTATAAAAACTTTAGTATACTAGTTCTTTTAATAGAGAGATAGTATTATCCAACTTAACCATAATATTAATTAAAATTTTAATTTTTAAACTAATTTTTTACTATAAAATTAATTTAACCTTTTTTCTCTTAAAGATTTATAAATTTTCGAACTTCTTTAATTTATATATTAAAATTTTAAATAACATATAAGAACTTCTTTAAATAGTCCTACCCAACTATATAAGAATCTTTCAATGTTATAGGAGAAGGGCAAAATAAGGAAGAAAAGAAGTTACAAAGTAATAGTCAAATTTTATACTAACTTGAAGATTATCAATATATTTTGCCCCATAAAAATAATTACCCATTTGTATATGGCAATTTTCATTAAAATCAAACATTTATTAATAATATTAATTGAACTATCATTTTCTATGTTATAATAGATAGAAGTTTTTTTTATCCAACAATAACTTTTATGTTCGATCTATATGTTAATTATCTTAAATTTAATTTACATATTTTTTTTCTTTTACGTTCTTATTTTTTAAAATTCAAATTATTCTTCAATTCATATTCTTATCCTCTTAAATTCAATTCACGTCCTCCCCCTCTTATATCCTTATTCTTTTAAATTCAAATTATTCAATTCATATTCTTATCATCTTATATTCTCATCATCTTAAATTCGATTCACATCCCCAATCTCTTTCATTCTTATTCTTTTAAATTCAAATTATTCGATTCATATTCTCATCTTCTTTTCTTCCATTCTTATTCTTTTAAATTCAAGTTATTCGATTCATATTCTCATTTTCTTAAATTCAATTCACGTTTTCATCCTCATCCTCTTACTTTCTTACTCTTGTTCTTACATTATTATTCTTTTAAATTCATATTCTCATCTTCTTAAATTCAATTGGCGTCCTCACTCCCTTACATTCTTATTCTTTTAAATTTAAATTATTTGATTCATATTCTCATCCTCTTAAGGGTGAGTTTGGTTCGCGAAGGGAAGAGAAAGGAGACAGTGGAACATTTTACTTCTATTAAGAAAAGTAAATGTAATTACTTTTATCCTATTTAGTTGAAGTGGAAGTGAAGTAAATATGATTTACCTATCTGGTTGATTGTAAGGTATATAAGGAGGAAATAATTATTGAATTACTATTATACCCCTAAGATTAATTCATAAAAAATTGCAAAGTAAGGTAAAATTATAATAAGATAAATACCCTAGGATAAAATGATCTTTTAACCATCATTTACTTCCCAAACCCTCCAAGATGGAGAGGAAGAAAAATCTGAGGTAGAAATGATCCAATTCCCTTCCACATATACTTCCCCCCTCCAATCACTCCAACCAAACTAAATAAATCACACATTTACTTCTTATTTTACTTCCCTTCCTCTTTTCCTTCCTACTTTCACTCCAACCAAACTCACCCTAAATTTGATTGGCGTTTTCATCCCCTTACGTTCTTACTCTTATGCCTATGCTTCCCTAATAAATTTAATACAAAGGGCCTTTGCCCACTCTGCCATGCAGGAGGCAGCCCTCCCCAACATGACTGTTAAGGCAACAAAAAGCAACCCAGCTAGACACATCCAATCAATGTATTCTCGGACTAGCACCTGCAAGAATCTGACCATATCCTTAGGTAAGAATCCAGTTATAGGCATTGACTCCTGGCCAAGAAGAATCAAAGCAGCATTTCCTGAATAAAATGTCAAACTTCATCAACCACCAGCTAAATGGAAAGGAATGGAATCAAAACAATTCACGCCACAAGCCAAAGACCATCTTCATCGACTTGTATGGTTCGCTTCCACGTTTTCCACTATTTTCCCCCCATCCTGTGGGCTTGTTTTGTTCAACAAATGCATATATTTCCCACTTGACTTATTACAAGAATCCATTGCAAGGTCCTCAACAACTCAGCCTCCAAGCATTTATGGAAATTACAGAGAATTTGCTGCTGTGAATCTACATATCGAAGAATCAAGCTATAACAAGCGGCACAACCCGATTAACAGAACTTAAATATTACAATGACCTGAAGGGGATACTTATAACCTGCGTTGAACTATATTCAACATCCACCACGACAACTTTGATGCCTCGAACTAATAGCCCATTGAGTCGGCATCACATAAAACCATCACTAGGATACATATACAGCACGAACAGATGACTTCCAAGTGCTTTCACCCCCTAAATCGAACAACAATGCAGGAGATGTCGTCTTTACTTTCTCTGTTTATTGCTTCTGCTGCTAGTTGCTTGGCTGCCTTCTGTGGGTCCCTGATCTTCCGTGCAATGTCAACTGCCTCTTGATTAGACATTACCTGGATTATCCACCAGAAAAAGCCGCATTATGAATCCATCACGTGGAGGTTCTCACTCCAAAATATATGAGATAAGGATGTGATAAGCAAAAAAGAGTACCTTCCATAAACCATCACTGGCAAGTATGAGAAGATCTGTGGAAGTATCAATATTTGCATTTGTGACATCAGGATCTGAACGAAGGTGTGATTTCAGGTTCTTGTCCCCAAAAGCACGAGAGACTGCCAATTGGCCATTTACTCGTGCAACATCCCCTGTTACAGAATGCATTCGTATAGGTCTTTATCACTTGAATAGACAAAACATCAGTTCCTATTCTACTGAATCATATCAATAGCATTGCTTCTCCTTGATATCAAAGGCCATACTTCTTAGAAAAATGAAAAGGAAATGCAGCACAAAACATGTTAAATTCAAAATACATCAAATGAAATTAACTTTCCAAGGCAATGTGAGGTGCCAGACTGCACTTAACTGTCCGAATTTTCCAAAGCAGAATTAGTTTCTAATAAAAGAATCAGAGGAAATAAGATAGGCATCATGACTTGCAATTATTTGGTAAGAAGTTCACGCACTGGTTGAAAGTAAAAGGACAAATTTTGAACCAATAAACGAGTGCAGAATCATCAGGGGAATTGCTGAATAGATCAGAAAAAGTTAAGTAGTAACATAATCAGTTTATCAGCTAGATGCTGAGGGGCTACTATACACGGAGAACCTCATGAAAAACCATTTGCCTTTACCAGCCTAACCCTCCAACAACCATGTTCACAGAGCATGAAATTGAACAAGCCCCCTCCCATGCAGAGACAACTTCCGTTATTGATAAAGTTCAAAGATTTTCCAGAAACAATGTATAGACTACTACACTCAATTACCAAAAGTTGCCAGCTGATTCCAACCACCTTTACTGCAGAAAGGAGTTCAAATTGCAGAATTATAGAACTCATCATATAAAAGAAATCACGACTCAATTATGTGTTGAAAATGCTCAAAGATTACTCAGGTCCTTTTTTTTAAAATAAATAAATCTTCCACATTACAGAAAGTAATTCTGCCAACTTGCAGAATATCCATCTATACCCTAAAAGGAGGTTAGGTATTCCATTCTCTATCCTTTTTAGGGACTTTTTTCTGTTTTAGCACCTATTTTTTTATGTTTCACATCCATGGCATTTGGGGTAAATGGTAAGTTCTTGACCTTACAGTCTTAGGAGTCATTTCTCAATAGGTTGAAAAATATAAATAACCAGGATTCAATTAAGTATAGCAATTTCCAGGAGTATTTAGCCAAAAAATTAAACGTCGCAAACTTGTAAAGAAAACAAGTGCATGCATATGATCCCAGTTCAATCTTAATAATCCTCTAAACTTCATCAGAAGGCAGAATAAAATAGTTGTTCTTATTGATTATTAAATTCCTTCCTTGAACCTTTTCTAAAGGTGCAGCAGAATAAGCATTTAGGTTTCTTAAGAAGCTAGTTTAACTTCTAAACAGGGAACAGAATCCACATCTAAGACTTCTGCCAGTGGCCTTAAACCAATCACTTATTATTCACATCCAGTATAAACTCCTGCTGCTGTCTCTTACTCATCCAACAAAATCCCCTCCCACCACGGTAGAGAAAGAAATGGGCAACACCCCTTGGATCATGGTAATGGAACTCATTGCATGTTAACTCTTATCAAAATGAGATTCTATTATGTTATTCTTGGCATGCAGTTTTTATGTGTAGACAATTTCTTTTTATTGTGCAGAGACACACTTTGTCAAGATCTATTCCCTTATCCCTCCCTCTGCTTTAAGACTTGCACTACTCATATTTTTCTGCTAAAATAAAATGGCTTTTTTATATCTATATTGTTCAAAATCAAGGCAAGATGTTCAAGATTCTGCAATAGATTCTTGAATAGTGAACATATAGCAATTGAAAAAAATAGTAATGTTGCACATGCATAACCCCAAATTTCCTTCAAGAATCATATTCATGAAGTTATCTGGAACATGTCATATACCAGGGGCCATGCTAACCTAATTCAAAATCACTGAAGGATAAATATAAATCATTAAAGGATGTCACAGAGCACCTGGCATATTTGAGACAAATCCTCCTCTATCTTCAATGCTACCACGCTCTGTGTTGGGCTCATGGTCGATGGTCATCTGTATTGCCTGTCCCCTCTTTGACAAGATTGCTCGTGAATCTCCAACATTGGCAACCCATAACTCACTAGAATTTATAAGGATTGCAGTGACAGCAGTGGACCCACCTCTTCCCAAGTCAGGATTATGTGAGAGAATTGCTTGATCTGTTCTTTCATAGGCTTTAGAGATGGATCGATTAGGATCTGTCCAAAATTCCTCCTGGAATCATTTGGAATGAAATGTAAGAAACAATAATCAAAAGAAACCAGACAAGTTTTTTTGTTCATCTTATACTTGTAGCATCTGAGGAATGAAGCACATCGCATGTTAAAAAGAAGTTCTTGCCACAAATAATAACATGATAGGTTGCAAGATACTTAATGGGGGGGGAAATGAAGTTCAGCACCAATTCAAGTGATACCAGTAAGATAA
The DNA here is from genome assembly GCA_026120185.1 of Voacanga thouarsii. NCBI lineage: Eukaryota > Viridiplantae > Streptophyta > Magnoliopsida > Gentianales > Apocynaceae > Voacanga > Voacanga thouarsii. The sequence goes on along the minus strand of JANUWF010001322.1, from coordinate 6,936,306 downwards.
TCAGAACATGATGTTTTTAGTAAAGAGACCTAAAGCAATTATTGGAGAATGGCAAGGATCCACCCCGACCACAAGCATTCACAACTCACAAGAAACAGATGGAGATAATTTAGCTGTCATACAGAATGAATATACTCCATAAAGCAGACCAATTGGAGAATGACTCGTGCTGAATAGCAACAAACCTCCTTCAAGATATTTGAAAACAAATGCTTCTGTAAATAGGCAGGAACACTGTCACCTAAATGCCCATCAAAAATAGCAAACAATCCAAGTTCTCGCCCTTGAAACTGAACAAATTTAGCAACATGGTAATCTTCCATGGGATGATTTGCTCTTCCCTTTATGAGACTGAATCCGTATTTGACAGTCCCATGATGGCTTCTTCCTTTGCCAGTGCCACATGAAGAACGTCCTCCTGCAAACTAAAGCAAAAGAAACTATTAACTTTGTTAAGTACAAAAAGGAGGGTACCTAAGAGAAAACCGCAAACATAGAAAGAGAATAACAAAAAGCAACATTGATTTTTATAAACAACTCAAATAAAAATACATCGTCAATTGTTGTGAGATCATAGTGTGGAAGTAAAATTCTCACTTACATATGTCAATACCAACAAAAAATAGGCTTTCATCAATTTGGCCCCTATATCTTTTACCTCAGTAACACTAGAAGTTTTAGACGAAACCTATTTAACTGTGTCAAAGACTGCTATTGTTATTCAGTGACGCTAGAAGTTGCACGAGAAAACTATTTAACTGTGTCAAAGACTGCTATTATTATTCAATGAGAGTAAAACTGGAACATTGCGCTAGAAGTGAAGCAGCCTTTGAGAGCATGAGGCTTGTCCTTTTTATTTAATAACCATCTTCTTAATGTAAAAAAAATTTGGACAAAGATCATAAACTTGACCTTTTGTTGACAAAGCAATCAGACCAATGAACGCACTTTCATAATCCTTCTCCTTTTCTGATAGGTTAGAACATATTCGTTTTTCTATCTTGCACTCAATGAAATAGAATCCAATTTTCCCTTACCACACAAAAGAAACAATTGAAGTTCACCAACACAGTCGAACACAAATTACAGGAAACTGAAACAGTATGATTACTAATGTTTCAACAGAATTCTTTTGATGGATATGACCAACATAGCAGTTTAAAATTAAAAATAGTATAAAAACTAAACCCCAAACTTAACTAGCACAAAGAAACTCACCTGAGAGCTGAAGCAGCATAAGTTATCCATATAATTAAGCCCTACTTCAGCCTCCTCCGCTACAAATCAACATCTACCTTCACCTTCTAAAACCCTAAACTTCAGCCCCTATTATGCCAAGACAAAATCTTTTGATCAACAATATGAAAATCACAGTACAAATAAAATCAAGATTCAATCTTTTCTCAAGGATCAAGCAAATAACTTAAAATTCTCCCCGTCTGTATCAAAAACTCCCGCTTACCGATCTACCAACCAACCTCCTAATCTTTCAACCGAAGCAGAAGGATCTTGTATGCGTGTATGACTTGACCAACCCGCTGACTACTATATATGTACGCAGAAAGCAAAACAAGATATGTGTAAAGACATATAGGACTACAAGAATGGATTAAAGGATTGGGAATTCTATGTACTTTGTAACAGTTAGATGGGTTTTTGTTGTTGAGGATGAGGGGTCTTGGATTCACTGCAGAAGTAAGAATTGCAGCCAAAAGACCAAGGCTTTTAGCTTGGCCTCCCCTTGTTGACTTTGTTGTCTTTATTGTTTCTTTAATATTGTTTGTATTGTTATATAAGTTAGTAGCAATTCATAAATGTTACAGCGGTCAGAGCTACTGTTTCTTTGATTTGTTAATAATACAGCTGTTTCAGTTTTCTTCTCCAACTTATTGCAAAAGTTTCAATCAAAGTACTGATTTGGTCATGTTTTGGGACCTAGATTTGGTAAGCCCCAACCCTGCTTTTTAACTGTTCTATTACTTTTTACCACTGTCCATGTTTGCTTACCATCCTTTTTTGAGTTCTTTTTCATTTCCTTCATTCCTTGATTAGCTTGAGAATTTTCCAATCCCCAGATAGAGGCCCTTCTTTTGTCTCTCCACACCCCCACATTCCTTCCTTTTCCCTTGCTTTATCCATGGATGATAGTATAAATTAGTCTGTGCTTGTTGATGAATGGTGCTTTTCTTCTAATCTGCAACAATTAAAGGCTGTTGTGAGCATAGGTTATCAAATATTAAAGAATCAACTTTAATGGCCTACCAATCTACCATTATTCTCCATATTATTACGTCACTGATGCTCAGCGGTACTGGTACAAGACCAAGTCAAAGCATTTACTACAATTCAAAGATAGGAAACCTCCCCGCAGGAGCCCTTTCATTTTCATGGGTATAGATCTTTTTTCCTTTTTCTTTTTCTTGTGGTTTCTAAGGGAAACATCCTTTTTTACACCTGTTGACAAGCCTTTGCAGAAGGAGAGGTATCCACAATCCAATTCAAACGAAGGAAAAGAAAAAAAAAAAGGAGAAAAGACAAAGCTATGGCACCTGGTACCAGCTTGGGCCGCTCTGCCGCTTTCACCAAAACCCATGATTCCACTTTTATTATTGTAGTCCCAATTGGGTAATTAAAAATTCAATGGCGGTCAACTCTATAATAATAATCCTTCGGGGAATTTTTTTTACTCATTCACTGCATGTTTTGAATATTGTCATATTTAAATAGAAGACATTCTGTTTTTATTTTTTTAACATATTTGTATAATTAATATTTTTCTACATTATGATATTTATTTTTTTATATTATTATGGTGCTTAAAAATAAAAAATATATATTATGAAAATAATTATATGACTGTTTTTTTTTAAATTATTCATTTATCTTAAAGATAAATGCGACCATTCATTTTCTTAAAATTATTAATAGATAAGATAAAATTGTATTTATTATATTTATTTCTTATCTTTTACTCCCTCCGTCCATTTTTATCTGTTCATTTTAACTAAGATTTTTTTCTCAATTTATCTGTCTCATTAATAAATCAAGACGATATTAATTGCTATTTTTTCATAAATATTCTTCTTTAATACAATGAGTATTGTGCACTTATAGTAATAAATAAAAGTAAATTAAATATACTTACAACACAAAGTTTTGATATTTGATTATTCCTTAATAAAGAGATAGATTCTTTGAGTGTAAAATAAGAAATGATAATTAATTAACCGAAAAATCTTATTTTTCTTAATATTTTTCTTAATACTTGTAAATCGGTTAAAATGGATAGTTAAAAAGGGACGGTGCTAAAATTCCACTTCCCTCCGTCCTAAAAAAGATGTCAATCTAGCAAATTGCACACAGATTAAAAAATTACTAAAACTTATATAATTATAATAGAAATGGACTATTATATCCCCGAATAAAAGCAAATCTTTATTAATTAAATTGAAAATACACACATATTTAATGAATCAAATATTTATTGAGTAATTGAAGGAGGGGTAAATTATGAATATACGTAATAAATGCATTATTGATTTGTAAAATTGACAAGTACATTTTGATACAACAAAAATAGAAAATTTTGACATCCTTTTTAGATGGAGAGAGTATATCTAAATTTTTATAAAAAGGAAGCTTTATGTAAATGAACAATAGAATAAATTTTGAATCTAAGTAATTCTCTCATTACTCTCTTCTTATAATTTTTTTAATATCAATTTTTATATTTTGTTTTATTGATTCTTGATTCTATTTAGAATCAAATTCATAATATGTTATCAGTACGAAACTCTAGCGAAATTGTTCTATTGAAGTTGATAATCAAGCCAACACCATCAAAATTATTCTTTCGATCCATACAATCAAGTAGTCTGATTTTTTTTGAAATTTTCTAAACAAAAGAATAAATGTGCTATTTCTATTTGATTCTGTATCAACATGGTGAATTTCACTAAACTTGAGTTTGCAACTTTAGATATCACCTGAAAAAATTACTTATCCTGAACACTAGATGCTGAAATGCACTTAGCTGCAATGGCTCTAGCAGGTATATTGTAGAACGAAATCCATCATCATCACAAAATGATGTTAAAGTTATGATTTTTCTCCACCATCATCTTCATGAAAATTTAAAAGTAAAATACTTTACCGTAAAAAATTCACTTATTTTGTGGAATAATTTGAAAGAAATATTTTACCACCAGAAGATGGTCATCCTTCCAAAAGAACGGTATGACTCGATACACCTGCGATTATAAGTTTTTAAATCCATCAGTGCATGTAATATTATGATGTTTAAAATTAGCTCACACTTAAAATTGTGTGGAGAAAATATTACTGATGAAGATGTGTTGAAAAAAACCTTCTCTACTTTTCATGCTTCAAATGTATTCCTACAACAGCAATATCGAGAAAATATATTTAAGAAATATGCAGAATTATATATTATTTTTTCATAATTGAATAAAACAATGAATTATTAATGAAAAAATATGAAACCCGACCAATAAGTTCTACTCTATTTTTAGAAGTGAATGTTGTTAGACCTCATTATTTTGGTTCCATAAGAGGTCATGATCATGGCCGTGGACATACATGAAGGCTTAAAATGGCAAAAACCATCAAAATGAAAGTATATCAGGAAAACGAAAAATTTACCTCTGTGATTAAATGACCCTCTTTACACTGGTGTAGATGTATGTATAAGTATATTTGAGACTAGTGGTTCACGTCCTTACAAACGTCTACTGCATCTCATCCACGTGAAGCCTTCGATATTCCAAAATGATACCCGTAGTACAGCCAGTAAAGGCTTAAAGAAGTGGGTTTAATCAGCTTTGGTGAAGCTTCGACGAAGTGTTGGGTTTGTCTCTGTGAAAATGAAATTGAATGCCGAAGCCAATTTCTTCCAATTCCACCAATCGCTGCATCTCAGTGATTGATATTCATTTCAGCAGATCCTCCAAGAGAGACTCCACCCGCGTGCAAAGAAAAAGCGTCCATACTTTCTGTTATCTTGCACGCGAAACAACACGAATTCCATCCCATGTTTTTTTTAAAATTTTAATTAATTAATTAAATTAATAATTATTTAATTCAATATTATTATTATTTTAAAAATTATTTTACCTTTAGTCTTATTCATTGGGCCAAATAAATTATTTATTTTTGAATTTGAACACCCATAAATAATAAATCTCAATTATTTATTTTTTGAACTTTATTAAATAGCCTAATAAATAATTAACAAGTCCAAATAGACAAAATAAAATTTCATACGAAATTTTATCTAGTTCCAAATTAATTTTTTAATTATTCAATCTATGCCTTAGGTTCTAAATAATTAATTAATTAATTAAATTAGATAAAATAAATACTCTCTCTTGGACCTTTTAGTTTATTCTAGTCTAATAATAAATTAGATTAATAAAATAAAAATGCATAATTATCAAGATCAATTTATTAACCCAAATCTTTCATGACTTGAGGGTCATTCCGGGGATTAAAAGACACATCACCTTAGTTACTAAAATGATCAAAATACCTCTACTATATAAATAGCTATATTTTGCATTTTAAATATTTTCTAATATCACCATAAAGAAATATTGACCCCAAGGACAATGTTGCGTTAGTAAAGTCTTTGACGTACTGGTGTAATAACTAAAATACTCCTCTACGCATCGCCATGCAATTAGAGAGGAAGAGTGTACTAACACATCTCTAATAGACATCTACTATCCTTAGACCTCTAATCCAATGATCTACGACTCCTGGAATGTTTTCATTTTTCAAAGGAGTTACCCTAGAGTAAACATTCAAATCATGTTCCCCAGGACCCTAGATAATTAGATCATTTGAATAGTCACAAGGGACGACATAGCGTAGAAACTATCTTGTATAAGTCTGTCTTAATTAACTAGTCACATATACCCAACATACAAGTATATTAGTTCTACAAAAAAACCCCAACTACAGTATATTAAAGTATATGCTTCTAACTTCGTCAGACTATTAACTTATACTCAATCGGTAAAATATTAGTCCATGCTGTAACAGTAATAGTCTGGGTTTTTTTTAAATAGTACTTTTAAATTCACTATTACAGGTCCTATTCTACGTATTCGAAATATGCTCATGTTATGAAGTGAGTGGACTGCTAACTGGCTAAAAGTAAGCCATTCCCCATTTGAAATTCATAATACAATAACCTATACATGATGAGATTCCTATTTTTATTAATCGGTTAAGAACAAATATTTATGTGTTAAGTAACCCGTGATCCATACTTTACTGTGAAAGACCATCATTCACATGAATCACTTATTTAAACACAATAGGTCATTTCAAACAAAAATCGTGCACAAATAAAATGTAAATTTCTAAACAAATTTTGATAATAAATTCTTTTATTAATAAATTCGATAATTACATCAAATAATCTAGTCTAGAGGGCATATATTCCAACAATCTCTCACTTAAACTCTAAGACTAAGAAAATCAGTAAGTACCTACCCCTATGGTGTCTAAATGTCTCTTGAAGACTCTCTCAGTCAAAAGTTTGGTGAAGGGATCTGCTAGATTGTTCTCCGAAACTATTTGTTCCACCACAATTTTTCGTCTTTGAATGAAATTCCGAATCAAGTGTTACTTCCTCTAGATGTGCTTCCCCTTGTAATTCCTAGGTTCTTTGGATTGGGAGACTGTTCCAAAGTTGTCGCAATACACGACAATCGGTCTGTCCATGTGTAGCACAACTTTAAGTTCTAAAATGAATTTTCGGAGCCAAACTACTTATTTGGACACTTCCGAAACTGCCACATACTCAACTTCTATGGTTGAATCAGTAATACAAGATTGCTTGGTACTCCTCCATGAAACAACTCCTCCAGACAAGTGAAGACATATCCACTAGTAGATTTTCTCCCATCCTTATCCACCTTGAAATCTGAGTCTGTGTATCTATTGGATTGTATGCCTTCTTAGACTAGGTTTCTGATGTAAAATCGAATTTTTGAATAAAAGAATTTATTTTCAAAAATTATTTGTGAATTTACTTTTTGTTTGTGCACGATTTTCGTTTAGAACAGACCCATTGTGTTTAAATAAGTGATCCATGTGAATGGTGGTCTTTCACAGTAAGGTATGGATCACGGGTTATTTAACACATAAACATTTGTTCTTAACCTATTGATGAGACTGGGAATCTCATCATGTTTAGGTTATTATGTTATGAATTCTAAATGGGGAATGACTTACCCAGTGAGTAGTCCACTCACTTCATAACATAAGCGTATTTTGAATATGTAGGATAGGACCTGTAGTAGTGGTTTCTAAAAGTACTATATGATAAAAACTCAGACTACTACCGCTACAGCGTGGACTAGTACTCTACGACTTGAGTATGAGTTGGTGGTCTGGCGAAGCTGGAAGCATATATTTTGATTTGCTATAGTTGAGGTTCTATCGTAGGGTCAATATACTTGCATGTTGGGTATGTGTGACTAGTTAGTTAAGACAGACTTGTACAAGATAGTTTCTGCACTATATCGCCCCTTGTGGTTGTCCGAATGGTCTAAAATGTCTAGGGCCCTGGGAAACATGACTTGGATGTTTGCTTTAGGGTAGCTCCCTTGGAACGCGGAAACACTCCAGGAAGTCGTGGATCATTGGACTAGAAGCCTAAGGATGGTAGATGTCATTTAGAGGGGTGTTAGTACACTTATTCCTCTCTAAATGTACGGCGATGTGTAGAGGGGTATTTTAGTCATTTCACCTGTAGGTCGGAGACTTTGCTAATGCAGCATTGTCCTTGGGGTCAATATTTTCATATGGTGATATTAGAAAATATTTAAAATGAAAAATACAGCTATTTATATAACAGGGGTATTTTGGTCATTTTAGCAGCCAAGGCGATGTGTCTTTTTGGTCCTCGGAATAGCCCGTAAGTCCTAACTACTTTTGGGTTGAGGAATTGGTCTCAGTTGAAGAGGATTTTATTTTATTTTATTCAAGAAGTCTAATTTATTATTGGATTGGAATAAAATAAATAAATAAATAAAATAGGAGTTGAGAGAAAATTAATTATCTAGTTTATTTGGTTAATTAATTATTCAGGGTCAAGGTCCAGTATGAATAATTAGGAAATTAACCTGGGCTTAAATTAGGAGAAATAATTAATATTTAATTATTTATTGGGTTATTTATATAGGCCCAAGAAATAAATAATTAAAGATTAATTATTTTGGTTCATTTGGGCTCATTAATTATTTATTGGGTTATTTATGTAAGCCCAGGAAATAAATAATTAATGTTTATTATTTTGGGCCTTTTGGGTCCAAGGAAAATAATAAATATTTTTCTGGCCCAATAGCTTGGACCTTAGGGTTTTTCCAGATACGGTTAAGAGGAGTTTAGGGTTAGGCCAAACTGATTCTCAGGATAATATCCGGGTGTTTTGAAATCCCGGAGATATGTTTATCAGATAATGAGAGACCTAATTTTGGCTAACTAATAAACAACTCTTTGGAAAAAGAAAAACCCTAGTTTTCCCTACCCAACAGAAGACTCACGTCTCCCTGGAGAGCCTCGCGCAAGCTCCCTCTCTCACGCCTCCCTCTTCTTGGTTTCTCCTTAGAGCTTTGCTAACCAATAGCAAGTGAACCAAGGAGATTTGAGACCATTCTTCTTCTCTGTTGTGTTCACCGACTAGAGGTTAGGCTGAGGAATATCCCGAGAGCTGGAAAGCTAGGCGTTCATGCAAACAAGGCGGAGTAGAAGGCTAGCGGGTGTTCAACCGGAAGCTTCTTCAAGTGGGCAAAGCGAGGCGATTTCAGTCGTTCAATCCGCTCTTACTCAACCTAGAAGGGTTAAGGAGCGCAAATGTATGATCTTCACGCTTCCGTATAGCCTTTAAGGCTTAGTTTTATTTTTCTCTGTTTAATTTTTTACGCTACCAGTGCATGCTCTCTGTTTTCGTCTCCCTCAATATGGTATCAGAGTCACTGGTTTTTGATCAATATAGGGAGTATGGTAGTTAATAAAATTGGAGAAGATGATTATACCTATGATCCTTCGCTGTTTTGGTATGGGATAGGATCTCTGTGAGTTTCATCGTTGAAGCATAGGCACACTGTAAATTTTTTTTGGCTTTGAAGTTTAATCGTGTAAACCCAATTTAAATGGGTATAGGCGGTTGTGTTTTTGTTTTGGATATTTTTTGTAAGTAAAAATGTCCAAATAAGCCAAAGAAATGAGCAAAATGTGAAGCAGAAGAGTTTCTGCAAATTTCGCGCAAGAAACGAGAAAAAACGAAGAAGACAACTATTCCTAAGCCAATTAAGCCGAGCCGAGCCACTGCTGAGCTGCTGCCAAAATTGTGAGAGAAGCTGCTGACTATCAGCCGCGTAAGTTGAGCCGCATCAGCGAAATTGGAAGCCGATTGCAATTGCAAAATTCACAATAGGCCAACACGCGGGCGCGGGCGAAGTCCATGGGTCGCGCCTGAGGGAGATCTGGTGCGGCCGCGGTGGACCGCAGGCCACGCGGGCGCGGATCCGGTGCGGCGGGGTGCAGTGAACCGCCAGCCATTTTTTTGCAATTTTTTTTTCTTTTTCGTTTTGGGTCCCATACTAGGCGAAGTTAATATTTTTGCAATATTTATATTCTTGGAATATATTTGCATGAAAAATATTAGTAAGGGATTTTAGGATTAAACAAGATCATTAATTAATTAATGTGTTTAATTCTATTATTTGGGCACTTAGGTTTAAAAAATAGAAAAACATGCAAACGTTTACTATTTTTGAGCATGCTATTTTTTTTATGTACCTATGTGTGTTTTTCCTCAAAGACCAAAGTCTTTGGGAACATTTTTGACAAGAAAAATATTTTTCTTCAAAAACTAAATGGTTATTTTAATTGGTACAAAAATTAATCCTTGAATATTTTCTCAAAGGATTTAATCCTTGACATAAAAAATATATTGGATTTAGATATTTTTGTAAATTAAAATGGAGAGCCATTTTGTTTTGTTTTGGACTAGAAAAATGATTTTGTCAAATAAACTTGAGACCAAAGTCTCTAGAAAGTTTTAATTGGAAAATTTTTGAAATCATTAAGTTTTAACTTAAATAAAATTAGTCCAAGGAGAAAATCTCTCAAAGGATATAAGCCTTGACATAGAGATTTTATTGGACTTAGATATTTTATTTTTGAGTTAAGGAAGAACTTAATGGAAATTTCAAAGGATATTTTTCCAGGAAAAAAATTTATTTTAAAAGACTAAGTGGGAGAGGGGTTCCAACGGCCCCACGGCTTCCATCACGGTCCTCATTAGAGATCGTAGATCCCCTCGCGTCACCCTGGGAGTGAACCCGTATAGGATGGGGATACCACAAGGATCTAGATCTAATGGAAGGATGTAATTAATAACCCGGGGCATGTACTATGATCGGCCAGCCCACGTTGGAGGTTATAGTGCGAGGTATGTCCATAGGAAATGAGAGAAAACGGCCATCCGACGATGGAGTTATTCTCTAGTTCATTACCTAGAAGGGAAATTAATTTGTGGTGGTTAATACACTTAGCTTAGAAAACTGTTAATCTTCCCAAGAAGCTATGTCAGTTTTCCTAAGAGCCAAATTATTTTCAGTGCACAAATTTTATTTTGTTTTCACAAACTAAATTCTATCTTTTATTTTCGATTTTTAGAAATGGTGGGAGGTTATTTTAGTCCATTGGTCGTTATTATCAGGGAGAATAAGTTAACGGGTCCAAATTATGTGGACTGGAAAAGGAACTTGGACATAATACTCACAACTGAGGAGTATAAGTATGTCCTTTACGAAACTTGCCCTATTATCAGGGAAGGTTCCACCGCTGAAGAGCGAGAGGCTGAAAAGACGTGGAAGAAAGCTGACAAAATGGCACGTTGCTATATGTTAGCTTCCATGTCTAATGTGCTTCAGTCAAAACACGAGCACATGGCTTTTGCGTATGACATAAGTCAATCATTGGCAACTATGTTCACAGACAAGAGCCGGCCCGCAAGGCAGGAGGCTCTTCGAACTATTGTGAACACTAAGATGGCTGAGGGAGCATCAGTCCGAGAGCATATGCTCAAGATGATTGCTACTTTCGAGGAGGCGGAAATCTTAGGGGCTGCCATTAACCCTGAGAGCCAAGTGGACATGGTTCTCGAATCTCTACCAGGCTCTTTCACTCAGTTCAAGTTAAACTATAACATGAACAAGTTGAACATGAGTTTAACTGAACTGATGAAGGAGCTCCAGATGGCAGAGAAGGTCATGAAGCTGCAGTCAAAGGCCATGATTGCTAAAGCTTCTTCCTCAAGAACTGGGCCTAAACCCAGCAAGTTCAAGAGGAAGAAGGGGAATGTAGCAGCCCAGCCCAAGACCCAGCCCAAGGACAAACCAAAGGGCAAGTGATTCAAGTGTGGGAAGAATGGACACTGGAAAAAGGAGTGTCTAGATCTTCAGACCAAGAAGAACCCCACAGGTAATATTTACTATCTAGAGTCCATATCAATGGTAGGATCAACTTCCACTTGGATTGTTGATTCTCGAGCCACTGATCATATCTGTAACTCCTTGCAGGAGTTTAGGAAAATAAGAAGACTCAAGAAGGGCGAACATGGGCTTCGAGTGGGTAATGGAGCACAATTCTGGGCCCTTGTAGTGGGAGAGTTGGATCTTCTTTTTTATTGTAATAAGATAGTGGTTTTAAAAGACATTTTATATGTACTTGATTTTCGTCAGAATTTGATTTCAGTTGCAAAACTTATTAATCAAGGATATTCTGTATCTTTCCATTCTGGTATTTCTATCAGTAGAGATGGAGAAATTTTATGTACTGGGCACATGTATGGTAATCTGTTCTTTTTAAACCCTATTAACAACCAATCAAATAACGCTCAGTCTGAACCTTTAACTAAGAAGAGAAAGACCAATATCAATGATTCATACCTTTGGCATCTAAGGTTGGGACATATTAACTCAACTAGGATTCAAAGGCTAATCCACGATGGGCCTTTGGGCTCATTGAGATTGGAAAGTTGGCCTCAATTTGAATCTTGCCTGATGGGAAAAATGACCAAAAGGTCTTTTACACCAAAGGTAGATAGAGCTAAGGAGGTGTTGAGTCTTGTTCACACTAATGTGTGTGGTCCATTATCTACACTAGCTAGGGGAGGTTTTGAGTACTTCATTACGTTCACGAATGATTGTACGAGGTATGGTTACATTTACCTGATGAGACACAAGTCTGACTCTTTTGACAAGTTCAAGGAGTTTAAGGCTGAAATGGAGCTTCGGACAGGTAAATTAATCAAAACCTTACGATCGGATCGTGGTGGAGAGTACCTCCTAGGTGAATTTAAGGACTACATGGTACATCATGGGATAGTATCCCAGCTCTCTGCGCCGGGAACACCCCAGCAGAACGGAGTAGCTGAGAGAAGGAATAGGACGTTGATGGAAATGGTCCGAAGCATGATGTCTCATGCTACTCTTCCAGTGTCATTTTGGGGATATGCCCTGGAGACAGCGGCATATATTCTGAACTTGGTGCCTTCCAAGTCAGTACCTAGGACTCCCTATGAGATGTGGACTGGGCGTAAGCCAAGTCTGAATCATCTCAGGATTTGGGGATGTCCAACTTATGTACTGATCAAGGGAGACAAGTTGGAACCAATATCAGAATTATGCTATTTTGTTGGGTATCCAAAAGGGACAAAAGGAGGTTACATTTATCATCCTAAGGAGCAGAAGGTACTAGTCAGTACCAATGCTATATACTTGGAAGATGATCAAAGTACTTCCACTAAAGGTTCAACGAGGTTGGAACTTCAGGAGAAGTTATCTATAGAATCAACTTCTTCTGACCCGATTCTGGAACAAGAAGAGGCACAGCCTCAAGAGCCTGTGCAATTGGAGCCTCGTTGTAGTGGAAGAGTGTCTAGGGTTCCGGAGAGATGGACTGGAGAAGCTTTTGAGCTGGTCTCTGACCATCAGGAATAAGACCCCACTAGATACGAGGAGGCTATTGCTGATGCCGATACAAATCTGTGGCATGAAGCAATGAAAGCCGAGATTAAGTCTATGTACCTCAATCAGGTTTGGGATCTTGTAGCTTCACCTGAAGGGATAAAACCCATTGGGTGCAAGTGGGCATACAAGAGAAAGAGGGGAGCGGATGGGAAGGTGGAAACCTTCAAAGCTAGGCTTGTGGCGAAAGGGTATACTTAGAAAGAGGAAATCGACTATGAGGAAACCTTTTCCCCGATAGCCATGCTTAAATCCATCTGCATCCTCCTTGCCATCGCATGTCACTATGACTACGAGATATAGCAAATGGATGTCAAGACGGCATTCTTGAATGGCCACCTTAGCGAAGACATCTATATGTCCCAACCGGAAGGCTTCATTGCTGAAGGCCAGTAACACATGGTTTGCAAGCTTAAGAAGTCCATTTATGGACTTAAGCAGGTATCGAGAGCATGGAACATTCGTTTTGATGAGACTGTAAAGTCTTATGGTTTTATTCAAAACGAAGATGAACCATGCGTGTACAGGAAACTTGAAGGCATTAATGTGATTTTTCTTGTCCTGTATGTGGATGACATTCTACTCATTGGAAATGATGTAGGGACATTATCATCTACAAAGGTTTGGTTGTCTAGTCAATTCAGTATAAAGGACTTGGGAGAAGCCAGCTATATTCTCGGGATTAGGCTCCTTAGAAATAGGAAACAGAGAATGTTAGGGTTATCCCAAGCGACATACATTAACAAGATGTTGGCCAAGTACAGCATGGACTCATGCAAGGGAGCTCTAATCCCTTGTAGACATGGGTTGTCATTTTCTTCGAAGGACTGTCCTAAGTCTCAAGAAGAAAAGGACAGAATGAGTAGGATTCCCTACGCTTCGGCTGTGGGAAGTCTCATGTACGCCATGCTGTGTACTAGGTCAGATATCTGCTTTGCCGTGGGCTTAGTTAGCAGATATCAGTCAAACCAGGGGAGGTTCATTAGCAAGCTGTAAAGTATATTCTCAAGTACCTTAAGGGAACGAGAGATTATATGCTGGTTTACAGGGCTAATGATTTGGTTCCTACAGGATACACAGACTCAGACTTCCAGGCGGATAAGGATGAGAGAAAATTCACTAGTGGATATGTCTTCACCTTGTCTGGAGAAGCAATTTCATGGAGGAGTATCAAGCAGTCTTGTATTGCTGACTCAACCATGGAAGCTGAGTATGTGGCAACTTCGGAGGCGTCCAAGGAAGCAATTTGGCTCCGGAAGTTTCTTTCAGAACTTGGAGTCGTACCACATATGGACAGGCCGGTTGTGATGTATTGCGACAACACTGGAGTAGTATCGCAATCTAAGGAACCTTGGAACCACAAGAAGGGGAAACACATCGAGAGGAAGTACCACCTGATCCGGGATTTCATCCAGAGACGGGAAGTCGTGGTGGAGTATATTGCCTCAGAAAACAATCTAGCAGATCCATTCACAAAGCCTTTGGTTGAGAGAGTCTTCAAGAGACACTTAGACGTCATAGGGGTAGGCACCTATGGACTTACCTAGTCTTAGAGTGCAAGTGGGAGATTGTTGGATTGTATGCCCTCTTAGACTAGGTTTCTGATGTAAAATCAAATATTTTAATAAAAGAATTTATTTTCAAAAATTGTTTGTGAATTTACTTTTTGTTTGTGCACGATTTTCGTTTGGAACAAACCCATTGTATTTAAATAAGTGATCCATGTGAATGGTGGTCTTTCACAGTAAGGTATGGATCACGAGTTATTTAACACATAAACATTTGTTCTTAACATATTGATAAGACTGGGAATCTTATCATATTTAGGTTATTATGTTATGAATTCTAAATGGAGAATGGCTTACCTTTAGCCAGTGAGTAGCCCACTCACTTCATAACATAAGCGTATTTCGAATACGTAGGACAGGACATGTAGTAGTAGTTTCTAAAAGTACTATATAATAGAAACCTAGACTACTACCGCTACAGCGTGGACTAGTACTCTACGGCTTGAGTATGAGTTGGTAGTCTGGCGAAGCTGGAAGCATATACTTTGATTTGCTATAGTTGAGGTTCTATCGTAGGGTCAATATACTTGCATGTTAGGTATGTGTGACTAGTTAGTTAAGACAGACTTGTACAAGATAGTTTCTGCACTATATCGCCCCTTGTGGTTGTCCGAATGGTCTAAAATGTCTAGGGCCCTGGGGTATTTTAGTCATTTCACCTGTAGGTCGGAGACTTTGCTAATGCAGCATTGTCCTTGGGGTCAATATTTCCTTATGGTAATATTATGAAATATTTAAAATGAAAAATACAGCTATTTATATAGCAGGGGTATTTTGGTCATTTTAGCAGCCAAGACGATATGTCTTTTTGGTCCTCGGAATAGCCCGTAAGTCCTAACTACTTTTGGGTTGAGGAATTGGTCTCAGTTGAAGAGGATTTTATTTTATTTTATTCAGGAAGTCTAATTTATTATTGGACTGGAATAAAATAAATAAATAAATAAAATATGAGTTGAGAGAAAATTAATTATCTAGTTTATTTGGTTAATTAATTATTCAGGGCCAATGTCCAGTATGAATAATTAGGAAATTAACCTGGGCTTAAATTAGGAGAAATAATTAATATTTAATTATTTATTGGGTTATTTATATAGGCCCAAGAAATAAATAATTAAAGATTAATTATTTTGGTTCATTTGGGCTCATTAATTATTTATTGGGTTATTTATGTAAGCCCAGAAAATAAATAATTAATGTTTATTATTTTGGGCCTTTTGGGTCCAAGGAAAATAATAAATATTTTTTTGGCCCAATAGCTTGAACCTTAGGGTTTTTCCAGATACGGTTAAGAGGAGTTTAGGGTTAGGCCAAACTGATTCTCAGGATAACATCCGGGTGTTTTGAAATCCCGGAGATATGTTTATCAGATAATGAGAGACCTAATTTTGGCTAACTAATAAACAACTCTTTGGAAAAAGAAAAACCTAGTTTTCCCTACCCAATAGAAGACTCACGTCTCTCTGGAGAGCCTCACGTAAGCTCCCTCTCTCACGCCTCCCTCTTCTTGGTTTCTCCTTGGAGCTTTGCTAACCAATAGCAAGTGAACCAAGGAGATTTGAGACCATTCTTCTTCTCTGTTGTGTTCACCGACTAGAGGTTAGGCTGAGGAATATCCCGAGAGCTGGAAAGCTAGGCGTTCATGCAAACAAGGCGGAGTAGAAGGCTAGCGGGTGTTCAACCAGAAGCTTCTTCAAGTGGGCAAAGCGAGGCGATTCCAGTCGTTCAATCCGCTCTTACTCAACCTAGAAGGGTTAAGGAGCACAAATGTATGATCTTCACGCTTCCGTATAGCCTTTAAGGCTTAGTTTTATTTTTCTCTGTTTAATTTTTTACGCTACCAGTGCATGCTCTCTGTTTTCGTCTCCCTCAGTATCCAGTAGGAATCAAGTCGTCAGCCCTGTAAACTAGCATATAATATTTTGTACCATTGAGGTACTTAAGAATATAATTTACAACTTGTTAATAAACCTCCCAGGGTTTGATTGATATCTGCTAACTAAGCCTACAGCAAATCAGATATCTGGCCTAGTGCACAGCATGGTGTACATGAGACTTCCCACAGCCGAAGTATGGGGAATCCTACTCATCTTGTCTTTTTCTTTTTGAGACTTAGGACAGTCCTTAGAACAAAAAGACAACTCATGTCTATAAGGGATTATGGCTCTCTTGCATGAGTCTATACTAAACTTGGTTAGCATCTTGTCAATGTATGTCGCTTGAGATAATCCTAACATTCTCTATTTCCTATTTCTAAGAAGTTTAATCTCGAGAATATAACTGGCTTTTCTCAAATCCTTCATACTAAATTGACTAGACAGTCAAATCTTAGTAGATGACAACGTCCCTACATCATTCACAATGAGTAGAATGTTATCCACAATAGGACAAGAAAAATCACATTTATACCTTTCAATTTCTTGTACACGTATGGTTCATCCTCGTTTTGAATGAAATCGTAAGACTTTACAATCTCATCAAAACAAATGTTTCATATTCTGGATGTCTGCTTAAATCCATAAATGGACTTTTTAAACTTTCAGACCATATGTTCCTGGTCTTTAGCAATAAAACATTCTGGTTGAGATATATAGATATCTTCGTTAAAATTACCATTAAGAAATGCCGTTTTACATTCATCTGTCATATCTCATAGTCGTAATGACATGCAATGGCAAAAAGGATCCAGATGGACTTAAACATGGCTATCGGGGAAAATGTTTCATCATAATTAATTCCCTCTTTCTGAGTATACCCTTTCGCCACAAGCCTAACTTTGAAAGTTTTCACCTTCCCATTCGCTCCCATTTTCCTCTTGTATAGCCACTTACACCCAATGAATTTCATCCCTTCAAGTGAAGCTACAAGATTCTAATCTTGATTGAAGTATATAGACTCAATCTCGACTTTCATTGCTTCATGCCATAAATCTATATCGGCATCAGCAACAGCTTCATCGTATCTAGTGTGATCTTATTCCTGATAGTCAGAGACCAACTCAAAAGCCTTTCCTGTCCATCTTTCCAGAACTCTAGATATCCTCCCACTACGACGAAGCTTCGTTTGTACAGGTTCTTAAGGTTGTGCCTCTTCTTGTTCCATAATCGGGTCTAAAAAGTTGATTCCAAAGATAACTTCTCCTCAAGTTCCAACCTTATTGAACCTTTGGTAGAAGTACTCTGATCATCCTTTAAGTATCTAGTATTGGTACTTACTAGTACTTTTTGCTTCTTGGGATGATAAAAATAACCTCTTTTTGTCCCTTTTGGATACCTAACAAAATAGTATAATTCTGATCTTGATTTTAACTTATCTCACTTCATCAGTACATAAGTTGGACAGCCACATATCCTGAGGTGATTTGGATTTGGCTTACGCACAGTCCACATCTCATAGGATGTCCTAGGTACTGACTTGGAAGGCATTAAGTTCAGAATGTATATCACTGTTTCCAAAGCATATCCCCAAAAGGAGACTGAAAGAGTAGAATGAGATATCATGCTTCGAACCATTTCCATTAATGTCCTATTCCTTTTCTTAACTACTCTATTCTGCTGGGGTGTACCCAGCGCAGAGAGTTGGGATACTATTCCATGATGTACCATGTAATCCTTAAACTCACCGAGGAGGTATTCTTCACCACGATCCGATCGTAAAGTTTTGATCAGCTTACCTGTCCGATGCTCCACTTCAGCCTTAAACTCTTTGAACTTGTCAAAAGAGTCAGACTTGCGCCTCATCACGTAGACATAACCAAACCTTGAACAATCATCCATGAAAGTGATGAAGTACTCAAAGCCCCATCTAGCTTGGGTAGACAAAGACCACACATATCAGTATGAATAAGATCTAATATCTCCTTGACTCTATCAGCCTTTTGGGTGAATGACCTTTTGATCATTTTTTCCATAAGACAGGATTCACACTGAGGCCAACTTTCCAACCTTAATGAGCCCAAGGGTCCATCATGGATTAACCTCTGAATCCTAATTGAGTTAATATGACCCAACCTTAGATGCTAAAGATATGAGTCATTAACAATAGTCTTTCTCTTCTTATTTAAAGTTTCAGAGTGAGCGCTATTTGTTTAATTGTTTGTATGATTTAAAAAAAATAAATTTCTATACATGTGCCATGTACATAACATTTCTCCATTTCTATTGATAGTAATACCAGAATAGAATGAAACAAAACATTCATGATTTATTAGTTTTGTAACCGAAATCAAATTCTGTCTAAAATCGGGTACATATAAAATATCCTTTAAAACAACTACTTTATTACAATAAAAAATAAGATCCAACTCTCTCACTGTAAGGGCCCATACTCATGCTCCATTTCCTACCGTAGTTCATGCTCGCCTTTTTGGAGTCTTCTTATCTTCCTAAACCCTTGCAAGGAGTTACAGATATAATCAGTGGCACCAGAATCAACAATCCAAGTAGAAGTTAATCCAACCATTGAAATAGACTCTAGATAGAGAATAATACCTGTAGGGTTTTTCTTGACCTGAAATTCTAGACACTCATTTTTTCAATGTCCCTTCTACCCACATTTGAAGTATTTACCTTTGGGCTTGTTGGGCTGACTCTTGGGTTGGGCCTGTGCATTTCCTTTCCTCTTCTTGAACTTCCTGAGCTTGGGCCCAATTTTAGAAGAAAAAATCCTAACAATCATAGCCTTGGACTGTGGTTTCATGACCTTCTCCGCCACCTAAAGCTCTTTCATTAACTCAGTTAAAGTCATGTTCAATTTGTTCATGTTATAGTTCAACTTGAATTGAGTAAAAGAGCCCATAGAGATTCAAGAACCATGTCTACTTGGCTCTCGGGGTCAATACCAACCCCTAAGACTTCCGCTTCTTCGAAAACAGTAATCATTTTGAGCATATACTCCCTGACTGATGCTCCCTCAGCCATCTTAGTGTTTATGATAGTCCTAAGAGCCTCCTACTTTACGGGCTGGCTCTTATCGGCGAACATCGTAGCTAATGATTGACTAATATCGTATGCAGTGGTCATGTGCTCATGTTTTGACTAAAGCACATTCGACATGGAGGCCAACATGTAGCATCGAGCCATTTCGTTGGCCTTCTTCTATGCTTTTCAGCCTCACGCTCCTCCGCAGTGAAACCCTCCCCGATAACAGGGCAGGTTTCAAATAGTACATATTTATACTCCTCAATAGTAAGTATTATGTCCAAATTTCTTTTCCAACCACATAATTTGGACCTGTTAACTTATTTTCACGAAGAATAACGGCCAAATGACTAAAAGAATTTCCACCAACTATTTCTGAAATATTGAAAATAAAAGAAAATTCAATTTGTGAAAAAATAAAATAATTTGTGACTTTATCCTCATATTAATTTCGATAATAGTTAATCCTATCACTATTATCTTTAATATGATTGATTTGGCTCTTAGAAAAACTAATATAATTTCTTTGGAAGATTAACAGTTTTCTAAGTTAAGTGTATTAACCACCACAAATTAATTTTTCTTCTATGTAATGATTTAGAAGATAACTCCATCGTAGGATAACCATTTCTTCTTATTTCCTATAGACATTTCTCGCACTATAACCTCCAACGAGGGTCGCCGATCATAGCACGTGTCCCAAGTTATTAATTATATCCATTCATTAGTTCTAGATCTTTGTGGTATTCCCATCCTATACGGGTTCACTCCCAATGTGACGCGAGGGGATCCACGATCTCTAATGAGGATCGTAATGGAAGCCGTGGGGCAGTTGGAACCCTCATCCCACTTAGTATTTTAAAATAAGGATTTTTCTTGAAAAATATATTTTGAAAATTTTAATTAAGTTTTCTTTTAAGTCAAAATAAAATATTTAAACTCATAAAATTTTCTATATCAAGGTTTGTACCATTTGAGAAATTTTTTCATGGATTAATTTTATTTAATTTAATAAACTTAATAATTTCAAAAAAATTTCAATAAAACTTTCGAAAGATTTTGATCTCAAATTTTGACAAAAATAATTTCTCTTGTTAAAATTCAATCAAAATGGTTTTCTATTTTAATTCACAAAAATATCTAAATTCAATATATTTTCTATGTTAATGATAATATCATTTGAGAAAATATTCAAGAATTAATTTTTGTCCGAATTAAAATTAACCATTTGATTTAAGAAAAATATTTTTCTTTGTCAATATTCCCAAAGACTTTGGTCTTTGAGAAAACGCACATAGAGGGTACAAAAAGAAATAAGTATGCTATAAAATTATAAATATTTTCATGCTTTTCTATTCTTTTAACATAAGTATCCAAATAATAGAATTTAACACATTAATTAATGGTCGTATTTAATCCTAAAATTTCCTTTACTATTATTTTTCATGCAAAATATTCAGAGAATATTAACTATTGCAATAAAAATAACTTCGCCTGGTATGAGACCAAAAATCACGATTTGGACACTGGGCTATACCCTTAAAAAAACACTGGGTTTACACGATATCTATGAAAGCAATCAAAATACATTGTTCCTATATTTCCATTCACGAAATTTATAGTAAAATTACTCATACCAGTAAATACAAAGGATCACAGATTTTAACCAAAACAAATATTTTCTTATTTTAGATAAGCCTAACATACTTCCTACATTTGCCAAACCATAACTCTGATACCCATTGAAGGCTTAAAATGGCAAAAATCATCAAAACGAAAGTATGTTAGGAAAACAAAAAATTTACCTCTGTGATTAAATGGCCCTCTTCGCACTAGTGTAAATGTCTGTATAAGGATATTTGAGGCTAGTGGTTCACGTCCTTGCAAACGTCTACTGTGACTCATCCACTCGAAACTTTCAATCTTTCGAAATGATACTCGTAGCACAACCGGTAAAGGCTTAAAGAAGTGGATTTGATCAGTTTTGGTGAAACCTCGACGAAGTGTTAGGTTTGTCTATGTGAAAATGAAATTGAATGCAGAAGTCAATTTCTTCCAATTCCACCAATCACGTATTTCAGTGATTGATATTCATTTCAGCAGATCCTTCGAGAGAGACTCCACCCGCGTGCAAACAGAAAGTGTCCATGCTTTGTGTTATCTTGCACGCGAAATAACATGGGTTCCATCCCGTGTTATTTTTTATTTAATTATTTTAATATTATTTTATTTTTCTTATTATTATTTTTAAAATTTTTATTTTACCTTTAGTCTTATTCATTGGGCTAGATAAATGATTTACTATTGGGTTTAAACACCTATAAATAATAAATCTCAATTATTTATTTTTTAAACTTTATTAAACAACACAATAAATAATTAACAAGACCAAATAGACCAAATAAAATTTCATAACTTTTATCTAGTTCCAAATTAATTTTTTAATTATTCAATATGGGCCTTGGACTCTGAATAATTAATTAACAAATTAAATTAGATAAAATAAATACTCTTTCTCGAACTTTTTATTTTATTCTAGTCCAATAATAAATTAGACTAATAAAATAAAAACACATAATTATTAAGACCAATTTCTTAACCCAAATCTTTCATGACTTCAAGGTCATTTCATGGACCAAAAGATACATCGCCTTGGTTATTAAAATGATCAAAATACCCCTACTATATAAATAGCTATATTTTGTATTTTAAATATTTTATAATATCACCATAAGAAAATATTGACCCCAATGACAATACTGTGTTAGCAAAGTCTTCGACATACATGTATAATGACTAAAATACCCCTTTACGCATCGCCTTACAATTAGGGAGGAAGTGTGTACTAACACCTCTCTAATAGACATCTACCATCCTTAAACCTCTAAAACAATGATCCACGAATCTTTGAATGTTTTCACTTTTCAAATGAGCTACCCTAAAGTAAATATCCAAGTTATGTTCCCCAGGACCCTGGATAATTAGATCATTTGAACAGTCACAAGGGGCAATATAGCGTAGAAATTATCTTGTACAAGTTTGTCTTAACTAATTAGTGACATATACCCAACATACAAGTATATTAGTTATACGAAAGAACCTCAACTACAATATATCAAAGTATATGCTTTTACCGTCGTCAGACTATCAACTCATACTCAATCGGTAGAGTATTAGTCCACGCTGTAGCAGTAATAGTTTGGGTTTCTTTTAGATAGTACTTTTAGAAATCACTATTATAGGTCATGTTTTAAGTATTCGAAATACGCTCATGCTATGAAGTGAGTGGACTACTCACTAATTAAAGGTAAGCCATTCCCCATTTGAAATTCATAACACAATAACCTATACACGATGAGATTCTCATTCTCATCAATCGGCTAATAACAAACATTTATATGTTAAGTAACCCGTGATCCATACCTTACTGTGAAATACCACCATTCACATGGATCACTTATTTAAACACAATGGGTTCTTTCCAAACAAAAATCATGCACAAATAAAATGTAAATTCACAAATAAATTTTGAGAATAAATTCTTTTATTAATAAATTCGATAATTATATCAAATAATCTAGTCTAGAGGGTATATATTCCAACAATACATGCGATTATAACAAAAATATTCATTATGAGCACGGTTATAATAGAAATATTCATTATGATCATAAAAGTCAAAATAGAGTTACGAGAAATAATGATAACCACCAAAAGTGGTAAAAAATAATGACAAAGGAAAAGGAAATGAGGAGGTGCCTACAAATTATGAAAATAAATATTATCGTTGTGGTATGAAAAGTTATTGGTCTCGTACCTGTCGTACGGCAAAATATTTTGTTGACCTTTATTAGACTTCTATTAAGAAGAAAGGAAAAAATGTTGAATATAATTTCACTGTACAATATTCTCTTCGTGATCATGATGATGATACCAATCTTAAAGATGTTAATATTGATATAACTCATTTGGATATTGTTGATTTCTTTGAACATCCAGAAAGAATAATTGATCATTTGATTGGTGATGAAAGTGTCCAGAAGAATTAGATCGGTAATGGAAGTATCCAGAAGAATTAGAAGTTTACTTTAATATTTTTATTTTATATTTTATATTTTTTGCATTGTAATAATAATTAGCATTTAAAATTTTTATTTTATTATATGAAGTATTTAGATTTATAAATGTTTTATTATGCCCAAATGGCTATTACTCCATTTATTTGATACAAAGTAGTATTGAAGATATATGCATAATTGATAGTGGTATAACGCACACCATATTGAATGATAAAAAATATTTCTCTTACCTGAAGATAAGAGAAATAAATGTTAATACTATAAGTAGTAATGTAAAATTAATTGAAAACTCTGAAAGAACAAATGTTGTTATTTATAAAGTATTATTTTCTTCAAATTAAGAACTTTATTAAGTTTTAAAGATATTTGCTGAAATGGATATCACATTGAAAAAATAGAAGAAAATGATACCATCTATTTCGGTAAGAAATTTTTATTAAAAAAGTTACTATCTCTTTCATCTAGCCTTTATAGCACAAAAACATGCAATTGAAGTACATTATTCAGTAATCAAAAATTTACTGATCCTGCTACATTTATCATTTGGCATAACCGTTTGGATTATCCAAGAGCCATTGTGATGCAAAGGATAATTGAAAATACGCACGGTCATCCTTTAAAAAGTCAAAAGATTTTGACATCAAATAAATTTTTATGTGCTGCATGTTTTCAAGGAAAATTAGTTATTAAACCATCTCTAACAAAAGTGGAGTTAGAGTCTCCAATATTTCTGGAAAGAATTCATGGTGATATATATGAACCAATTCATCCATCATGCGGGTAATTCAGATACTTTATGGTTTTAATTAATGCATTGACCCGATGATCGCATGTTAATTTATTATCAACTCGTAACGTAGCGTTTGCAAGATTACTTGCCCAAATAATTTATTTACAAGCGCAATTTCTAGATTATTCTATTCAAATGATCCATCTAGATAATGATGGAGAATATTCCTCCCAAATCTTTGATGCTTATTACATGTCGATTGGCATTACTATTGAACATCCAATAACTCATGTTCATACTCAAAATGGTCTAACTAAATTATTCATTAAAAGATTATAATTAATCACTACGCCGTTATTAATAAGAACAAATCTCCCTACATTTACTTGAGGATATATTATTTTGCATGTTGCAGCACTTGTGCATATAAGACCAACAAGTTATCACAAATTCTCCCCCTTACAATTGGTTTTTGGTTCAGAGTAAAATATTGCGCATTTATGAATTTTTGAGTGTATTGTATATGTACCGATTGCGACAAATCAACATACCAAAATGGGTCCTCAAAGACGATTGTGGATATATGTTGGATATAATTTTCTCTATAATTAGATATGTTGAATCATTGATAGGTGATGTATTTATAGTAAGGTTTGTTGATTGTCATTTTGATGAAATTCTATTTCCTAAATTAAGGTGAGAACATAAAACCACATAAAAAAAACTTGCGTGGACAACATCATTAAATTATTTGGATTCATGCACAAACTCGAGTGAATTAGAAGTTCAAAAGATAATTCATTTACAAAGACTTACAAATTAGCTGCCAGGTTTTTTTGTTGACTCTACAAATGTAACTAAATCGCATATTTTAACTATATATGCTTCTATTTGAATAGAGGTTCCAACAGGACAAAATAAAATTCACATAACTGCTAAATCAAAAATAGGCCAAAAGGGTGGACGATCCCTTAGTTCAAAAGATAAAAATTCTCGAAAGAAAAGAAGAGTAAATAATCAGAATAATCAAGTTGAAGAACTAGAAAATAAAGACTAAGTGGCAGCTGATGGAAAGATCCAAATATCTAAAAATAGTAAACAAAATAATGAAATATCCATCAATTATATGACTTTTAGTAGAAGTTGAAATCGGATGGAAATAACTATTGATGATGTTTTGAAAGTTTAAAATGGCAAAAATCATCAAAACGAAAACATGTTAGGAAAACGAAAAATTTACCTATCTGATTGAATAGCCTTCTTCGCACTAGTGTAAATGTCTGTATAAGGATATTTGAGACTATTGGATTACGTCCTTGCAAACGTCTACTACGTCTCATCTACGAGAAGCTTTTAATCTTTCGAAATGGTACTCGTAGCACCGCCGGTGAAAGCTTGAAGATTGGGTTTTGATAAGCTTTGGTGAAAGCTTCAACGAAGCTTTCTCTGTGATATTTGAGTTTTCGTTTTCTCCGTGAATGAATGAACTATTGAAGTCCCTCAACCCAATTAATTTCCTTCAATTCATTTTCATTCATTACAAAAGATCCCCTGAGAGAAAATCCATCTGCGTGCAAACAAAAAGCATTCATGCTTGAATGCTTTCTGTTATCTTGCATGCGAAACAACACGAGTTCCATCCCGTGTTATTTTTTATTTTAATTAATTAAATAAATTAATAATTAATTATTTTAATATTTTTTATTTTTTAAAATTTTATTTTACCCTTGGTCTTATTTATTGGGCCAGATAAAATTATTTATTCTTGGGCTTAAACACGCATAAATAATAAATCTCAATTATTTATTTTCTGAACTATATTAAACAGTATAATAAATAATTAACAAGCCCAAATAGACAAATATATAAAATTTTATACCTTTTATCTAGTTTATATCCATATTAATTTTTTAATTATTCAATTTGAGCCTTAGGCTCTGAATAATTAATTAACCAATTAAATTAGATAAAATAAATACTCTCACTTATGTTATGAAAATAATGGCTGTTCATTTTCTTGAAGATAACGTGACTGTTCATATACCGTGACTGTTCGTTTTCTAGGGTTATTAAATTCATTTATTAACCTTTCAAATTCTATAACCTTTCAGATTCTATATTGAAACCTCTATAAATAAAGGTCATATGTAAACAAACGAACAATCAATGAAATCGTATCTAAGTGATTCTCTCTTTTCTCTCCTCTTCTAATATCTTTATTTTACAGTTTTATTTTTACTGATTCTATTTTGAATCAAATTCACAACACGTTATCAGCACGAAACTCTACCGAAGTTGTTTTACTTAAGGTTATAATCACGGTGACACTATTAAAATTTTCTAAAACAAAAGAGGAAGGTAAGTACTTTTTCTATTTGATTTTGTATTCACATGGCAAATCTCACCAAACTCGAGTTTACAACTCTTGATATTATTGGGAAAAACTATTTATCTTGGACACTAGATGCTGAAATGCATTTAGCTGCAATGGGTCTGGCAGATACCATTGTAGAAGAAAATCTATCATTATCACAAAATGATGCTAAAGCTATAATTTTTCTCCGCCATCATCTTCATGATGACTTAAATGTTGAATACCTTACCGTGAAAAATTCACTTATTTTGTTGACTAATTTGAAAGAAATGTTTGATCACCAGAAGATGGTCGTCCTTCCAAAGGCACAGTATGACCAGATACACTTGCGATTACAAGATTTTAAATTCGTTAGTGAGTATAATTTTTCTATTTTTAAAATTAGCTCGCAACTAAAACTGTGTGGAGAAAATATTATTGATGAGGATATGTTAGAAAAAACTTTCTCTACTTTTCATGCCTCAAATGTGCTCCTGCAACAGCAATATCGAGAAAAGGGATTCAAGAAGTATACAGAATTGATATCTTGTCTTCTCGTAGTTGAGCAAAATAATGAGTTATTAATGAAAAATCATGAAAATCGACCAACAAGTTCTACTCCATTCCCATAAGTGAATGATGTTATAACTCATAATTTTGGCCCTGGAAGAGGTCGTGGTCGTGGTTGTAGATATGGCCGTAGCCGTGGACGTATATATGGTCGTGATAAAAATATTCATTATGATCGCAATAGTCAAAATAAAGTTACGAGAAATAATGACAACCACCAGAAGTGGCTAAAAACTAACCAAAAAGGAAAAGAAAATGATGTTGTTCCTAAAAATTATGAAGATAAATGTTATTGCTGTAGCATAAAAGGTCATTGGTCTCGTACCTGTCGTACTGCAAAACACCTTGTTGATTGTATCAGGCGTCTATTGAGAAGAAAGACAAAAATTCTGAAACAAATTTTACTCTATAACATTCTCTTCACGATGATGATGATATCAACCTTGACGATGTTGATGTTGATGTAACTCATTTGGACGTGGCTGATTTCTTTGAGCATCGTAAAGGAAGAATTGAGCATTTGATTGGTGATGGAAGTGTCCAGAAGAATTAGAAGTTTACTTTTAATATGTTTCTTTTATATTTTATATTTTTGGCATTGTAATAGTAATTAGCGTTTAAAGTTTTTATTGTTTGAGTATTTAAATTTATAAATGTTTTGTTATGCCCAAATGGCTATTATTCCGTTTACTGAATACACAAGTGGCATTGAAGATATATGCTTAATTGATAGTGGTACAACACACACCATATTGAAAGATAGAAAATATTTCTCTTACCTACAGATGGGATAAACAAATGTTAATGCTATAAGTGGTAGTGTAAAGTTGATTGAAGGCTCTGGAAGAGCTAATATTGTATTACCCGAAGGAACAAATGTTGTTATTTCTAAAGTATTATTTTCTTCAAAATCTCGAAGAAATTTATTAAGTTTTAAAGATATTCGCCGAAATGGATATTACATTGAAACAATGGAAGAAAATGGTTTCGAGTATATCTGTATTACTCAAATAATGTTGGGTAAGAAATCTTTATTAGAAAAGTTACCATCTTTTTCATCTGGCCTATATAGCACGAAAATCCATGCAATTGAAGTGCATCATTTAGTAAATCAGAAGTTTACTGATTTTGCTACATTTATCATTTAGCATGACCGTTTGAGTTATTTAGAAGCTATTATGATGCGAAGGATAATTGAAAATACGCATGGTCATCATTTGAAATGTCAAAAGATTTTGACATCTGATAAATTTTCATGTGCTGCATGTTCTCAAGGGAAATTGGTTATTAAACCATCTCCAATAAAAGTGAAGTTAGAGTCTCCAATATTTCTAGAAAGAATTCACGGTGATATATGTTGACTAATTAATCCACCATGTGGGCAATTCAGATGCTTTATGATTTTAATTGATGCATCGACCCGATGGTCGCATGTCAATTTATTATCAACTCGCAACTTGGTATTTGCGATATTGCTTGCCCAAATAATTCACTTAAAAGTGCAATTTTTAGATTATCCTATCAAAATGATCCATCTACATAATGTTGGAGAATATTCCTTCCAAACATTTGATACTTATTGCATGTCAATTGTCATTATTATTGAACATCCAGTAGCTCATGTTCATACTCAAAATGGTCTAGCTGAATCATTCATTAAACGGTTACAATTAATTGCTAGACCGTTATTAATGAGAACAAATCTCCCTACAACTGCTTGGAGGCATGCTATTTTGCATGCTACAGCACTTGTGCGTATAAGGCCAACAAGTTATCACAAATTTTCTCTCTTACAATTAGCTTTTGGTTCTGAGCCAAATATTGCTCATTTAAGAATTTTTGGATGTGTTATGTATGTACCGATAGCGCCAAATCAACGTACCAAAATGGGTCCTCAAAAAAGATTGGGGATATATGTTGGATATGTTTCTCCCTCTATTATCAGATACGTTGAACCATTGACAGGTGATGTATTCACAGCAAGATTTGCTAATTGTCATTTTGATGAAACTTTATTTCCTAAATTAGGGGGAGAACATAAACTACATAAAAAGGAGCTTGCCTGGACAACATCATTGAATTTTTTAGATCCGCACACAAGCGCAAGTGAACTAGAAGTTCAAAAGATCATTCATTTGTAAAGACTTGCAAATCAACTGTCAGATTCTTTTGCTGACTCTACAATGGTAACTAAATCGCATATTCCAGCTATAGATACTCCTATTCAGATAGAAGTTCCAGTAGGACAAAATATAATTCATATAGCTACTGAATCAAAAATACGTCAGAAACGTGGACGACCAATTGGTTCAAAAGATAAAAATTCTCGAAAGAAAAGATGATTAAATGATCAGAATGATCTAATTGAAGAATTAGAAAAAAATGGAACAAGTGGAAACTAATGAAAAGATCCAAATATCTAAAAATAGTAAACAGAATAGTGAGATGTCCATTAGTTATATAACTTCTGGCAAAAGTTAGAATCGGACGGAAATAACTGTTGATGATGTTTTTACATATAATATAGCACTTGAAGTGTTAAAAGATAATGAGGATTTTGAATCAACATCAGTTGAAGAATGTCGTCATAGAAATGATTGGCCAAAATGGAAAAATGCGATTCAATCGAAGTTAAACTCACTTGCAAAGCGTGAGGTTTTTGGATTTGTAGTCCGAACACCAGAAGGTGTAAAACCAATTGGTTATAAATGGGTATTTGTGCGAAAGCGAAATGAAAATAATGAAATCGTAAGATATAAAGCATGACTTGTAGCACAAGGTTTTTCGTAAAAATCGGGTATTGATTACGATGAAACATATTCACCTGTGGTTGATGTAATTACACTCCGATACATTGTGAGTCTAGTACATGAAAAGATTGACATGCGTCTAATGGATATTGTGATTGCTTATTTATATGGAAACCTTGATAATGATATTTATATGAAAATCCCAGAAGGATTTAGTATGTCTCAAGCATATAATTCTAACCCTCGTGAAAATTATTCCATTCAATTACAAAAGTCATTATATGGCTTAAAGCAGTCTGGACGCATGTGGTATAATCATCTTAGTGAATATTTATTAAAATTAGGATATACAAATAATCCACTATGTCCATGTATTTTTATTAAAAAATCTGAATCTGGTTTTGTAATACTTGCGATATATGTTGATGATATTAACTTTATTGGGACTCCAGAAGAACTCCAAAAGGCAAGAAATAGTCTGAAGCAAGAATTTGAAATCAAGAATTTTGGCAGAACCAAATTTTGTATTGGTTTACAAATTGAGCATCTGGAAGATGGTATTTTTATTCATCAATCAACATATACAATAAAAGTTCTTAAAAGGTTTTATATGGATAAAGCACATCCATTAAGTTTTCTAATGGTCGTGATGTCGTTAGATATAAATAAAAATCCTTTCGACCTCGAGAAGATAATGAAGAATTATTTTATCCTGAAGTACTATGTCTCAGAGCAATTGGCGCATTGATGTACCTTGTTAATAATACTAAACCTGATATAACATTTTCTGTGAATTTATTAGCAAGATTCAGTTCTTCCCCAACACGACGACATTGGAATGGGATTAAACATGTCCTAAGATATCTCCAAGGGACAATGGATCTTGGATTATTTTATTCAAATAGAACTAGTCCAATGTTGATTAGATATGCTGATACTGGTTATCTATTCGACCCACATAAAGCACGTTCTCAAACTGGTTGTTTATTTACATGTGGTGGTACTACTATATTATGGCGCTCTACAAAACAATTTATAGCAGCTATTTCTTCTAATCATGCTGAAATTATAGCTATTCACGAGGCAAGTCAAGAATATGTGTGGTTGAGATCAATGATCCATTATATCCGAGAAAATTGTGGATTACCTTCTGAAAAGAAAATTCTAATACCTCTTTATAAAGATAATGCAGCTTGTATAGCTCAATTAAGAGGAGGTGGATATATTAGAGGAGATAGGATAAAACATATTTCACCAAATTTTTTTTTTTACTCACGAACTCCAGAAGAAAGGTGAAATTGACGTGCAACAGATTCGATCATGTGATAATCTGGCAGATTTATTCACCAAGGCATTGCCGATTGCTTCATTTGAAAAATTAGTGTATAAAATTGGAATGCGATGTTTGAAAGACATAAAATCATCTTGAAGAAGTTATTAAGAGTGGAAGTATGTATACTATACTCTTTTTCCCTAATTAAGATTTTTTTCTATTGGGTTTTTTCTTAGTTAGGTTTTTAATGAGGCAGTATTCCCTCTAGGACGAAAAGTATACTCTTTTCCTTCACTAGGTTTTTATCCCGCTGGATTTTTCCTATGAAGGTTTTTAACGAGGCATTTTTCGAAGTAGTTGAAAATGAACATCCAAGGGGAAGTGTTATGAAAATAATGGCTGTTCATTTTCTTAACAATAGTAAGTGGCTATTCATTTTCTTGAAGATAATGTGACTGTTCATATACTGTGATTGTTCATTTTCTAAAGTTATTAAATTCGTTTCTTAACCTTTCAAATTCTGTAACCTTTCAGATTCTATATCGAAACCTCTATAAATAGGGATCATATGTAAACAAACAAGCAATCAATGAAATTGTATATAAGCGATTCTCTCTTTTCTCTCCTCTTCTAATATCTTTACTTTACAGTTTTATATTTACTGATTCTATTTTGAATCAAATTTACAACAACTCAAATCTTTTATTTTATTATAGTCCAATAATAAATAGATTAATAAAATAAAACCTAAAAATATCAAGACCAATTCCTTAACTCAATTCTTTTATGACTTAAGGGCCATTTTGGGGACCAAAAGACACATCGTCTTGGCTACTAAAATAACCAAAATACCCCTACTATATAAATAATTATATTTTGTATTTTAAATATTTCTTAATATCACCATAAGGAAATATTGACCCCAAGGACAATGCTGCATTAGCAAAGTCTTCGACCTACAGGTGTAATGACTAAAATACCCCTATACGCATCACCGTGCATTTAGAGAGGGGAAGTGTGCTAACACCTCTCTAAAAAACATCTACCATCCTTAAATCTCTAAGCCAATGATCCACAACTTCTGAAATGTTTTCACTTTTCAAGGGAGCTATCCTAAAGTAAACATCCAAGTCATGTTCCCCAGAGCCCTGAATAATTAATCATTTGAACAATCACAAGGGGCAATATAGCGTAGAAGTTATCTTGTACAAGTCTATTTTAACTAATTAGTCACATATATCCAACATACAAATATATTAATTTTACGAAAGAACCTCAACTACAGTATAGCAAAGTATATACTTTTAGCTTCATCAGACTACCAACTCATATTTAAGCGGTAAAGTATTAGTCTATACTATAACAGTAATAGTATGGTTTTCTTTTAAATAGTACTTTTAGAAATCACTATTACAGGTCCTATTCTACGTATTCGAAGTATGCTCATATAATGAAGTGAGTGGACTACTCACTGGTTAAAGGTAAACCATTCTCCAATTAGAATTCATAACACAATAACCTATATATGATGAGATTCTCATTCTCATCAATCAGTTAAGAACAAACATTTATGTGTTAAGTAATCCCTGATCCGTACCTTACTATGAAAGACCACCATTCACATGGATCACTTATTTAAATACAATAGGTCATTTCCAAACGAAAATCGTGCACAAATAAAATGTAAATTCACAAATAAATTTTGATAATAAATTTTTTATTAATAAATTCAATAATTACATCAGATAAACTAGTTTAAAGGGCATATATTCCAACAATTTTTGCATACAATATAGTACTTGATGTGTTAAAAGATAATGATGATTTTAAACCAACATCAGTTGAAGAATATTGTCATAGAAATAATTGGTTAAAATAAAAAGACATGATTCAATCAGAATTAAACTCACTTGCAAAACATGAGATTTTTGGACTTGTAATTCGAATACCAAAAAGTGTAAAACCAATTTGTTATAAATGGGTATTTGTCTGAAAATGGAATAAAAATAATAAAGTCGTAAGATAAAGCATGATTTGTGGCACAAGATTTTTTACAAAAATCGGATATTGATTATGATGAGACATAATCACACATGGTAAGTGCAATTACACCCCGATACTTTATAAGTCTAGTAATACTTAAAAAGATTGACATGCGTCTAATGGATATTATGACTACTTGTTTATATGAAAACTTTGATAATGATATTTATATAAAAATCTCAAAATGATTCAATATGCCTAAAGTATATAATTCTAGTCATTAATGGAAATTATTCCATTAAATTGTAAAAATCATTGTATGACTTAAAACAATCTGGACGCATATAGTATAATCGTTTTAATGAATATTTATTAAAATCAGGATATAAAAATAATATGATATGTTCATGTGTATTTATTAAGATATTTGGAACTGATTTTATTATACTTGCTATATATCTTGATAATATCAACCTTATTGGAATTTTAGAAGAGCCGAAAGAGGCAAGTGATAGCCTGAAGTAAAATTTTAAAATTAAAGATTTTGGAAGAACTAAATATTGTCTTAGTCTATAAATAGAATACATTGAAGATTGTAATTTTATTCATCAATTAGTATATACAGCTAAAGTTTTGAAGAGGTTTCATATGGATAAAATACATCCATTGAGAATTCTAATGGTCATCAGGTCATTGATGTAAATAAAAATCCTCTTCGATTTCGAAAAGTTGATGAAGAACTTATTAGTCTTGAAGTACTATATCTCAGTGCAATTGGTGCACAATGTACCTTACTAATAACATTCGACCTGATATAGCATTTCTTATGAATTTATTAGTAAAATTTAGTTCTTCTTCAACATGACGATATTTGAATGGTATTAAATATGTCATAAGATATCTCCAAGGGACAATAGATTTTGAATTATTTTATTCAAATAAAGCTAATCGAATATTAATTGATTATGTAGATGTTGGTAATTTATTTGATCCATATAAAACACGTTCTCAAACTGACTATTTATTTACATGTGGTAGTACTATTATATCCATGGCACTCTTCAAAATAATTTATAGTAGTCACTTATTCTAATCATTCTGAAATTATTATTATTCATGAAGTAAGGTGAGAATGTGTATGATTGAGATCTATGATACATTATATTCAATAAAATTGTAGTTTATCATCTGAAAAAAAAAAATCAACACCTTTTTATGAAAATAATGCAACTTGTACAGCTCAATTAAGAGGTAAATTTATTAACGGAGATATGATGAAATATATTTAACAATTTTTTTTTTTACTCGTGAACTCTAGAAGACAGGTGAAATATATATGCAACAAATTTGATCATGTGATAATCTGACAGGTTTATTCACTAAAAAATTACCGTCAGCTTTATTTGAAGATTTAGTACATAAAATTGGAATGTGTCGGTTGAAAAATATGAAGACATCTTGAAGATGCTGTCAAGAAGGGGAGTATGTATACTGTATTATTTTTTTCTAATTAAGTTTTTCTTCTATTGAGTTTTTTCTTAGCCAAGTTTTTAATGAGGTAGTGTTTCATTTAGAACGAAAAGTGTACTTCTTTTCCTTCATTAGGTTTTTGTCCTATAGGGTTTTTCTTAAAAAGGTTTTTAACGAGACATTTAAAAAATTTGAAATTGAACATCTAAAGGAGAGTGTTATAAAAATAATTATGTGGCTATTTATTTTTCTGAAATTATCCATTTATCTTGAAAATAGATGTGACTGTTCGTTTTTCTAAGGTTATTAATGGAGAAGATAAAATTATATTTATTAGATTTATTTCTTACTCCCCCATTTCAAAATATTTCTTCATAAAACGTTGTTGTTTTAGTTCAAAATAGATGTTTATATAAATATTTCTAGAAAATTTATTCCTATTTTACCCTCATTGATTCTAAGTCAACTAAATAACTTTTTAAAACTATTTTTTCTTTTTATTTATTGTGATTGTTCGTTTTTCTAAGGTTATTAATGAAGAAGATACAATTGTATTTATTTGATTTATTTCTTTCTCCCCCCGTTTTAAAATATTTGTTTATAAAACTTTTTTATTTTAGTTCAAAATAGATGTTTATGTAAATATTTCTAGAAAATTTCTTCCCATTTTACCCTCACTGATTCTAAGTCAACTACGCAACATTTCAAAACTCTTTTTTCTTCTTACTTATAGTGACTATTCATTTTTCTAAGGTTATTAATGGAGAAGATAAAATTGTATTTATTAGATTTATTTCTTACTCCCTCCATTTCAAAATATTTATTTACAAAATATTTTTGTTTTGGTTTAAAATAGATGTTTATATAAATATTTTTAGAATTAATGATTAATTTCTTTTCATTTTACTCTCATTTATTCTAAGTCAACTACATAATTTTTCAAAACTCTTTTCTTTTTTTTTTCTTACTTCTTAGAAATTTTCACCAACAAATAGCTATTTTATTTTTAATATGAGTAGAATATGAATTTTATCTAAATTGTAGTATTATTTTCAACACTTTTAATTTATGTACAAAGAGTTTTATGAATAAATATTTTAAAATAGAGGGAGTATCTTTTTAGATTGATATATCTAAATCTTTATAAATATGGGCCTAATATAAACAAACAAAATAATTAATTTGAATCTAAGTAATTCTGTCATTTCTCTTTCTTATCGTTTCTTTAATATCACTTTTTATATATTTTTTTCTTGATTCTTGATTCTATTTGGAATTAAATTACAATAAGACCATAATAGTAGGAAAATTATTAAAAACTAGAAAAATTAGTCATTTTAGTCCCTTAATTTTTTTGTTTTGGAGAGTTAGGTCCCTCTTCTTTATTTTCAGCTAGTTAGGTTCATTAACAAATATTTTTTAACTGAAAATGTTATTTTGACCATTACCGTCACTACTCCCGTCAAAAGGCAAGGACAATTTTGGAACTTCACTTTTCAATTCACCACCCACGTATAGAAAAATTACCCAATTTAGTCCATTATATTTTTTCGTTTTGGAGAGTTATGTCCATTTTCTTTATTTTCATCTAATTGAGTTCCTTAACTATTTTTGTTTTAACTGAAAATGTTCTTTTGACCGTTACTGTAAATTTCACTCCAATTTTTAATGGCATGACAATTTCAATTGGATTTATCTTCAAATTATTTTTCACTATTCTTTAGAAAAAATTGATTCTCTCTTATAATAATAATAATAATAATAATAATAATAATAATAATAATAATAATAATAATAATAATAATAATAATAATAATAATAATAATAATAATAATAATAATAATAATAATAATAATAATAATAATCATCATCATCATCATCATCATCATCATCATCATCATCATCATCATCATCGCATATTTAATTCGTAATTTACAGATATGTAATTTTTCTCTAAATTTGCTTTGATCAGAAGTCACTTTAGAAATAATTATCATAATTCAATAATCGAATGTATAATTTGTTTTTAAGAAAAATCTGCAACCGAACAATGACAATATTGCCAAAACAAAAATGGGGGGGGGGGGGTTATATATTACTTAATAAAATTATAAAATTTTTTCTCATTTGGAGAAAAGTGAAGTGTCGAAAATGCCCTCCCCATTTGACGGTGAAATTTACAATAACGGTCAAAATGACATTTTCTATTAAAAAAATTTAATTAAGGAACCTAACTAAGTGAAAATAAAGAAAATGGATCTAACATTCCAAAATAAAAAATGTAAAGGATTAAATTGACTAATTTTTCTATCAATGGGTTGTGAGTTGAAAAGTTAAGTTTCAAAATTGCCCTTGACTTTTGACGAGAATAGTGATGGTAATAGTTAAAATGATATTTTTAATTAAAAAATATTTGTTAAGGAACTTAACTAATTAAAAATAAAAAAAAGGGATTATGATGACTAATTTTCTTTAAAAATTGTAATATGAGAAAAAATATTAAATACAAAAATATTATAAATTTTAAAAATGTTAAAAATTAAATAGACTAATTTTTTATTATAACAATAATAATAGAAATTATATATATATAAAAGTCAAAGATGAAACATGACACGTGGAAGTATATAAAGCGAAATGATTTTTTTTTTAAAATAAAAATTATATTTAAATTCATTTAAAATCTTAATTAATTAAATTAATTAATAATATATATATGTATTTAATATTAATACATTAAAATGTATTATTTTTTAAATACTATCTAAATTAATACATTGAAATATGTGATTCTTTGAATACTATTTAAATTTATTTAAAAATCTTAACTAATTAAATTATTAATTAAATTAATTAATAATATATATTTAATATTAATACATTAAATCTTAATAACATAATAACTCGTGCGCACGAGACATCACCCTAGTGATAATAATTATAAGTACTCAATTTGTTGTCTTTAATTTTTTTTTTTAAGTGTTATTTAAAAATTTTTTTAAATAACACTCCGGCGATCGGGAATCCGCTGGCGTCTCAGCCATGGCGGCGGTTTCTTCCTTCTGTCTTCAGTCAGGCTCTTCCCTCCTGTACAACCCTCTAGGCTCCTTACCTCATTTTGTTGACATGGGTTCTTTGAATCCCCTGCTTCCTTCCAACCAAATCTAGAATTTCTACCATGCAAATCCAACAAGCCTTAAAATGTTACTACCAGGAGGAGAGTATCATCCCACTGAGTTCTGTGATCGGTGATAATGCAAAGAATTTATTTGATCTCTCCTTTCTCTTTTAGGTGTATGTATCCATCTTTAATACCAAGGCTTTCCAATCACTTGGTTCAGTCTCAACATTCTTGATGAATACTGTACAAATTGTAACGTAGGAAAAAATTAATTCTTGCTTTTCCCGAGATTTGTAATTCGGGATTAATGACAGAAATGGGCAGAAGAGAAATGGGTAAAGCACTTGCCTTTTTTCTTCTAACAGACTTGCATTTCAAGGTGGAAGCCTAAGGGAGGTGATATGTGTGCATGGCAGCAAAATTGGAAGCAAAATTGCTTACAGTGATGATTGTGAATTCTACTTCTAATCGTGTGCTGAAACCAGTTAATTGCGGAAATAAAGAAAGTGTAGACATGCAACGGCGAAGCAAACACGGCCTAGTCTTTTCCTAGACCCGGCAGTTGCCAAATGAACGAATTTACAGGGCACGAGGTCAAGTCAACTCCGTTATACCATGATAACCGTGCATCGCCTTTACTCCCCACCTGTTCTCTCCAATTTGCCTCCACCTGTCGTCACTTCTACTTTTCTGAAAGTGGATCTTTAACCTAGATAACTTTTTCTTTTTCCTTGCTTCCCCAGCTAACCACTGTCGGGAGTGTATTTTCTGGACTGCATTCATGACTTCAATGCTGCGAACAGAGAGATTTGAGTTTGGAGTGGCTCAGAACTTTGGTGGACTAGCAGGGATGGGCCTCTTTGATTGGTGGACTGATATTGAGGAGTCAGAAAAATGGCAGCATTGCAGTTTTTACACTCTCTGTGCATTCTATGCAATAGTGTCCTGGGTTGCTTTGGTAAGTACCCATTTTCCATTATTATTATCGTTGTGATCTTTCCTTTCTGTAGTCCCAAATTTCGCTTATCCTTCTCCCACCTTTCCTCTAACGCGCAGTTCAATTCAAGATTTGCATTTGGGATGCCTTGGAGTAGCTTGATTTTTCTCTTGGCTTTTTTTGTTTCTTTAAATTTTGCTATTATCCTGTTTCAGGTACAACTTATGCGGATTCAACTGAGAGTCCCTGAATACGGTTGGACAACACAAAAGGTTTTTCACTTGATGAATTTTGTTGTGACCGGATGTAAGGTTTGCTTTTGATTTCTGAGCATTCCATTAGAAGCACTTCTTGCCAAAATTGTCAAGTTTTCTGAAAATCTGTTACACTTTATCACAGTGAGAGCCCTCCTATTTGGATTCCATAGAAGTGTATTTGACCTCAGGCCCAAGGTATGTTTTTCCCTTTTTTGTTTTTTTTTCATTTAAAGCAATAACATTTTCATTAATAAAGGAAGTGTTCATATATTGAAATCAGGTATTAGAATTGATGCTTTTGGATCTCCCTGGTCTTCTATTTTTCTCAACGTATACATTACTTGTTCTATTTTGGGCGGAGATATATCATCAGGTATATCTACTTGTAGGAAGAGATTTTTTAACTGGTCATGATTGTTACCATGCAAGTCGACTGTGGTTTGTTGATTTTGAATCCTTCAGGCAAGAAATCTTCCTGTTGAAAAACTTCGTCCCACTTACTACGTTATCAATGGACTCATCTATTTGATCCAGGTAGACTTCAAAACTCTTTAAATTTTTTTTTACTCCTAAACCTTGCATATATGTGAAGAAATAACTTCATGCCGTTTGTGAGTTTAACTATCCTTATTTTTGCTTTCAATATTCATTTATGGTAGGTTTGCATTTGGGTCTACATAAGACTAACCCAGAATCCTGCAGTTGAAATTTCTAGACTCTTCTTTTCAGGTAAGTATTTGTTTGCATTTAATTTGAACAGCCGACAAGATTTGATGAAAGAAGTGTTTAACTGTGGATTAATTTTTCTGGTGGATACATTTGTAAGTTCTGAGGTCTGACTTTATGCAGTAATTTCATTTTCTGCTGCTCTGGGATTTTTTATGTACGGAGGAAGGTAATTGCTGATCTAATTGCAGATTAGTCTGCACTCTATTATGTGTCAAAAGGCTAAAAGGATTATATTTCCATACATTTACTCATTATCTTCTTTAGGTTGTTTGTCATGTTGCGACGCTTCCCCATTGAATCTGTGAGTCGTCAAAAGAAACTGCAGGAGGTCTGTACCTTCATACCTTGTACCTTGTTCAAAGGTGGATTCTGTAGTTCTTTCTTTAACTTATTAAATTCAAATTTTTGGACCCAAAAATCATTACTCTATACAACTTTGCAGCTGTTTTTCTTGTTTATTTTTACATTTGCTTCTGTAACCTTACACAACCAAACTATTGCATTTTCAATGTTTCATGTAATATGCTAATAGTTGAAAGAACAACTTGAATATATACTTTGAGGAGAAAGTTAATAGTGTTTCTGCTCCAAATTTGCCCTTTATATCAGGTACATATTTGTAATACTTGATAATGGGCTTTGGCAGGTTGGCTATGTGACAGGAATTTGCTGTGCCTGTTTCTTGATAAGATGCTTTATGGTGAGTTGTGGCTCAACAATAAAATACATGTACACATTAATGGACCAAAATAAGCATGGAAGTACCCTGTTGCAGGATGCTCTTTCTGCCTTCGATGAGGATGCTGATCTTGCTGTCTTGGACCATCCAATCTTAATCCTTTTCTACTACATGGTACTTACTGTTTTTATTCAAGGAGTTTGCATGGAATCCCTTGTTTTAGTCTGTCATTTATTGGCAAATAAATGCAAGCATAAAGAATATGTAGCAACTCTTGAGTTCTTTCAAGATTTTTCTTGCACATATCAATTGGTCTTGTATGTACTAATGTGAAATCTTGAATGCTATTAGCTTAACTTTTCAGGAGAGATTTGTTCACCTTTGGGAGATAAGTGATCCCTTCTTACCTGACTTTTCCTTTTATCAACTCTTATTGTGAGATAACTTGCTTACAGATATGCATTGTCCGCCTGCATTTTCTAAAGGCATAAACCATGGACACAAATACTTGATGCATTTTAGGAGCTTTCAAGAACAATAGGAGAAACAAAAGTCTAACCAGCACCCCATCTTGAATGTCTTTCTTTTGCCTGTAATGCTATTGTTTCAGATAGTGGAGATTTTACCATCAGGTTTGGTGCTTTTCATCCTGAGGAAGTTGCCTCCAAGACGCGTATCTGATCAGTACCAGTCTATCAACTAACCCTCTCTATCAGCTATTCATCACTTCTTGAAGGGCA
The DNA here is from genome assembly GCA_026120185.1 of Voacanga thouarsii. Lineage (NCBI taxonomy): Eukaryota > Viridiplantae > Streptophyta > Magnoliopsida > Gentianales > Apocynaceae > Voacanga > Voacanga thouarsii. The sequence goes on along the minus strand of JANUWF010001322.1, from coordinate 6,895,081 downwards.
ACAGCTGCACAAGAATGTCTCTTTGTAAATCATACGGTCCTCATGTGCGGGAAGACATTCAATTGTCTTCTTTGTTACATGTTAATTGGAATTCATTCATTTGGTTTCTCATTTCTGCTTCTTCTTCCTCTTCTTCCAAGGGATAGCAAATTAGCTTGTCAATGCCTGCACAGCAAAGGGTATTGCATTTCTTGGACTCATTGTTGTTTTGAGTAAATTTTAATTAATGAAATAATAAGAAGTCTTGGATTTTTCTATATTAGAAGCCAAGGCAGAGACTATTGAAGGGGATGATTACCACTTTAAGCATAAAATCCGGCAAATACTTGTAATTTAGTACTCATAATTTTATTTCCATGGATTACAACATACATCATGCCTCAAATGTCCTTGACTTTGACTTTGTCCTCTCTCTCTCTCTCTCTCTCTCTCTCTCTCTATATATATATATATATATATATATAGTGTGTTCGGCAGCCAAATTCTTTAATGATTGTATTGATTGAGTCAATTTTTTTCCCCCCTCTTTCTTTTGTGTGTGTAACCAACCTAGAACAAAAGATTTTACAGTTTAGGTAGCTGCAAACTTGGTCAAGCTATTGCTTTCAGAGGAAGTGGGTATATTGACTATGCTCAACCTTCTCTTCTCTTATGCAAATAGCATTTCTGTGGATTAGTGCCACCTTTGGGAGTTCTTATAGCTTCCTTCCTTCTAAATGGATTCTGGCTTGCAAATGCTAGAATGGGAGTCATTCACAGTTTCAACTCTAGGTTCTTGTGATAGGGGAAAGCTTAATATTTAGGATAGAATCTAGGAAATAATCCATTTTTTAGGGCATTTTGGATTTAGCTAATGTGACCACAGCATTTATTAAATGCAACTGTGTATTTTATTTTTGTTATTTTCTAAATTTTTTATAGAGTCAGAAAATTTAGTAAATTAAAAATATAATAATATTGTTTTGAGATATCGTATTCACAAAATGAAATATTTCTAGAGTTTCTCTAATAATTATTTTATTTTAAAATTTTCGTTTAAGGGAAAAAAAACCTCAATTTACAACATTTTCATCTGAATTGTAATTATGATGTAAAAGATTAGGAAATATTCAATAAAAAATAATGTTGAATTTTGAATTTCTTTGTCTCCACACTAGAATCCACAGTGGTTGTGCTCATAGAGTTAGCTAACTAAGATTAGATCCTAGCAATTTTCTAGTAGTCCTCCCCATTCCCTCCTTCCACTTGCAGCCCTATGAGATAGAGGCAGCAAAGATGGTAATTAACCTACTATTAAAAAAAAAAGTGCAATTTATTCTTCTCCATAATAAGGTAATTCTCTTATTTATATTGTATATTATATTTATTTTTCATTAATGGTTTAATCTTTATGGATAGTTTAGCTCTTATTATGCTAATAAATTTTTTTCCTTGTCTAAATAATAAATTTTATACCTTTTAAATATGTAATATAATGTTTTTTCAAAAGGAAAAAAATAATAAAAATAAAATTTGCCTATTCCTTAGGCTATGTTTGGATTGAAAGAGCATAGAAGAGAAGAAATGAAATGAGTGGGTATCTATCGCATTTAGATCGATAATAACAAAGAGGGAGGGATAATGCAACAGTTAATTTTGGGAGGGGTTATATCTACACTCCTAGAATCTAAATCCGTGCCTCCTAAGTAAGAATCATATGCGAAGGCCAAATTCTTGAAATTTTTTCAAATCTCTTAATTTTTTAAAAATTTAATTTGCACGGTGGCTATGTGAAAAAATAAGGCAGACAAAGTGAAATGATAGAAAGAGTAAAAAATATTAAAATATTGTATTTTTCTCATTAGATATTTTTTAATTAAAGATGTAATTTAGGAATTAAAAAATTAATAGTTTAAAAATAAAATAGTCAAAGAGTTGTAATAACTAACAATGTAATTATAATTTAGGATTATGAATTTAGATTCTAAAAGTGTAGATTTAGTTCCCCACCTTATATTTTTACTCATAATGGTAGATAAATATAGGGCAAAATATGCCAAACATCATTGAATATTCTTAAATTTTAATTTTTATCATCGAATTTTAAAATATGTGATTTTAATCCTCAAACATTTGAAACATTTAAAAAATAATTAGTTTGTCAATTTAAACAGTTAAATGTTCACAAAAGTAGATCACAAAATCTAATTTATAACAAAAATGACATATTTTGCCTTTTAATAAACAAAGACCAGACATAATGATGAGAAAAAAGAAATAAATCAGATTCAGTTCTCGATGGATAACAATTTTCTTGGTATCTTTATAAAAAGAAATAATCGATTTGAAATGAAAAGTGAATTAAAAAAAATGAAATGAGTAGTGAGAGATACGTAAGTCAGAACAGTTTTTTTGTTATATACAAAAGTCATTTTGTAAGCATTAGAGGAAAACTTGTAGCCATCATTGTGAGGATTATGAATAGATAAAAATGCCTATAGAATAGGTCATGTTGGAGTTATGTAATGTGAACGTCTCTGAAAATTTAACTGTTTCAATTGGTGAAATGATTATTTTTTAAGTGTTTTAAATATTCGAAAGTTAAAATCACACGTTTTAACATTCGATAGTAAAAATCAAATTTTGAAAAAAAATCAAAATGACTGGTATATTTTGTCCATAAATATAAATACTTTAAATATGATATTTTAGTTCATATAATAATATTTATTAAAATTAATTTCTTTCCCACTCAAAATAAATATAAAAATACTTGTTCCCTTCCGCTATTTGTCTAAAATAATATAATTATTTCAATTAATTTAAAACTAAAATCAAATTAAACATTTATAAATGAATATAATCTCTTTAACATCCACCACAGATCCCCCCTTTTTTTTCCATATATAAAATCAATGGAAACAAGTTGTAAATTTGTTTCATATTTCTTTCCCTACAAAATCTTCAATCCAAACATTCACATTGGATATATTAAAAATTTCTTACGTCCTATTAAAATTGATAGTGATTGATTTAGTACAAAATTTTAGGTAAAAATAAAAGTTTAAATATAATAATAGAGTATAATATAATATAATAAAAGTAAAAAATATGTAAGTCTTATAATATTTTATATCAAATTTAAATATATATATATAATATTAATTATTTTATAATAAATTATATAATAAAATTTGTTCTTTTAAAAAAATTTTAATTTTTTAAGAATAATTTAAAATAGTAAGTAGGTGATTTAATTGGAACGGAGTATATTCTTAAAAAAAATTAAGAGTTGAATTGGAGCATATGATGATGCATTGCTTCAATGGGCAATGCTTGCGAGTGCAAAGTCAACAAGGAACCATTTGGACTGCAAAGAGGAGTGGCAAAAGTATCATCCCTTGTGATACAAACATAAAGCTGCGACCTTCCGAGAGCTAAAGCTCAAACGCAGACACCTTCTGAAATCTACCAAAATCTTCTCCATATTCTCCACTCTTTCCTTTGGAGAACAAGAAAAAAACAACGCTTTTTCTGTTTTTGAGTCAATCGGGCCAATACCCTCTTCACAAAATTGAAGGAAAAAGAGTTGGGAGGGAGAATTTTGATCGAGTTGGTTCTGAGAGATAAATTGTATTTGTTGAAGAGGAGGAAGAATAGAGGAGTTTTGGTATTTAGTAGATGGTCTCCAAGTAATGGGTGCGACGGGTTCCAAGCTCGAGAAGGCCCTAGGAGACCAGTTTCCGGAAGGTGAACGCTATTTTGGCCTTGAAAATTTCGGCAACACTTGCTATTGCAACAGTGTATTGCAGGTTTCATTTCTCAAGATGCTGTCTTTTTTTCATTCTTTTGGCGGTTCGGTTCGTAGTTTGCTAATGCTTTCTTCTTGCTTGGTGGGGTTTGGACACCATTTTTCATTTATAATTTACTACTTTTGGGTCTGGATGGTGGAACTATTGAGTTTCTGAATCCTTGGGCTTGTTTGTTTTTGATTAGTTGCTGATTGTAGGTTTGCTTATTTAATTTCCTATTAGAAGTAATTACTTTCGCCAACAACAATATTTTACATGGAAGGTGGAAAAAAGATCACAATTTGGCTTTGCAAATTCTGTTATTATCGTTTGTCTTTAACTTTATTTTGATGTCCTGTGGTTGATACAGGCCTTATACTTCTGTGTACCGTTTCGGGAGCAACTGCTAGAATATTATGCAAATAACAAAAATCCAGTGGAAGCAGAAGAGAATCTCTTAACGTGTTTGGCAGAATTGTTCTCTCAGGTTCAGTCTATTTAACAGAAGCTTAGATGGAAATTGCTTTTATATATTAAGCCTATGTTTTCCTTAGATTTTTCCTGCTCTTTTGCCGTGGTTTATACATGTTCCATTATGCTTTGCATGACCATGTCGTTATGGGATATCAACAATGGAAATGTTCGCTAGCATTATTGAAAATTTTTTCAATGTTGAATTTCTATTTAAAGATGTGATACTTTTCCTGTCCAATAAAAGCCAGGAGCAACTCGTCAACAGACTTGACACATTAAAGATGCTGCCGTAGCATTCATGAGATGTTAAACTTCAAAATGGTTCCTGGCATAACTAAGCTTTCTGCAATATACATATATTTTAAAATTTATATTTAAGCATGTGATACTTTACTAGTTGAGAAAGGCTAATGTAACTTGTTGACAGACTTGGTACATCGTTCCTGCTCCCCTTGTGTTCATGAGGTGTCAAACTAGTTTGTTATTGTAGAATTTGAAAATTTATTCCTTGTGAATGCTAAAATTGCAAGGGACTCCTTTTACTGCACATCAGTTCTAATGCAAGTTATGTATTAAAGATCAAACTCAGCTTTTCAAGTTTTCCCCTATATTGGTCAATGTAAAAGTTTTTAGACAATTCTTCTTTGCTTGTTTGTTCTCTTTTCCTCTTTGGTATAAGTTGCTTTTTCTTACTTCATTATGCAACACAATTTGATGATTGTGGCACCATGTCTGTGTGTACACCCCCCCCCCTTCCCCCCAAATGTACTCCTTAGAGTTTGGGAAACTAATATTTTAACTGGATTATAATACAGATAAGTTCACAGAAGAAGAAAACAGGTGTCATCGCTCCAAAGCGCTTTGTGCAGAGAGTGAGGAAACAAAATGAACTTTTTCGGGGGTACATGCATCAGGTACATTTTCTACTTTATGTGCTTCTTTGGGCTTGCTTTGGTAGAAGAATATGCACTATTCAGCTACTCCTAGTGGCTAGCACAGCGCACTGAGAGAGTGGTAGTGCCCAATTGAGAAAATCCCATTATCATTTCCAAGAATTATATGTTTTCGATAGATTTTTTTTCTTTTTTTAATTTGTCAATCATTCAAAAAAATGCCCTTTATCAACAAAAATGCAGATCCCAAAATCAGCTTCTAACTAACCTCTCATCAGAGGATCTACTGTTTATATCCATAGATTCCTGTTCCTAAATGTTTTAGGAAGTGTTCTTCTATACTTACCTTCATTACCCATGCAATTGGAAAAGTAGATGAGGAGATTTTCTCAAAATCCTCTTCTTATCTTAGGATTCCATGAAAAAATAATTTTTTCCCTTAATAAATGCAGGAAATCATCCTGAGTATTATTATAATTTCTTTTTTCCTGATTATTAGCTTCTTACATCATTTGCTAAATAACTTTTATCAACATCAACATTAGGTACTAAGTAAACATTTCAGCCATCTAAATTACCGCTCAGGTTGGTATTGGGAATTGTTTCTGTTGCAAATATCCTATTTATCAGGTTGATGTTTAAGTCATGAATTTAGCTAGTCCATTTCCCAGGGTCTGATGAGAGGAACGTTGCAATTGCAACTACTGTTTGATGCTTCAGAATTTTATGCTTTTCACATGTAACTTCCATTTACGCATATTGTAGAATGCCCTCTATTTATTTTATCAAGAAGTTGCTTATTATGATGCTACTGTTTTGTTAGTTGCTCAACTTCCTCAATTTAGGTTTCTTTTCCTACTTTACATATGGTATTTCCCTTATATATTCAGTTCTGTATTGCTGATAACCAAAGCAAAGATTTTCATTGAGGATTTAAGTTTGGTTTTATCCCTGTCATTGACTATGCCAAGATATGATTGATTTCTGTGATTGATGGCTTATATATTGCTGCCACTTATTACAGTTATGACATGAAGGAAGTGAGATCCATCTTCTTTAGATTTGAGAATGTTGATTATTTGATGAAGTTTATTTGATTAACTTATAACATTCTGCTTTAAAAAAAATTACATGTTTATATTATTGTTTGTCAAGAAAATTTTTTTGCTTCCTTTAAGTGGTTCTCAACATTTTCCCATTTGAGATTATGATAATAATCTTTAGTGTTTATACTATGGTATCTATTTTTGTAGGATGCACATGAATTCTTGAACTTTTTGCTGAATGAACTTGTTGATATACTGGAAAAAGAGTCCCGAACAGCTAAATGTCCGCCTTCTCAGGAGAGGATAGCAAATGGGCAGAATAATACTTTGGAAAATGGCACAAAGGAGCCATTAGTTACCTGGGTACACAAGAATTTTCAGGTATCTTTTTTATGTCTTGACCTGTTTAAACGTGATTACCAACACTGACCCCTTTTGCATCTGATTTGGTAGTTGCACATGGAGTGTAGAAGTTTTACATGATGTCCATCCACGGTGTTCTGGCTATTGCTGGATTTTAATATATCTGAAGTACATAAATAAATAACTTGTTGTTTTATCCTCCTTGGGTCTTTAGAAAACCCTCCAAATCAAAAGTTGAAGGAGTACAACATTTAGGATAATCTTAATTGCCAAAATTCCTTGCTGCATCTCCGGTGCTAATTTTCTTGTTTGTTTTTTGTTCATAGAATATATTAAATTGCAGGGATAAGTCTGAATGATTTATGGTTTCTTCTGTAGCTTGTACACAAGTTAAATTCTGAAGTTCTTGTCTATGCTTAGAGAACTAATTCTGTGGTTTGTTTTCTGTCCTTGATCCTTGTACAAATGAAGGGCATACTTACCAACGAGACAAGGTGTCTAAGATGTGAGACGGTTACAGCAAGGGATGAGACATTCTTTGACTTGAGTCTAGATATTGAACAGAATAGTTCAATTACTAGCTGCCTCAAAAACTTCAGTTCCACAGAGACTTTGAATGCTGAAGATAAATTTTTCTGTGACAAGTGCTGTAGGTGGGTGCCTCCTCTTGCTGCTTTTAATGATTAAACCATTGAAAGATATCAATAAATTGTTCCCCTTCCCTATGCAGTCTGCAAGAGGCACAGAAGAGAATGAAGGTCAAGAAACCACCTCAAATTCTCGTTATTCATCTGAAGCGTTTCAAGTACATGGAACAGCTGGGTCGGTTAAAGAAGTTATCTTATCGTGTTGTCTTCCCTTTGGAGCTGAAATTGAACAACACCATGGAAAATGCAGACACCGAGTACTCTTTATTTGCTGTTGTTGTACATGTTGGCACTGGTCCCAACCATGGGCATTATGTCAGCCTTGTGAAAAGCCACAATCATTGGTTGTTCTTTGATGATGAGAATGTGGAGATGATTGATGAGTCTGCTGTCCAGACTTTCTTTGGATCTGCTCAAGAATACTCGAGCAATACTGATCATGGATATATCCTGTTCTACGAGTGTCTTTCTACAAATGACAAGAGCTGATGAAAAGGTATCTAATTACATTATAACATATTCTCATTGCAGGAAGTTCTGGGTCCTGTTTGAACTATGGTTGGTATGACATGCAATTTAACTCTGAGACTAGATACTTTCTTGTAGAGTGGATGTGTGATGTATACTGCACAGTGATTTACTTTTGCAATAAAAGAAGTGTAAATCATGACTTGAGAAGATTTATTCGAGCTATGCTCTCATTTTATTAATAATTAGAGGAATGGAATGTTGCCTATTAAACTTCTCTTGTAGATGAGGTTGTACTGCTTAAGCTTTGTGGGGATGGTATTGATTTTCTTTTATTGTTCTGGTTGTCTTTTTTGTTCCATTCTAGGAGGATGCATATACTTCGCTGCTTAAATATGTTGGTCATTAAGGAAATAGCTCAGCCGTTATATCACCTCTCAGAGAGCCAAGAGGTCTCCGGGACGTGGATGTGCATTACCTTGCCTAGTTTTCCTTCTTGTACCGTAGGTCCTAAAGAAAAGTATTCTATGTCTTGGATTATTCTCATGATCAACCTAAGAAAGGGAAATTTTGAACTGAATGGACATTTCACATAACATGCTTCCAAGTTCCAAATTGGAAATGATTCTTCCCCTATGGAAAGGCCCGCACTTCATCATATCATTCATCTCAAGTTACTATTTCTTCGATGATAGTCACTCTTCTACTCCAATGAAAGCTAAAAGATGACACAGTCGCTGTTCATCTTATGTGCCAAGGTGATGAGCTTCCTTTTCCTCTGCCTCAGGTGAAAACAGAGACCTGGGAAAAGGTTGCACGGATCAAATCAACCTGGCAAATCTGCAGCAGCTGCTGCTGACGACGCTCTGAAGAACTGAAAATATATATTTATATATTCCAGCATTCAATTTGCTGCTCCATCCATCGATGGCTTCTTTCCTTCTTAAACTTTCTTAAGCTCAAAAGAAAAGCGTTATGTGTATTTCATTTTAGACTGGAATTTCTCCTATCTGGCTATGAACTTCTGAATTACGTGTTTTCACATTGTCCAGTAGTTTTTGTGTTGAATTAAATCTTGAACTGCAGATTTCGTCTCCGACAAAACTAATGAATTCCTTTAAATTATCTTGTGCCTAATGCCAGGAAAACGAATTTCATTTTCAGCTGACCTTAACTTATTAGGGTCTTCTAAAAGCTTTCAAAAGTTGAGAGATCAGACCCCTTTCTTCTCTTTTTTTTCTCCTCCTTGTCCTCTGGCTTCCTCTTTGCGTAACATTCACGAACGTTGCTTTCACACACCAACGGCCTTGAAAATCACTTACAAAAGGAAATATGAAACTTATGTAAAGGTTGTTTTATACACTACTTATTTACATACACAATTCAATCAATCACATTCCTCCAGATGTCCATTAAGTAAAAATAACTAGAATCAATAAGCCTGGTAACGGAGACTCATTCCCATGCTATGGACATAAAGGTGTCATCATCCAACAGATCTTCAACATCAATTAGTTCTTCTTCTCGGTAACTAGTTTGTTCAGAACCTCCTGGAACCATATCATGATCATCCTGCAGGGGATGGAAAAGGAATGATGAAAAACAGCAAACCCCTAAACAGTATAATGGCCAATCAGGGACTTACATAAACTCGGTCTTCATGAACCACATGTATTAAAAATCTTGTACCCTTCTAGAAAATACAACGTGCAATACATATACTGCAAAGTTTTAATGTGGAGGTCTTTAAAAACTTGTAAGTAAGAATTTCAAGATGGACTATAATGATAATGAAAAGCAAGATAATGACTGAGCAAACGCACTCTTTTGAGTATTTAAAAGCAGAGACATTGTAACATTTAAACAAAAGATTACATAAGTAGACAAGATAATTCCTTCATAAGTTCAAAAAATCACTTTTCAAACATGAAATTTTAACGCACAACTCTAGATTTCAAAGAATAATAATGATGTACCTTGGTTTGACGTAACCCTTCAGCAACAGTTAGCAGTCTACGGTACTGAGCTCGTGCCTCAGGGTACTGAACCATGGATTTCACCCTACAAAGTGCTTTTTGCAACCTCTCCTCAGTCTGTTTTCTTCCTTCCTTTAGAAAATCATAATCATCTTCTTTTGGAGGCACCTCTTGTTCACTTGGAACTTTTGTAACAGAGTCAGGACGAAATCCCCGTAGACCACTCCCTTTCCGTCTCCAGCGCAAAATTACCTTCTCCAGGATTCCCACTGACCAGATTATTGGTTTATATTTTTTCCTTGCCTGGTGCCCCCTCACATGAGCCTTTACCCCAAAAACAGTGAAGAAGTCAGATTAAAAAAAAAAAAAAAAATAGAGCACTTAACTTCACAAATTTAACCATACTAACACAATAAACACAATGGACATCACGAACAACATCCATGTAAAAGAGGGGCAGCTGAACTACATATTTTCAGTAATTCTGAAACCATCATGAAAATCTACAGTAGACAAGGAGCATTGCTAACTTTCCTACATCATTACTGAATGGTGGGCTAAATAGAAAATATTGATATGCATAACCAACGACCAAAGAAATTCATCACATCGCAAGAAAACAAGCAATGTTCAACTATTACCCCAAGAAAAAATATAATAAGAGTGTTCAACTATCACCCAAAGAAAAAATATAATAAGAGCGCATTTGAGGAATGGGAGAAACAAATCCACCTGGATTTTAACGATTCTTTGTCGAATGATTAAAAATTCTTTTCGCTTCTTCCAACCACGATATTTTTTCTGAATGCTTGTTGCAGCAGCATGAGCAGTTACATCATTCTGTCGCAGCCTGGATGTTTTGGCAGCTAAAATTGAAAGTGCATGCTCATCTGAAGATGATGAGTCATCATTAACCTGCTCAAGTAACTTCTTCCTCTGAAATGACTGAACCCTAAATATCTGATGAATGCGCACAGCTGCCTGAGTTGCATTATTTACGGCAGCCAATGAATCCTTCAGCGAAAGTGAATCTGGCACATCCTCCTCAGATATTGGCGTGGCTACACGTTCTGAAACTGTTTGTATACCTTTTTCTCCAGAATACTCCAAGGTATTATCCTCCTCTGATTCCTTCACCCTCAGTAATGAAAGGTGTGAAGTCAATGAACACTCAGCAAGAAAACCAGATATTCCCTTGTGTCCATTGGCAGAAGCAAGATCAGCAGGTGTTCTTCCCAAAGGATATTCAGCAGACGGATCTGTTAAAGCTCCACAAGCTGCACCAAGTGAAACAAGGGCAGCAACTGTGTCCTCCCTGTAAAAAGAACAGTGAATACTATGTTTCTCCTCCTACCTTGTTTCTCTTCCATTTAAAAGCTCAACAAGATGAATGTAAAGAAAAAAGTCTGTGGGAAGACCGTGGCTACTACGAAAAACAGTATATCAGAATTGCATTAAATGTGTTAACCATGAAAGAGAGAAATATAAAAGAGGGGCCAGAAGATTCGTCTTTCCCTAATAGCAGAAAAGTTTCAAGGCTTTTACCTGCCATAAAATGCAGCCCAGTGAAGTGCTGTCCATCCATTCATATCACGGAAATCTATACTCACTCCCAAGACAACGATTGGCTTTATTGCCCAATTAAAACCAAGAGCAGCTGCTAAATGCAACACTCCCTGACCTTCATCATCAATAACATTCGGTCCTTTGCCATCTTCCATCACTTTGTGGAGAAGCCATTCATAAAATTTCTTTTTCAACCCCTTTTCAGCTTGTTGCTCTTCTATTGCCATTGGCAGGGAAATATCTTTTCCCTGGGCAAGCTTTGCCCTCTGATTGTCATCCTCCTCCATCAAAGAAATGATTTTCTTGACCATATCATTTCTCTCTGCATCATTTTCAGAGAAATTCTTGATACTGCCAACAAGTCCCATAGATAATAACCTCTCGAGTCGTTCATATCTATGCATCACTTCTCTAGTTGTGTCCTCTGGCCCAGCTCGATATTCAAATTCACGTACTTCACTACAAGCCAACCGATTTGAACAAGTTACGTAGAAAGGGACCGGCCCTGACTTGTGTGGAGGAGAATGACAACAGAGAACCCCCTCCCCTAACACGATTGCTGGAACCTCTACTTCTCCAAACATACATGACCATCTGCACCTCACAAACTCTTGATCAGTCTTGAGATATCTTCCCCTAATTATGACCTGTTTTGTTGTAACAGAAGAGAGAATTAAGGACAAGCACATATAAAGTTAATCATTCTTCAATAATGCTCAAGTTAAATTGAGAACAACATCACAAATCAAGCTATCTGAATCATTTCTAAGGATTATCTTGCCTTAGTGGTGTCAGTTTTTACAAAAAAACAGAAATGCTCTGGGACAGTCACCTCATCCCAAGCTTTCCCCCTCACCTCATCTCCACTTTTACCTTCCCCCACCCTTTTCTCCCCCTTCAAAAGAAAAAACTTTATTCTAAGAGATCACAATCACTCTCTGACCAACCACTGAGAGACAAGACGCCAGGCCGTCAATAATTCTTCTCTCTAGTAAATTTGCTAGACTAAGGTACAATGACAAATAACGATCAATAAGTACCTTGGTTTCTGAGTTTGAGTAAGCCCAATTTGGCGAAAAGTCAGTGATACTAAAGAGTTGGTCTTGGGAAAGTGAGAAATTCAATATGTCTGCATCCAGTTGCAACTGCGTGGGCATACCGGAGCTGTCAACCACATCTTCTGTCTGTATCTCACTCCACGAATATCCATTGTTGGACTGCAAATGCAATTCTTCAACCTCTCCAAGTTCCTTTGCCATCCACCTGGAGAAGCTATCAACTTTCTTCAAGCCATCATCAATTTGGAAACCACTTAACTGTGACTGTTTCAAAACCAAAGAGGAGTTTCCAGTCCCCATCGCAGCTATACCATTCTCAGCTTTACCCTTTTTAGTATACCCGATTTCTGCATTGCCATGCAATTTCTGATAGTCCCTGTCCACAGGTTCCTTTTCCAACCCATCAGCATTCACATAAAATGGGTCTGCAAACTTTTGGAAATTTGCAGGAACAGATTTATGTTCCAAGAAATTTCCTATGCTATCAGAAGCTAAGCTAGATACCAGATTCTGTTCAGGCATTCCCTGAAAGGGCAATGAACCATCTCCTTGAGGATACTGGCAAGCATGAACACAAATGAATAAAGATTTTAAAAAATGGCTTATGATGCAGTAAAAATGTCAAAGGAGCTTTGATGTATGCGAGAATCTTATAACGAAAACTCAAAAATGATGTTATCATTTATAAGCAACGGGGAAGACTATTAAGGAAAGAAAAATAAGGTTCTTTTCATGCCAAAGTGAAAGACATTATTGATGTGGGGGCCTCAAAAGGGTCCTTGAGAATGGTAAGTTCTCTTAAGATTCTGATTTATGGCAAGTTATGGAAACTGGAGGACATGTAAATATCAAATTTCCAGAAAGCAGCTGGAGTATTAGATCCTGCAAGACAGACCTAAGAAATATTTCCCAACAGAGAGGATACATAGTTGACATAATAGCGACAATGACTCTACAAAAGAGCATACCCAAGAAACAAATAAACAACCAAAAAATTGTATTCTATTGTTTTTGGTTTCCTCTGAATGTGACCAGACATTTCATATTTCTTCTAATCTTCATGAGTAACATTAACAACAAATGAGCACCACGTAAATTAAACACTTGTGATTAAATGTACAACGGCAACATTGGCATACTAGTAAGAGCTCCAAAGTGCCTGCGACACTTAAAGCACTAAACAAAGCGTGCATAGAATTAAGCAAAGCAGAAGTTCTATTTAAAATGTATTACTCATATAATTCAAGAATTATCCAACCAAAAATCATAATATGGTAAAATATAGTTCTCGTTATAATAATAGCTGAAACATTCATATTAGACATCAAACTTCTAACTCAAAATACACAAAACCATAATTGACGTTAGTGTACCAAACAAAAGCAATCAAACATACAAAACAAGAAATCAAAATACAATACTATCACCACCTAGAAACGTAATTGTCCCCAACAGAAATGGCATCATCATCATCCTCTTCATCAGAGAACTTAAGACACACAACCGCTCCCTCAGTTTCATCAGAAAAATTTTCCTCTTTTCATCAATCAAGTGCAGGTGAGAGACTTAAAGCTTCATTTCTGGCCACAGGATTTTATTAAAATATAGACTTATACCTACTTCCAACTTCACAAGACCAAAAAAAAAAAACAAAAAACAACATTTCAAAAAGAAATTGCGGAAAAAAATACTGAATACTCAATAAAGGATGTTCTCTAGAGCTTCAAGATTCCACTTTTTGCACTTTATGTGCATCTTTAAGGATGATCTTCACTCCAAAATGAGAAGAACAAACAACGCCCTTGCAGTTGTTTTAGATGGAAAGGACTTTATTTTGCATTTTCAACTACAATTAGTTCTGGTCTAAAATGAAGCATTTTCAGATTGCTTCCAAATGGTTCACTCAGCAAAAGTGTAGAGGCCTAATTGCAAAATATCCTCGCAAGTTCTCAGCGACTCATCTAGGCCCTGAATCCTAGGAGAAATATCCCCGAAAACTAAGTAATCAGTCAAATTAAACATTGGAAAAAACATTTTGCAACTCCCTTTATATCATAACCAAGAAGCACAATATCTGAGAGCAAGAATGCAGAATATATGAGGGATCTCCTTTTAAAGGTCAAGCTAGAGACCACGAAAGGGTTTTAAAATGTATTAGAATTGAAAAAAACATATTTTGGATAACACTTCCCTATCTTTTAAAAATCCTGTTCAACTTTTAATGTAAACATAGAGCCTGTTTGGTAACCCAATTCAGCACTTAAAACTGAATGAATTAAATACTTATTTTATTAAGTGTTTGATAACCATTTTTTGTTATCACTTAATTGATTAAGACGTACTGAAATCCTATTATAAATTTTAAGTAAATTGAAAGTTACTTAAGTCTGAATGTATTAAATATGCATCTAATTATTAATATTCTGTTATATTTAATCTAATTTGTAATAAAATATAGTATAAAAAATGAATTATAATTAATTCAGACTTCAGATTCCAGATTCAGTCTTCACTTCATTTTTTAGAATTCAGAACTTAAATATTCAAACTTCAATCTTCAGATTTCAAATTTATTAAACGAACCCATAAAGAGATCCAGATTTTTGTTTTCACAATCAGTGCGTAAAGAAAGACTCTTCCTGCCCTTCAGTTCTTTCATAAATTGTGCACTGACAAATTTTGAACAAGTAGAACTTTTGAATACAGCTATTTGAAGGTAAGAATGTACTGAAGCATGGAATGGTTTAGCACCTGCCAACTTGCTTGGAGTTCTGATGGATTCCAAGGCTGATGTTCGCCTGCAATTTCACCTGGCAAAAAGTAGTTTATCATCTTGGTCCCTCACAGAATAATCCCAGAAGCAATATAATAATCACCTAAGGAATTAGTAATTTGACAGCCCGGGTACCTTTTGTAGAATGTCCCCACACCTCCTCCCAGGATGCCAAATCAAGTGTTCTTTGGATACCAGATGCAAAAGAACCTCCACGGCTATCAGCACCTCCATGTCCATGGGAGAATGACATATACTCTCCTGAAGGGATGGTCTGAGGCCCTTTATAAGGAAATGTGAATGTCTCAGAAGCAATCCAATAAACAAAGCATAGAATGGAAGGGTTTTACAAGAAAAATGCTTTAAAGAGGGAAAATAAAAATTGTAGGAGAAAAAAGAGATACCCAAAGAATGTAGCAGACCATAAGAGCTGGAGGGGCCATCATCTAAATGCTGTCCAGTATGAATACTCTCCGATTGTGGTGTCCCTGGATATGAATGAACTCTGGAACTCGCTTGGTAATTATCTCCTGCATTTAATTGCGCTGAAGTAGGCACCAAAGCAAGAAGACATAATGAGAAGATGAACAAATGTTCAAAATCAGTCTCCAAAGAAAGGAAGAAAGGTCTTAGTGAATCGAGATAGAAATTCATGGACAATACCGCATTCAGCTTCTTCATATGCAGAAGTTAGCGTGCTTGTTGGGCTCGTTGTATCAGTATATGCTGCAGCTAAGTTGTCACCATTTACCGAAGAACTAATGGATAATGAGCTGTCATTTTGTGAATTTGATGACACTGTTTCATTATCCAAAAGGCAGTTGATGTTTGCTTTATTTCCCTGAAGACGAACACTTCAATGGATCAATGAATTGTTATTTGCACTAGCTTTATAATGGTGTAATTCTGTTAGGTATTTAATTTCAAGGACAACATAGACAGAAGATAAAAAAGGACCCACGATAACATTGCAAACCAGTAACTTCAAGAATCAATGCAGATACCCAATAAAAATTGGCAAATCTCATTTACTCCAAGTCAAATCAACAAATAGTTTCTCCTCCAAATGTCAATTTCAACAAACCAACGCTACATATGACATCAAATGTATCTCTACAACACATGAATTGGTTGAAATTATCAAGGAATAAACACCAAAAGTAATTAACTAATAGAAAAACATAAAAAAAGGATATAGCCACGCACACGTTCATAGGATTTTTTATTGAGCTCTACAGTTCATAATATCATAATTTTGATGATTGAAGTGCAACCCATTTTCAGTAACCCACACAACCACTCCCATGCAAATCTTGACACCCTAAATGGCCATTGCCAGAGTAAGTCCCCCGTATGTTGAACAGGTCCAGTCACTGGCTCCTGGAATGACTTCAACTCAAAGTTTGATTAGAATTTGCAGAGAGACAAAAATGTTTTCAAGGCTGCACTGGTAGTGATGCGCAATTTAGAGCCTATAGGTGCATTCTTACTAAGGGAGAATAGATAAATTCGATTTTTGCAGAGATGAGGAAGTCGTATGCACACAATAGAAGAGAGGGATATGGGGCTAGAGCGCAAGAGATTGGTGAAGTATCAGTTGATGGCAAAGACGGACATCTAAGGATTGAAAGAGTCCCTTTTCTCTTCCTTCTTCACAATGGGTCAATGAAAAGGTATCCAGGTAAATATTTGGAAAAGCCTGCCCCTTTGCAATCTATTTTATTAGATATATTCCCAAGAAATGGGAATGATATCCTTGATACCCAATCCCAGCCATTGTACCCCTAACCAAAAAAAAAAAAAAAAAAAGCTCTCAATTTATCATATAATCATTTTGTATATTGACATCATAACGTAAGCAAAAAATTCCTTATCTATAGAAGAGCGAAATGATGTAGCCTTTATGTGAAAGACTGAGTCTTACTTTGACCTCCAAGTAGTGGACGAACACTATATGCATGAGATCCCTGCAGCATTGGAAGATCAAAGATTCAGGAAACAAATTATGTTTTCCCAAGCAAAAGGGCGCATTTCATCTGGAGTAAACTAGGGCGCATGGCACTAGAAGGGTACAATAAAGAAGCTGTTCCAATCATTTCATCTGGAGTTTAAAGGCGTACTACATTCAAACAAAAATTACATCATGAAAATTTTGATGTATTCTTCTTTGAGACAAATGTGCATAGACACTAACACAAATTGATTTTACATCAAGATTGCCATGATAAGCATACGGATGAAACTCAGTTTAGAATCAAATATTACTACTTCCGTAATTTATTCCTTTTGCAAAGTGAGCACATCACGAGCATTGCTGGATCCAGGGTGACATTTGAAGAATTCTGCAATTTCCAACTCCCAAATGACGTAATCCAGCAATTCATATTTCTTTCTTTTTCCTTTCCTTTTGTGAAATTACTACCTCATCTAAAAGCTTTAACTGATAAAGAGAAGCAAAATTTATACACTTACACGTGGGCCGAAAACATTTTTACTAAAAGGCCCAACACATGCACACTTCACACTTTTTAAACACTATAACAGGTGGCACCAAGATTGGAACACTGGCATTACGCAGACGTAATCACATCAGTAGCTTGCTGAACTACAGTCGATCCATTCAACTTCATTACCAAAACATTGATTGTTAATGTTCAGACATGCAAGAAATAGGTTTACTCAAAAAGCACCAACATGGTGGCAACCTAAACAATTGAGAATAAGTCATCACTATCATAGCAACAATAGAGAGTGTGCCACTATAAGATGGAGCACAGGTATTAGTTTCAGGAATCAGAAGTAGAATGTGAACATTTTTCCTCCTGAAAAAGAAAATAAATAAACACTGGCTCATGCTTACTCTTCGAGCATCCAATAGCTACGCCTTTGAAAATTCTCATTCTCCTCTCCGTGGGCGTAATAGCAGTGTAACATATCAATACTTCCAACCTGAACACAATAACTAGATGTGAGAAACAGAATCCCCAGAAAATACAATACTAACAATATAACTCCCCTTTTTCCCCCTTTTTTCCCTCTCTTTCACTGGTTTCTGAGTGAATGTTTGCCTCGCTTTCAAATGTCATCTTTTATTATCATGTTTAATTTGAAAAATCCCCTTTTTTATAACAGATAAAAGAACGTTGTCATATGGTTGACAAAACAAACAACTCCCCACTTCCCCCCACACCCCCCCAACACGAAAAGAAGAAAACAAAGACTCCATCAATGAGTATCTTTTCCATGCTCACCTTGAGCTTCTCGTGGGCCTCCTTCACAGTCTTTCCATCTTTTTTCTTCCTCCAATTATGGCCATCTTTCCGGAAGTATCTTAGCACCTTACGGTCAAAAAGAAACACAGAACCACCTGACAAGATGGAAGCATGTCATGAACCCAGGTTTGAGGAAGTAACAAAATTGCAGAACCTAGAAACACAATTTTTTTTTTATTTTTGAGGGTGGGAATACACAGTAAACATGGAAGGTCACATCCTGATTGTCAGTAGTAAATGAAGGTGGAGATGCTGTCAAATTCTACTAGTGCCTTTAAGCATTGAATAAAAAATTTCACCGTAATGCAACTGCACTGAACTGTAAGTAAACAAAAATAGGGTACATAGCAGGAAGGAAACACATTACGGATTATAGAGGGAAAGATCAAGTTTAGATATGAAGTAAATAATTCTATCACTATGGATGACACATACTGATTGAATAATTCTATCCCATGCAATATGCCTTTTGTAGTCAAATCTGGGAGAAACAAAAGAAGATTAAATAATTTATTGGCATCACTATACTGAAATCTTATCCATGAATTTTTTTTCTTTTATAATAAATGCAAGCTCAACCTCATACATTTGGTTGAACTGAGTTTCTCATTTTGTTAAGAACTTTTTGGAGAAACTCATGAAGGTCAGGCAGGAAATTAAAATCAATGAAGCAAACAATATAAGAAGGCAACTCAAAACTAATTAGGGTAAGTTTCATTAGAATATTAGTCCATCTTGCTACATGCTTCAAATAAGATTGTCAGTAAATTTACAAACATACTTTGGCAGACTCAATGTTTCAGAATCCGATTCATTAGTTTCTACAATCAATTTTAACATATAGAGATTCACTAAAATAGACATTCACCAATTCAGCAAAAGAAGCAAATTTTAGGGAACTATTCCAAACCAAAGTGAAAAATGAAAACATGACAGGATAGTCAGCTAGCACGCATAACAATTGGAAGGAATTACTACATCACAGCTTCTCACACATCAGTTGATATGGCTCAAGGGAATATGATGTGCACAAATGGTCAAACAGTCAAAAGTCAACCAAAGGGTCAGCTGTACGAAAGACTTCTCATTTCTCTTGGAGTCTCAGACGACGCATAAAGAACTAAAATCAGAAGGCACTAAAGATGCATAACATGCAGTTTATTGTACGCATAACCATAATACCCCCCAGAACAAATGTGTTTTACAAAGTTAACATAGACATAGAAGAGGATGTGTGCGCACCAGCATGTGCACGGAAAGAGACAGAGAGAGGAATGTGGAATCTTGAAATCGAAATATGAACGATTAAGATTACCTCTATTACTTGATAAGCTCATAACTTCTCCAAGCAGTTCATAAAAAGGATGCAAAAAGTTTTGGAGGGAAAAAAACAAATTTCTCAAATAAAGAAGGATACATTGCACCTCTAAGCCTTTTCTTCTCCTGTGTGTTTCTTAACCAAATACACAAAGATTTCTCGTCTCTATATACGTCGAGTAGATATGAAATGTTACTCATCCGTGGATAAATGCACATAGTAAAGAAGAAAAGGAGGTTATTAATTAGGGATTATCAGTAAGTCAAAAATGAAGAAAACATACTAACTGGCTTGAATGGAGGCTCAGGAGTTATGTGAAACTTTTGATAGTTGCGGAGAATTTCACAAATTTCAGCAGGTCTCAGCCACCGATGCTGCGCTTCAGATAGAATCTGTTTAATATCTGCATGTTTCATAAACCAGTTATCAGATGATATAATGTCCTTTGGAAATGCTACAAACTCAAAATCAGATCAATTGCAAAACTGCGATGACGAATGACAATCAAAGTGCAGCACCAAGAAGAGGGCCAGCTCAAGTTAGCATTGCTTTACTCAGTGTCACATAGTCATTCACAAACCAATTACAATATGAAAATATCTTTTTCCTAAGAACCATATCTATTTCATTGTCACTTCTCCCAAGCCCTCTAAAACACACAAACTTCTTCAAGACCTCACTTCAACTTCGCACAAGATGCTCAAATCATTGGAATCACATGACTTGCCAAAATATTGTTGCTTGTGATGTTCATTTTCTTGGTAAGTCACAAAATCTAAAAGAAAATGATATAGATTCATTCAAAAAAAAAAAAGGATCATTTTGTATGGTTTAAGTTAACAGATATTAATTATAGCCAATTCAGCAAGACAAATGAGAAAAAACAGAGTATATAATCAGGCTGCAGCAAGCAACATTTCTCAAAGACAAAAAGCAATAAGCCTATAGTATTTCTAATTTTAAGTTCATAGCTTGGAAAGTTCTGTATGCAATTTAGCAACAAGGCTGAAAATCAGTTCATACTTCTCTTTTTTCAAATCAGAAAAAGAGATTATGTGAGTACATATTAAATAATAATTTAGAAGTAGGAAAAGGAAAAGGTCAGAAATTATGCATTAGAACCAACCACCACCCCCCCCACCCCCCCAGAAAAAAAAAAGGAAAAGTATGGACTCTATTTCTTTGCCTATATTTGATTTTAGCCAGTTCTTGTTACCCAAGAAAGCAATTTGCTCCACATTTGTCAGCTATATCTATCTCTCATCTCTAGTTAAAAGATATTCAAGATTTCCATTCCTCTAGTTGTGTTCCTCCTTCCATTTTCTAAAATAGCTCTCCTCCGCCACCTAAGATACCCGAGCACAATGCACCAAAGGAGGGAAAAGAGAGGGGAAAAATAAATAAATGAATAAATACCATCATCCACAGAAAAATCTATCAATATTAACCACTGCTACCCTAACAGACCGCATAAACAAATCAATTAACACAATTAACTCCGCCTTCCCTTCTCCGCAGTACTAATCAATCGCCACATCATTCCCTTCTCTAAACATCAATTTAGGTATCGATAAAGAAGCCAAAAATTACCCAACCAAAAACCAGAAACAGCCAATTCAACCAAAAATAAATTCGAGAGAACACCGAGTCAGCTCGGAGGTGCTCGGAATCGTACCTAATCGGAACCCTAGATTCTGCGATCCACTCCCAGCCATGACGAACAAAAACTCGATCGGAAACAAATGAAACCTTCCCAAGTTGGTTCATATACAAGCTATATACACACAGACACGCAATTTTATAGTGAATTAATGGTTTTATATGCACCGTATCTCACACGAACGAGGTGGTTGATGGGAGAGAAACTTGAAAGGGGAGAATGAACGGGAATGTGATGGATTTTATTTTATTTTATTTTGGGGTGAGATTACTGTAAAGAAAGTCTTTGATTGCAACTGTCAGTTTGTAGGGCCAATCAGCTGTTGACACTTGTAGTGTGAACAGAGATAGTACAGTGAAGCTGCTTTTCTTTCCGCGGCTTTGTTTCCGAGTAGAAGCTGCAGCGCAACTCCTGACCGGTTTCCCCCGGTCGGGTTCTGATCTCAAATTTACAGCTACTATTTTGGGTTGGCTTTTTCTTTTTTTTTCTTTCTTTTTTTATTAGTTCAGAATTCAAGTTAGTTTAGATTATTCTTTATCTAAATCACGAAATAAGCGCATGAAATTATTACCTCTTCCTTTGACTTATTGAGACCTCAACTGGATGAATTATCAGCTAAGCGCAATATTAGCTCTTTTCATATCTATCAAAAAAATATTTTATAAATTAATAAAACTTATTTTACTTGTTTTTTAAAATTTGAGACTTATTTTTGTTATTATAGTCTCAAATAACATTATAATCTGTTAAATAATATTTAATTTCTTTTTTTATGTAAACTCTGACTAAAATAAAAGTATTTTAATAAAAAATAAAATGTGTATATTTTTAATTAGTGATCTCTATTTTCTTTTAAATAATTTAAATTTAATCTAAAAAATTTTAAATTATTAATTAAATAAATAATCCTTAAATTATTAATTAATGAGTAATTCTTTATTTTTATATATTCTCATTCATTATTACACTGTCAATTTTGCATTTGACTTTTTCTTTTCTTTATCAACTTTGCATAAATTTTAATGTAAAAGGACTACAAATTTGTAGAACAAAATAAAGAAATCTTTGCATTCAAATCTAATTTCCAAATAAAAAATGTTCGTCATATTAAAAAACAAATCTATAAAATAATTGTCATTTATGAAATTTTTTATTCACTTAAAAAATAATATAATATCTCTTTTTTGAGTCTATATTTTTTGTAATTTAAATATCTTTTTTATTTAAAAAATTATTAAAATATCCCCGTATACTATGGAAAGGTATTGTACACTGAAATTTTAAAATGTTAAAAAGGACAAAGATGGAAAATCCCCCTTCATGGGGCAGCCAAACAAACATTAAAAAAAAAAAAAAAAAACCAGTAGGGCCTTAAGCACGTGGATATGACATTTAAAAGTTGTCAAAAGCTGCCAACCGATCTATGCAATCCCAATAATAACTAGAAAGCCTGTTTTTACGACAAAATTTGTCCTATATATATATATATGGATTTTAACTTTGAGGTTTTGCGGGTCAGTACATTCGGACCCTCACTCTATAATGAGTCCTCTTGGATTAAGGAGGGAGTCCGAGAGCGAACCTCTTTTACCCGTGATATCGAGATTTCTCGTCTGGATAGGATGTAAATTCAGAATGTGCACCGATGGTAGGTCCCAGAAGGAGAGGATCAGGAACTCATAATCACCTCCAAAAGGATTCGAACCCGCCCGCGACGGCCGAACTCATCACATGTCCTTGCAAGTCGGTCTGTGTCTCGGGGGTGAGTCCTCTCCTCTTTGCTGTGACAACCAAAGAAAATAATATAATTATAATTGAATTTGGCTCATTGGCTCTACTTATGTAGATCGGGATGAAGTTGATAATCGTTACTCAAATACGCACCGACTGAAATTTATTTCGTGATACTAATCGATAAAGAATTATAAGAATGTAAATTAATCTAGGAAGTCTGGCGGATCGACTCAGTCGAGGAGGTCAATAGACATCTCATGGGATTCGAATTCTTGACATTTCAATCGTTTCGCTCTTTATCCGGTCGACTCATCTACTTCTTTCGAAAATTTGGTTATACTTAGACACTAACTAGATTGAGATGAGTTTTGTGTATATATAATAAAAATTATTTGATTTGTGAAATAAATGTGATATGAGATTAAAAGAAGAGAATATGATGTGTTATTAAAATATGATATTTTTCGTAAAACAAAATTTATTTAAATTATTATTCTTATTTTAAATTAAGTATAATTTTGATTTAGGAATAGTTGTTACTAACTTATAGCCTAATATCTTCAATACAGTTAGAGACGGAACCAGAGATTTAGAATAGGGGACAACCCGTATAAAAAAAATATTAGAAAGATAATGTTATTATTTTTTAAAAATTAAAAAAAAAGAAATATAAAATTTTAAAATTTTTTTAAAAAAAAATAGTTAGATCATGCTATGCACCTGTCATAATAAACTAAAATTTGAAATTTAATAATGCGAGGTGATTCAAGTCGAATTTTAAGTCTTATATTCTTTTAGTGTAAGTAGATAGATATTTGTTTTATATGAGATTGTTTGAATGTAATAAAAAATTATTAAAATA
This sequence comes from Voacanga thouarsii, assembly GCA_026120185.1. Classification (NCBI taxonomy): domain Eukaryota; kingdom Viridiplantae; phylum Streptophyta; class Magnoliopsida; order Gentianales; family Apocynaceae; genus Voacanga; species Voacanga thouarsii. Next base: position 6,871,201 of record JANUWF010001322.1, on the reverse strand, counting down.
TATTTCTCGTAAAATAAAATTTATTTAAATTAATATTATTTTTAAATTTGAATTTTGATATAAAATACGAAGAATTCCTTCTCACTTATACCGTAAGTAATTATTTGGAGTTGAAATTTTTTGTGTGGAAAAATCTGCCAAGATGGACTTAGATGGACCTAGTGAGGTTAGTTGAAATTTGAAATAAGTAATAAACAAATAACACGGCAAAAAGAGATATTAAAAGACACACACACATATATATATATATATATATATATATATATATATATTTTTTTGTAGTAATAGCTGCATCATTAAAAATAACAAGCAAAACCCATAATTTTGTTTAACAAATTTGTTTTTTATTATTAGTATAGATATAAATAAAGGACTTAGATGCAATTTATTTATATAACACTTCATCGTAAGCGAATTAACTAACCAACATTTTAGTCTAGACAGATTAACTAAATTGTGAGATATACCCAATAGTCCAACTTCAATTAAGTCTTAATTATGAAAATTATCTCAATAATCTGACTTTACTTCAGCTCCAATTGAGGGGACAATCAAACAAAATTCAATCCCATAATTATGAATTTATAATACGAACCAATCAGGAGAGTCACAAACTATTGACCACATTATATGAATCCACTTCGATGCAATTTATTAATATTAACAATAATCATCATTTCAAGATAAAAGCACTATAATAAAAATAATCTTATGTAATAAAGTGAAAGTATCCATAAGGTATATCAATATAAAAAAGTTAAAAACTATTAATATTGAGAGACTAAACTCAATTAAATAATTAGTCAACATCATTTTTATGGTCTATGAAAAGGTGAAATGAGAAGGTGGAGCCATCCCTCTCATAGGAGTCAGAAAAAAAAGAAAAAAAAAAAACCTCGGCCACTTATTACTACTATTTCCTCAATAAAATATCAAGTAATGCACCTATTATTGTCGTCTATGGCCTAAACAGTGATGTGTACATATGCGTGGTCAAGATCTCCGTACCCAATAGCTTTGCATCTTTGACCTGATAATATAATATGGATCTTTAAGAACACCAATAATAAAATAAACATAATAAGAGTAATCAAATCATGTGGCAATGTGATAGTGTTTTAGCTTTAAGTAATAGTAATTTATTAACTAAATATTTGATTTGAAATTCAAAATAATGGATCTGTAATTAGATAGTAATTAAATTAAGATAGATTTATTTAAATATAATAAAAATATTAAAATTATACTTAGATAATGATTGAATTGAGATGAATTTATTAAAATATTATTAAATAAAGAATAAATGTGAAGTTTAATTATTAATGAGAGAGAAAAAATATAATGCGTTGTGAATATATGACAGCTATTAAGGATTAAAAATTATTTAAATTAATATTATTTTAAATTAGAGTTTTGATTTAAATTGAGAATGATTGCTTCCCAAATATGGCCTAAATATATGAGATCAGATGGGGTTCAATATAAAGTTAAAGATAGAGTAGCATGTGTTGAGTATATGATAATTTTTGAAAAATAAAAATTATTTAAATTATTATTATTTTAAATTAAAATTGAAATAAGATGCACCCAATCACACCCTTAATGCAAAAACATTATCCCATTCGCACAAGAAAAACATTATAAGTAAATTTAATTAATTTAACCTCCCAAAAAAAAACTAAAATTTACTAAAAGACTTTCATTTCATTGGTTTTTAATAGTAAAAATATAAAAGAATAAAAATTACATATTTTATAATTAAATAACAAAACTCATATATATATATATATATATATATATATATATATAATTTCAAATACACTTGGAACCTTTATTCTTTGAATATTGTGCATAAAAAATTAAAATCCGACTAGCTTTTAAGAAACTAAATAAAAAAAATTAACTGAGTCCCAGAATATTGCTTAGATTATATGAAAAAGTGGTTCACATTTTATAACTTTTCTTTTTCTTACATATTCACGTCTTATAACTTAGCAGGAGTTTTGTTCCCAGTCAAAAGTTGCTCCAAAGAAATTATTTTCTAAACTTGAAATCAAGCTTAGACAAAAATTACTCAAAACTTAGTTCAATATGATTAAAATTTTGTTCAACTCGATTAAGTGAATTGAGAATTTTATCCCAATCTAAAATTAATTTAATTTAAATAATTTTTATTTCTGAAAAATTATTATATACCCATAACACATTATATTATCTTTTTAACTTTATTTATATTTCACTTTAACTATACATATTTAATATTCTTTATTATATTTAAACAGGATTGTCTAAATATACCCTTCCATGCCTAACATAATTTATACCCTTAAAAAATGAAAACAGTAAAATATTGGTGACCATATTGGTTAATGTCATGCTCAGCTTATATCGCATCTGAGACCGCTCAAGTTGCGTATGGTAATTTGCGCAGATATTTCATGACTCAAATAAAAAAAAGATAAAAATTCAACGTTTAAAAAGGTAGTCGCGTGTAAATTTTTTTTTTAATAGAACGACGTCGGTCTGATCATTTAAAACGATGTCATTTTAATATTTATATAATTGTATGAAATATTCATGTAATCAAATGAATGTGTTCAAAAGCTGCGCAAGTTGCCGGCCCTGGATCCACTTATATCTGCGTTCCATGCACATACCAAGTCCTTGAAGACTTTTTCTAACAAGTGGCCAAAAGTCATTCCACTAATCAATAAGAATGTAGACTATGCTATAGAAAGAGGAAATTAGGAGAGAACGACTATGGAAAAAGCAAAGAATGCTCTACATGTTATAAAATTTGGGTAGTATTAGAATAAAATTTTTACACTACACACTAATAAAATTTTAACTATTCTTTGCACAAGAATTTATCTCTTTCTTTTCTCTCGCAATTTTCTCTAATATTTCTTTCACAAAATAATGGTGTATTACAAGCTTATAGAATAACTCTATTTATAGAGTTCTAATTAGTGGATTACATCATGGCATACATCATTTTCCACTAATCTTAATTAGTGGTGTCTCCACTAAATGGTGGACATCCATAAAAATCTTCTCTAATAATTCACATAAATCCATAATTAGTGGAGCCTCCACTAATTAATGGAGCTTTCAATAATTTTAAGATATTCATAACACTCCCCCTTGGATGTCCATCCATTACATAAAGAATATGCCTCGTTAAAACCTTACTAGATAAAAATCCAGTGGGAAAAAAAATATACTGAAGGAAAAAGAGTACACTATTATTATATGTCTGTTTATTACTCCCCCTGGTGAGATGATTCATTTAAATCTTTAAACTGACGCATACCGATTTTATATCTCAATTTCTCAAATGTTGCAGTCGGTAAAGTCTTCATGAAAATATCTGCGAAGTTGTCACATGACCGAATTTGTAGCATATCAATTTCACCTTTCTTCTGGAGTTATGAGTAAAGAAGAATTTTGGCGAAATATGTTTTGTCCGATCTCCTTTAATATATCTTCCTCGTAATTGAGCTATGCAAGCTGCATTGTCTTCATAAAGAGGAGTTGGAATATCTTTGATCGATGATAATCCACAACTTTCTCGGATATAATGAATCATGGATCTTAGTCATACACATTCTCGACTTGCTTCATGAACTGCTATAATTTCAGTATGATTTGAAGAAGTAGCTGCTATAGATTGTTTCGCAGAACGCCATGATATAGCAGTATTTTCACATGTAAATAGATAGCCCGTTTGAGAACATGCTTTATGTGGATCAGATAAATAACCAACATCTGCATAACTAATCAATGTTGGGATGGTTTTATTTGAATAAAATAATCCGAGATCAATTGTACCTTGGAGATATCGAATGACTTGTTTAATTCCATTCCAATGTCGTCGTGTTGGTGAAGAACTAAATCTTGCTAATAAATTGACAGCAAAAGCAATATCAGGTCGTGTATTATTAGCAAGATACATCAATGCACCAATTGCACTGAGATATGGTACTTCAAGGCCAAGAAGTTTATCATCATTTTCTTGATGTTGGAAAGGATCTTTATCCACATTTAATGATCGGAAGATCATTGGAATACTCAAGGAATGTGCTTTGTCCATATAAAATCTTTTTAGCACTTTTGTTGTATATGTTGATTGATAAATAAATGTTCCACTTTCCAAATGTTCAATTTGCAAACCAAGGCAAAATTTGGTTTTACCAAAATTCTTGATTTCGAATTCTCTTTTTAAATAATCAATTGTTTATTGGAGCTCTTCACGAGTTCCAATAAGATTAATATCATCAACATATATAGTTAATATCACAAATTTAGAACCAGATTTCTTAATAAAAACACATGGACATACCTGGTCATTTTTAAATCTCGTTTTCAATAGATATTCAGTAAGACGTGTGAACCACATGTGCCCAGATTGCTTTAGGCCATATAATGATTTCTACATCTTGATGGAGTAATTTTCACGAGGATAATGTTTATATGCTTCAGGCATATGAAATCCTTCGGGGATTTTCATGTAAACATCATTTTCTAAATTTCCATACAAGTAAGCAGTGACAACATCTAATAGGCGCATATCTATCTTTTCATATACTGCCAAACTGATAAGATATCGGAGTGTAATAGCATCAACAACAGGAGAATAAGTTTCATCACAATCAATACCTGGTTTTTGTGAAAAATCTTGGGCTACTAATTGCGCTTTATATCGAACGATTTCACTATTTTCATTGCGCTTTCGCACAAATATCCATTTGTAGCCAACAAGTTTTACACCTTTTGGTATTCGGACTGCAGGTTCGAAGACTTCATGTTTTGTCAGTGCATTTAACTCCGACTGAATCGCATCTTTCCATTGCAGCCAATCTTTTCTATGCCGACATTCATTAACTAATATTGGTTCAGGATCATCATTATCCTGTGTAATATCAAGAGATATATTGTATACAAATATATTATCAATAACAGTTTCTATCCGATTCCAACTTCTACGGAGGTGGTATAATTGATAGAAATTTCAGTGTTACTTTCATCAACTTCTAGTTCTTTGTCATCAGTTCTCTATTGGTCTTTATCATTCTTTTCTTCATTATGATCTTCTAGATCATTTAATCATCTTTTCTTTCGAGGATTTTTATCTTTAGAACCAAGAGGTCGGCCACGCTTCTGGCGTGTTTTTGACTTAGCAACTATAGATATAATATTTTGTTCTGCTGGAACTTCAATTCGAATAGGAGCATTTATAGTTGGAATATGCGATTTTGTAACTCTTCTGGAGTCAACAAAAACGTCTGGCATTTGATTTGCAATACTTTGCAAATGAATTATCTTTTGAACTTCAAGTTCATATGCGTTTGTGCGCGGATCAAGATAATTTAATGATGTTGTCCAAGCAAGATTCTTTTTATGCTATTTTAGTTCTCCCCCTAATTTAGGGAATAATGATTCATCAAAATGACAATCAGTAAATCTTGCTGTGAATACATCTCATGTCAGGGGTTCAACATAGCTGATAATAGAGGGAGAATCATATCCAACATATATCCCATTTCTTCTTTGAGAACCCATATTTGTACGTTGGTTTGGTACAATTGGAATATATACAGCACACCCAAAAATTCTTAAATGAGCAATATTTGGGTTTGACCCAAAAGCCAATTGCAAAAGAGAGAATTTATGATAACTAGCTGGTCTTATGCGTACAAGTGTTGCAGCACGTAAAATAGCATGTCCCCAAGCAGATGTTGGGAGATTTGTTTTCATTAATAATGATCTAGCAATTAATTGTAATCGTTTAATCAAATATTCAGCAAGACCATTTTGTGTGTGAACATGAGCTACACGATGTTCAACATTAATCCCAATTGACATGCAATATGCATCAAAAGCATGTGATGAAAATTCACCAGCATTATCCAAACGGATATTTTTAATGTGATGGTTAGGAAATTGTGCTCGTAATTTAATTATTTGAGCAAATAATCTCGCAAACGCCATGTTGCGAGTAGATAATAAACATACATGTGACTATCGGAATGATGCATCAATTAAGACCATAAAATATTTGAACGGTTCACATGGTGGATCAATAGGTCCACAAATATCTCCGTGAATCCGTTCGATAAATGTAGGACTTTCAACTCCTACTTTTACTGGTGATGGTTTAACAATTAATTTTTCTAGGAAACATGCAGTACATGCGAATTTTTCTGATGTTAATATCCTTTTATTTTTTAAAGGATGACCATGTGTATTCTTAATAATTCTTCTCATCATGGTAGATCCCGGATGACCCAACCGGTCATACCAAATGCTAAAAGTAATAGGATCAGTAAACTTCTGATTTACTAGATGATGAATTTCAATTGTACGTATTTTTACAAAATATAGGCCAGTAGAAAAAGATGACAGTTTTTCTAATACAAATTTATTACCTAAATGCAGTTGAGTAATATAAAAATGCTCAATCCCATTTTCCTCATTTGTTTCAACATGATACCCATTTATGCGGATATCTTTAAAACTTAATAAATTTCTTCTGGATTTTGAGGAAAATAGTGCCTTATCAATAATAATTGTTGTTCCTTTAGGCAACAATATACTAGCTCTTCCGGAGCCCTCAATCACATTTGCACTACCGTTTATCGTATAAATATTTATTTCTCCCATTTTGAGATCAGAAAAATATTTCTCATTTTTTAGTATGGTGTATGTAGTTTCACTATCAATAATGCATACATCATCATTAACAACAGCCATCTGTCTTTTGGCTTTGGTAACGGTAGAAACTCGTGCTTAGTCTTTTAGCTTTTGTACCGGTAGAGACTCGTGCTGATAACGTGTTATAAAATTTGGGTAGTGTTAGAATAAAATCTTCACACTACACACTAATAAAATTCTAACTATTCTTTGCACATGAATTTATCTCTTTCTTTTCTCTCACAATTTTCTCTAATCTTTCTTTCACAAAATAATGGTGTATTACAAGCTTAGAGAATAGCTCTATATATAGAGCTCTAATTAGTGGATTACATCATGGCATACATCATCTTCCACTAATTTTAATTAGTGGTGTCTCCACTAAATGGTGGACATCCATAAAAATCTTCTCTAATAATTCACATAAATCCATAATTAGTGGAGCCTCTACTAATTAATGGAGCTTTCAATAATTTTAAGATATTCATAACACTACAAAAGTTCTTCTGGATAATAGGTCTAAGAAATCAGAAACATAGGGAACAGAAGATTTTCAAAAGAGCAAACTTAATATAGAAAAATTTGGATAAAAAATATATATTTATTTTTTTAGACGGACAATTAACTTAGACTGACATATAAAATTTTCAAGATTTATACTCAGTTTGATTAATTTGATTTTTTTTTTTACTTTTTAAATCAGTAATCTTTTTGCAATTATTTTTTAGAAAAATTATGGAAGATTTTCTTTGGTATTAATTTTATTGATATAAGGACATAAATATTTTTTTCAGCTTTGAAAAAAAATTATTTATGGTTAATAAGAAAGAATGGCTAAATGTATATCTTTAAACTTAAATCCATACTATTAAACTATAATTATCTTGTATAGTTATTATTATTATTTGATTATTTTATTCTCAAGTTATTATTATTTTTAATTTCTAAACCATCCTTCTGATTAAAAAAATATAGTGAAAAAAAGTACAATATTTCAATATTTTATTACTTTATCAATTGTCACACTTTATCTGTATCATTTGTTTATATAGATATCGCACTAATTAAATTTTTAAAAAATTAAGGATTTTGAAAATATTTCAAGAACTTCACTTCCGCATATTATTCTTTTATGATTTGATGGGTTATATAATTTGAAGAGAATTAAAATAGAAGAGGGATTTCAAGAGGTTAATAATGTGAGAGTTAATACAAATTTTTCTTTCTACTTAAAAATATAATTCAAGAATTAAAAAATTAATGATTTGAGAATAAAAGAGTGATAGTAATGACAATACAATAGAATTATAATTTAGAAGCATATATTTAAATTTTAGAAATATAGATTTAACCTTTATTTAAAAAAAAAGGTTGACTTCAAAACTGAAAATTTTAATTTTAATTTTAATTTTCACGATTTCAAAAAAATTAACGAGTGAATTTTTATTCTTTTTTTAGCCCGGCCCTACATCTAATTATCAAAAGAGATGGGGTAAAAAGAAAAAAAAAATCCATCATTTTCAGCAGCCCACGTTGCGAATTTATTTATCTATCTTCATCACAGCTTATTGTACCCGCACATATCCAGTTCACTTGGAGGGAAAGTAAAGGGCAAATTCCAGTTCTAAATTAATGGGTAATTCAGTCATTTCGTGGTCTTCTTCCATGTAACCGTTTGTCTACAGGTGAAATTATTGCGTGCATCCGATATAAGTGTACAGCATATTTTGAGTGATTTATAAATGCACTTAAAGAATTTCTCCCTCCGGACCGCTACTGAACTCAATCAAACATGCCACTGTTGTTATCTACAGAGAGTGATCGTGAAACCTGAAAACTTTTAGCTCCTGTTAAATAATCCTGCGTCCGCCCCTGCCAACCAAGGGTCTCTTTGTCGTTCTTTGTAGGCACAATTTTATGAGAATTAGCTCAGATTTTGGCTCTTGATTTGTGGATATGAACGCGTTAGTAGCTAGGTCAGTGATGAGGCGTTTGGTTTCTGGCGGAAATATTAGTCGATGCGTGTCGGTGTTGGCTGCTCCGGTGGATGGGGTGGTGAAGACGCCGCTGGTGAGACAGTTTGATGATGCGGTGATGGTTGGGCGCCAGGAGTTTGGGGTTTTTGGAACTTTAGGAAGGAGGATGATAAGCACGTCGGTGGATCAGCCAGGAGCGATGGAGACGGAGCAGAAGGAGGATGGGGCAGTTGCTGTGAAGCAGGAGCAGGAGCAGGAGAAGGGCAATGAACCTGCGATTTCGAGTTATTGGGGAATTACCCGGCAAAAGATCACCAGAGAAGACGGTTCTGAGTGGCCCTGGAACTGTTTCATGGTAACCACGGAGAGTGGATGAACAGATTATACTCTAAGTAGTACATATCTACATAAATAGTTGCACACCTACACACGTTCACCTGCCTGCACCCAGCTTAATATAAATTTCCATTGATGCATTTTTCATGCTACTTCATATTCAATGCATACATATGAATTTTGTTATATCGTATAATTATGATTTTTATAGTAATTGATTATATAACTCTCGACTATGTGTTCCTGATTTCGGTATCCATCAGCTAGCAAGCCGGAGGGGTTCGTGGAAAACAAGAGTTGGGCTAATGTGATTTTTGGTTTCTTGGACTCTTTGTACTCTGGTTGTTTTCGAAATGCATTTCTTTTAGCAGTGGAATCAATGCTGAGCTTTTCATTTCTCTATCTTCCTGTTTACAGTGTTTTTTCTGTAATGTTTGACAGGAATTATCTCATGCTTTGTTTTGATGCAAGTATATTATTACTATTTAAGAGCGATCTCGAGAAATGCTGCATTTTTTTTTTCAATTTACTAAATTACCTTTTGCCCTTGTAGCCATGGGAAACTTATCATCCGGACATGAAAATAGATATACACAAGCACCACAAACCTGAGAATTTTGTTGACAAATTTGCTCTTAAGACTGTGAAACTTCTTAGGGTTCCAACTGATATATTTTTCCAGGTGCGTTGTTCTTCCATCATCTCTGTTTATTTTTCCACCTGTTTGACTGATGGAATAAAAAACTTGTGATTCATTGGTGAACTATATGGAAGAATATGTGTTATATGATAATGTTATAATATATATATATATATATATATATATATGTATATTTCGGAGCGCAAATGGTAAAATTTAGAAGAACTTTCAAAAAATATTTGTTTTTCTTAAGAAAATCCAAGAATGAAAAAAATTTTGGTCCATCCCTTATATATGCACGCTCACACACACACACCCCCAATACCTTATTGAGCTCTAATTGCTGTGTGGAGATTTCCAATTTAGTGCTCTTAAGTCTTAGCTATTTAAACTACCTAAGTACTTACCTGTGTATCAATTCATCGTAGGATGCTATTGATTGATGGTCCAGATATAAGGGCAGCCTCGCTAGACAAGTAATTTTGAAATTCAGTTTTGTAAGCTTAAATCACACTAACATGTTTTTACTAACTGGTTAGTTTCCTTTTGGAATGTGAAATGCTCCATCATAAAATGAAGGTATTGCCTCTAATTCTTTTACATTAACGCCAATTAATTAATAAAATATGATGAACTTACAAGGTAGTGGTAGTTTGCAATGGTCTTGACTAATTGATTCCTTCAGAGTTTCCAATTACCTTATATGTATCATGAGATCTTATATAAGAAGATGATATGGGAGCTTGATTGTCTTTTACCTTAATAGTTCTCTACATGAGGTAGAGAGTTTAATTCAGTCTGAATTACCGAAAAATCATGTCACTGCCATTCTTGTTGCCTCTTTTCCTTTGCTCCTATCCCCACAACAGAGTAAATATGTGTCAGCTATTTGTGCCGCTATTTTCGTTCTTCATAGAATAAATCCTAATTTGTGACCCATATTTCAGAGGCGGTATGGTTGTCGTGCAATGATGCTTGAAACTGTTGCAGCTGTTCCTGGAATGGTGGGAGGGATGCTGCTGCATCTGAAGTCTCTACGCAAATTTGAGCACAGCGGTGGTTGGATTAAGGCATTACTTGATGAAGCTGAGAATGAAAGGATGCACCTAATGACAATGGTGGAGCTTGTGAAACCAAAATGGTATGAGAGGCTGCTGGTTCTTGCTGTGCAGGGAATCTTCTTCAATGCTTTCTTTGTGCTTTACTTGCTATCACCCAAGCTGGCACATAGAATTGTTGGATATCTAGAAGAGGAGGCTATACACTCATATTCCGAGTTTCTGAAGGATATTCACAGTGGTGCAATCACGAATGTTCCAGCTCCTGCAATTGCAATAGACTACTGGAGACTGCCTGATGATGCAACTTTGAAGGATGTTGTTACTGTTATCCGTGCAGATGAAGCTCATCATCGAGATGTTAACCACTTTGCTTCTGTGAGTTTCATCATTCTTTAGTTCTGTTTCATTTTCACTTGACTTCATTTTTGTCTCTTTTGAGGAATTATTTTATGTCGTCTTTGTCCTCCAGTTTTATTTCCTTGGCTCACTAAAGACGGCCAATCTCAGCAATGCCATCCAAAATAGAATAATTGTTAAGGTGGAAGAGGTCACCTAAGCTGATGTGTTAACATCTATGTAGTATGAACAGCAATCTGATTTCGACTTTCTTAGTTATCTGAACTCCTTTATGCCTGATTCTGTGTGTTGATTCATACTGAAGTTCTCTAGGTTGGTTTGATTCTTTCTCAGCTTATGGGTCAGATTGCCTAGTTTAACTTGTACAAGATTTCTTTATTCATTGGTTAGTTTTTGTTGGGGGGAACAAATATTTTGATACTTTGCGTGGAAACATGCCTATGAGGAATGGCATCTAATAATTTAGTTGATCCTTTTCTAAGAGAAGTACTCCTTACATTGCTGTGGTTTTCTCTTAGGGAAACATAACTTCTAAATGTCCTGGCCATTAAGTAGGTCATGCAACAAATTTTGCGCTGATTCTCTGGCTGAGATCATTATTAATGATCTTACCGTTGTGTCTGATTGTGCTTACTGACATTCCTTCCTGGCTCTGTTTGCCCTGTTTTGATGTCTGCCAGGCTTTTTACTTAATATTGTTTCCAGATCTTGTTTTGGCAGCTGAACTGTGTGTTATCTTGGAGTATATATCTTCTACCGCTTTGATGTGTATACCTTTTCTTTTGCAGGATGTTCATTTTCAGGGAAAGGAGTTAAAAGAGTCAAGGGCTCCACTTGGTTACCGCTAGCTTGCTTCTTTCTTATTTGAGTTTAAACTCATTGTTATAATCTGTGAATCCGGGTATATTCTGTATTGGGTCACTCATAGCTGAATAAGTTGTTGCAGCTTTCATGACTTGCAACGGTACAGACCCACCCACCATTAGATGTACTTCTCCTTCCCTTTCTTCTAAGATGAAGTTTGTGTAATACCTTCAGTATTTCAACTTTGCTAAATAGCCTCCCTTACAGCATCTTCAAAGGTGAGTGCCTATCTACTTCAAGTTTTCCTTTTCAATTCATTTGAATCAACATTTTCTTTATACATTATGCCAATATGCCCATTGAGAAATCAAAGAGTACATACAAAGCAAAGGAAAAAGTGGTCACTAGCTAATCATACAATTTTCTTGATTCTCCTTTAAAAGATAGCATTAGAGAAGAATACTAGACAATGGTAGATGAGATTTATTTATTAATATTATAATTTTAAATAATTTATTTATTATTAATATTTTAGACAAATAAAAATTTATTAGATGAGTTTTTTCCCCACCGTTTTTGTCTACTTTTGAACAAAAAAGTTTTAAAATTTTTATATTAAATTTAATCTTTTCATTCACCTCATATTAACTTCTTTCTCTTCCTAAAATACTATTCCAAAATATTTAAAATCCAAACTTTCTATTTTTTCTCATCTGCACCCCCTTCATTTCCTCTTTTGTGTCTTCCTTTCGTTTCTCATCTCTTAATTCAAATATGTTGGTAGTCACAAAATAGGATAAGTGTCGTGTTCTATTATAAGTTATAAAATATAATCACAATTAAATTAAGTAAATAAAAATATTATTTATTTACCTGCTACATGTTAAGAAAGAAAAACACTGAATTATTTATCAAATTTTCACTTCAAGGGTTCTAAAAATAGATATTTCAAATACTCTTTTTCTTTTTAAATAAGTATCACTTTTGAAAATTCAAGAAAACTACTATAATATCTTTAAAGGTTTAAAAGAAAAAGATTAAATAATAAATAATAAGTATCATGGTTTAAAATTAAAAATTAATTAATGTTATGATTTAATAAAAAATAAACAATAAAAATATAAGTTAAAAATAATAAAATAATAGTATTGTTATAAAATTAGGGTAGTGTTAGAATAAAATTTACACACTAATAAAATTCTAACTATTTTGCACAAGAATTTCTTTTTTTCTCTTCTCTCACAATTTTCTCTAATATTTCTTTCACAAAATGATGATGTATTACAAGTTTAGAGAATAACTCTATTTATAGAGCTCTAATTAGTGGAACATATCATGGCATACATCATCTTCCACTAATATCAATTAGTGACGTCTCCACTAAATGGTGGATATCTATAAAAATCTTTTCTAATAATTCACATAAATCCATAATTAGTAAAGCCTCCACTAATTAATGGAGATTCTAATAATTCATAACACTCCCCTTGGATGTCTATCCATTACATAAAGAATATGCCTCGTTAAAACCTTATTAGATAAAAACCCAGTGGGAAAAAAATCTAGTGAAGGAAAAAGAGTACACTATTCTATATGTCTGTTTATTACTCCCCCTAATGAGATGATTCTTTTAAATATTTAAACCGACGCATACCAATTTTATATCTCAACTTCTCAAATGTTGCAATCGGTAAAGTCTTCGTGAAAATATCTGCGAGGTTATCACATGACCGAATTTGTAGCACATCAATTTCACATTTCTTCTGGAGTTCATGAGTAAAGAAGAATTTTGGTGAAATATGTTTTGTCCGATCTCCTTTAATATATCCTCCTCATAATTGAGTTATGCAAGCTGCATTGTCTTCATAAAGAGGAGTTGGAATATCTTTGATCGATGATAATCCACAACTTTCTCGGATATAATGAATCATGGATCTTAATCATACGCATTCTCGACTTACTTCATGAATGGCTATAATTTCAGCATGATTTGAAGAAGTAGCTGCTATAGGTTATTTCGTAAAACGCCATGATATAGCAGTATTTCCACATGTAAATAGATAGCCCGTTTGAGAACGTGCTTTATGTGGATCAGATAAATAACCAACATCTGCATAACCAATCAATGTTGGACTGGTTTTATTTGAATAAAATAATCTGAGATTAATTGTACCTTGGAGATATCGAAGGACTTGTTTAATTCCATTCCAATGTCGGCGTGTTGGTGAAGAACTAAATCTTGCTAATAAATTGACAGCAAAAGCAATATCAGGTCGTGTATTATTAGCAAGATACATCAATGCACCAATTGCACTGAGATATGGTACTTCAGGACTAAGGAGTTCTTCATCATTTTCTTGAGGTCGGAAAGGACCTTTATAGGATCTTCAAATTTTGGTTTTACCAAAATCCTTGATTTCGAATTCTCCTTTTAAATAGTCAATTGTTTCTTTGAGCTCTTCAGGAGTTCCAATAAGATTAATATCATCAACATATATAGCTAATATCACAAATTTAGAATCAGATTTCTTAATAAAAACACATGGACATACCTGGTCATTTTTAAATCCTGCTTTCAATAAATATTCACTAAGACGTGTGAACCACATGCCCCCAGATTGCTTCAGGCCATATAATGATTTTTGCAACTTGATGGAGTAATTTTCACGAGGATAATGTTTATATGCTTCAGGCATATGAAATCATTCGGGAATTTTCATATAAACATCATTTTCTAAATTTCCATACAAGTAAGCAGTGACAACATCTAATAGGCGCATATCTATCTTTTCATATACTGTCAAACTGATAAGATATCGGAGTGTAATAGCATCATCAACAGGAGAATATGTTTCATCATAATCAATACCTGGTCTTTGTGAAAAATCTTGGGCTACTAATCGCGCTTTATATCGAGCTATTTCACTCTTTTCATTGTACTTTCGCACAAATATCCATTTGTAGCCAACAGATTTTACACATTCTGGTGTTCGGACTGCAGGTCCGAAGACTTCACGTTTTGTCAGTGCATTTAACTCCGATTGAATCGCATCTTTCCATTGCAGCCAATCTTTTCTATGCCGACATTCATCAACTGATATTGGTTCAGGGTCATCATTATCCTGTATAACATCAAGAGATATTATATGCAAACATATGATCAATAATTGTTTCTATCCGATTCCAACTTCTATCGGAAGTGGTATAATGGATAGAAATTTCAGTGTTACATTCATTTATGTCTGATTCTTTGTCATAAGTTTTCTCTTGGTCTTTATCATTCCTTGCTTTAATATGATCATCTGGACCATTAATCATCTCTTCTTTCGAGGATTTTTATCTTTAGAACCAAGAAGTCGGCCATGCTTCTGGCATGCTTTTGGCTCAGCAGCTATATGTAAAATCTTTTGTTATGTTGGAATTTCAATTAGAATTGGAGCATTTATTGCTGGCATATGCGATTTTGTTACTCTTTTAGAGTCAACAAAAGCGTTTGACATTTGATTTGCAATGCTTTACAAATGAATTATCTTTTGAACTTCAAGTTCACATGCGCATGTGCGCGGATCAAGATAATTTAATGATGTTGTCCAATTACGATATTTCTTATACTGTTTCTATTCCCCCCCTAATTTAGGGAATAATGATTTCACAAGAGAATAAGAAAAGAAATATAAGAAAATGATGACAAACAAGAAATGCCAAGAAAAATATCTTCCTTTTTTTTTTACTCTTCTCGGTACCGACTTTTCCTCTTCCTCTCTTGTCTTTTCTTTTCCTCCGACCCTCTACCTACCATCTACCTCTTCTTCTTCCTCATACAGAGATATATATATATATATATATATATGTATCGATATATATCTCGATATCATCGGTCATTAGTCAATATAAAAAACAAAAATCACAAAGCGAGATATGGAGACTCGTAATTCATTTGAGACATGGTCAAATTTTGACTCGGTTTACTGCGACGATTTTGATGTATTTTCCTTTCCAAACCAACCGCTTCGCCTAATTCGAACACGAGAAGATTTTGATATGTTTTCCTTTCCAAACCAACCGCTTACGCCTAATTCGAACGCGAGAAGATTTTGATATGTTTTCCTTTCCAAACCAACCGCTTCCTCCTAATTTCGGGTGAGATATCTTTGAGGGCTTCCATTTGTTTTTAGTGTGCTTGATAATGAAATTAAACTCTCTTTTGGTTTGTTTTTTATGTAAATCGGTGGAAGTTTTGAACATACTTGCTTTGGACCAAGTTGATCTGCCTCTACAAGAGGCTGCTTTTATATCTTGTTCCTCTTGATGCTATTCCTTTGAATGAGGATATGCTTGTGCATGATCCTTTCTACTCTCTAATGGATTTTGAACAAAGCCAGAATATGATTCCAGGTTATTATACATTTAAACATGGATTTTGAATGGTATTACCTTTCTTGATATTATTTTCTTTTTCTAGGAGAAATAATGAGTGGTCTTGACAACGAAGTCGGAGTAAGTACTCATGAAATGCATAATATCGAAGTTCAAGATATTATTGCGAGACAAAATTCCTGGGGAGAAGAAGATGATTAAGAGGCGAGAGAGAGAAGAAGGGCAATAACTCCCGAGACACTATCAAGAGAAACAATTTCGCAGTACTTTTACCTACCAATCAAGAGCGCGACCAAAGAAGCTGAATATTGGCATAACCTAGTCTCAAGAAAAGATGTAGGGAGTTAGGAATTCGTCGATGGCCTCACGGGAAGTTGGTGAGCTTGGAGACCATAATCAAGAATATTCGAGTTCTCTCTCATACATACTTATAATTTGCAAGTATGAAACTATGAAAGATTTATAAGTAAATAACCGATGATATCACTTCGATTTACGGGAGATGCAAAATAAAGAAGAAGGAGGACATATGGGTGAGAAGAAGTTGAAAGAAGCCATTGCGATGCTTGGAATGTGAAAAACGAGTTGGTGGAATAAAGTCATAATACGCAGTTAGATGACCAAACACAGAAATTGAGACAAGCATACTTCAAGGCCAAATATAATAAGAAATTTAATTATAATAAACTTAAGGAGATCATAAAATCCCAAGACTCATTTCGCAGTAATTTTACGGCTAATTCTGTTGCTAGTCTCGATCTTGGCTCAAAGGGGAAAGAAAAGGAGGAGGATGTCGAAAAAGAAGAGTTGAAGTCCATAATTACTAATTGTTTGTCTTCCTCTAATGTAAATATTGAAAAAGAACAATTACAAACCTTCATCTTAAATTTGTCAGCTCAATTACAAAAGAGCAACTATAAGCATGTATCCTCAAGTTCATATGAACACTAGTGATATGAATAAAAGATGTGATGCTTATTATTAATGGAAATATCTTTTTCCCTTATTATCTTTTCGTTCCACTTGGATGGCCGGTATTTCTCTGTGATAAGGGAAATATCGAGTGTGTCCATGACCATAACCACGGCCATTGCCACAACTACGACTATAACGATGGCTTCTATTGGAGCCAACAGCATTCACTTCTGGGAGTGCTGTTGAGCCAGTTCATCTGGCTTCATGATTTCTCAATAATAACTTATGTTAAATCTATCAATTTTGGATACCCTTTTTCTCGATATTGTTACTATAGGACAATATTCGATGTATGAAAAGTGGAGAATGTCTTCTCCAATATAACTTCATCAGTAACTTTTTATCTGCAAAATTTTTAACTAAGATGTAATTTTATACATCACGGAGTTCACGGTTTTACAATCTTGCAACTTCAGGTGCAACCATTCATACCGTGCAGTGGGTAGTACGATCATCTTCAGGTGGTCAAATTTTTCTTTTTATCAACATGACATATGGATCTCGTTTTTTTTAGCATTTAGATGCATTTCTGTATGACATATAATTTTTTTTTTCCAGAAATATCAAGGGTTACAAATTCGAATTTAGCGAGGTTAGCCATAGAAATCAATAAATGCGTACCTGTCTTCTGACTTTAATAACGGCAGAGACTCGTGCTGTCTTCTGGCTTTAATAACGGCAGAGACTCGTGCTGATAACGTGTTATAAAATTAGGGTAGTGTTAGAATAAAATCTACACACTACACACTAATAAAACTCTAACTATTTTGCACAAGAATTTATCTCTTTCTCTTCTCTCACAATTTTCTCTAATCTTTCTTTCACTAATCTTTCTTTCATAAAATGATGGTGTATTACAAGCTTAGAGAATAACTCTATTTATAGAGCTCTAATTAGTGGAATACATCATATTAGTGGTGTCTTCACTAAATGGTGGACATCCATAAAAATCTTCTATAATAATTCACATAAATCCATAATTAGTGGAGCCTCCACTAATTAATAGAGA
Source organism: Voacanga thouarsii (assembly GCA_026120185.1). NCBI lineage: Eukaryota > Viridiplantae > Streptophyta > Magnoliopsida > Gentianales > Apocynaceae > Voacanga > Voacanga thouarsii. The sequence continues at coordinate 6,852,973 of JANUWF010001322.1, read as the reverse complement.
TTCTAATAATTCATAACAAGTCTATTTATATAACAATAATATTTGTTTTGTTATGAATTATTGGAATCTCCATTAATTAGTGGAGGCTCCACTAATTATGGATTTATGTGAATTATTAGAAGATTTTTATGGATGTCCACCATTTAGTGGATACACCATTAATTGAGATTAGTTGAAGATGATGTATGCCATGATGTATTCCACTAATTAGAGCTCTATAAATAGAGCTATTCTCTAAGCTTGTAATATACCATCATTTTGTGAAAGAAAGATTAGTGAAAGAAAGATTAGAGAAAGAATTGTGAGAGAAAGAAAGAGAGAAGTTTGAAGAGAAATTCTTGTGCAAAGAATAGTTAGAATTTTCTTAGTGTGTAGTGTGTAGATTTTATTCTAACACTACCCTAATTTTATAACACGTTATCAACACGAGTCTCTACCGTTATTAAAGCCAGAAGACAGGTACGCATTTATTGATCTCGCTAAATTCGAATTTGTAACCCTTGATATTTCTGAAAAAAAAAAAATTTATATGTCATACAGAAATGCATCTAAATGCTAAAAAAAATGAGATCCATATGTCATGTTGATAAAAAGAAAAATTTGACCACCTGAAGATGATCGTACTACCCACTGCACGGTATGAATGGTTGCACCTGAAGTTGCAAGATTGTAAAACCGTGAACTCCGTGATGTATAAAACTACATCTTAGTTAAAAATTTTGTGGAGAAAAAGTTACTGATGAAGTTATATTGGAGAAGACATTCTCCACTTTTCATACCTCGAATATTGTCCTGCAGTAACAATATCGAGAAAAATGGTATCCCAAATTGACAAATTTAACATGAGTTATTATTGAGAAATCATGAAGCCAGATGAACTGGCTCAACAGCACTCCCAGAAGTGAATGTTATTGGCTCCAGCAGAAGCCATCGTTATAGTCGTAGTTGTGGCAGTGGCCGTGGTTATGGTCATGGACACACTCGATATTTCCCTTATCACGGAGAAATACTGACCACTGAAGTGGAACGAGAAAAGATAATAAGGGAAAAAGATATTTCCATTAATAATAAGCATCACATCTTTTATTCATATCACTAGTGTTCATATGAACTTGAGGATACATGCTTATAGTTGCTCTTTTGTAATTGAGTGACAAATTTAAGATGAAGGTTTGTAATTGTTCTTTTTCAATATTTACATTAGAGGAAGACAAACAATTAATAATTATGAACTTCAGCTCCTCTTTTTCGGCATCCTCCTCCTTTTCTTTCCCTTTTGAGCCAGTATCGAGACTAGCGACGAGAATTAGCCGTAAAATTACTGCGAAATGAATCTTGAGATTTTATGATCTCCTTAAGTTTATTATAATTAAATTTCTTATTATATTTGGCCTTGAAGCATGCTTGTCTCAATTTACGTGTTTGGTCCTCTAAGCTGCGTATTAGGACTTTCTTCCACCAAGCTGTTTTTCACATTCCAATATCGCAATGGCTTCTTTCAACTTCTTCTCGACCATATGTCCTCCTTCTTCTTTATTTTGCATCTCCTGTAAATCGAAGTGATATCATCGGTTATTTATTTATAAATCTTTCATAGTTTCATACTTGCAAATTATAAGTATGTATGAGAGAGAACCTGAACATTCTTAATTATGGTCTCTAAGCTCACCAACTTCCTGTGAGGCCATCGACGAATTCCTAACTCCCTACATCTTTTCTTGAGACAGGTTATGCCAATATTCAATTCTTTGGCTGCGCTCTTGATTGGTAGGTAAAAGTATTGCGAAATTGTTTCTCTTGATAGTGTCTGGGAGTTATTGCCATTCTTCTCTCTCTGCCTCTTAATCATCTTCTTCTCCCCAGGAATTTTATCTGCAATAATATCTTGAACTTCGATATTATGCATTTCATGAGTACTTACTCCGACTTCGTTGTCAAGACCACTCATTATTTCTCCTAGAAAAATAAAATAATATCAGTAAATGTAATACCATTCAAAATCCATATTTAAAGGTATAATAACCTGGAAACATATTCTGGCTTTGTTCAAAATCCATTAGAGAGTAGAAAGGATCATGCACAAGTATATCCTCATTCAAAGGAATAGTATCAAGAGGAATAGTATCAAAAGCAGTCTCTTGTAGGGGTAGATCAACTTGGTCCAAAGCAGTATGTTCAAAACTTCCACTGATTTACATAAAAAACAAACCAAAAGAGAGTTTAATTTCATTATCAAGAACACTAAAAACAAATGGAAGCCCTCAAAGGTATCTCACCTGAAATTAGGAGGAAGTGGTTGGTTTGAAAAGGAAAACATATCAAAATCTTCTGCGTTCGAATTAGGCAGAAGCGGTTGGTTTGGAAAGGAAAACATATCAAAATCTTCTGCGTTCGAATTAGGTAGAAGCGGTTGGTTTGGAAAGAAAAATATATCAACATCTGCTGTAGAAACCGAGTCAAAATTTGACCATGTCTCAAATGAATTACGAGTCTCCATATCTGCTTTGTGATTTTTGTTTTTGATATTTACTAATGACTGATAACTGAGATATATATTGATACATATATATATATATATATATATATATATATATATATGTATGAGGAAGAAGAAGAGGTAGATGGTAGGTAGAGGGTCGGAGGAGAAGAAAAGACAAGAGAGGAAGAGGAAAAGTCGGTACCGGGAAGAGTGAAAAAAAAAAAGAGATATTTTTCTTGGCATTTTCTGCTTGTCATGATTTTCTTATATTTCTTTTCTTATTCTCTTGTGAAATCATTATTCCCTAAATTAGGGGGAGAACATAAACAGTACAAGAAAGATCGTGATTGGACAACATCATTAAATTATCTTGATCCGCATACAAGCGCGTGTGAATTTGAAGTTCAAAAGATAATTCATTTGTAAAGCATTGCAAATCAAATGTCAGACGCTTTTGTTGACTCTAGAAGAGTTACAAAATCGCATATTCCAGCTATAAATGCTCCTATTCGAATTGAAGTTCCAGCAGAACAAAATATTATACCTATAGTTGCTGAGTCAAAAACACGCCAGAAGCGTGGCCGACCTCTTGGTTCTAAAGATAAAAATCCTCGAAAGAAAAGAGGATTAACTGATCCAGAAGATCATATTGAAGAAAAGAATGATAAAGACCAAGAGAGAACTGATGACAAAGAACCAGAAGTTGATGAAAGTAACACTGAAATTTCTATCAATTATACCACTTCTGGTAGAAGTTGGAATTGCATAGAAACTGTTATTGATAATATATTTGCATACAATATATCTCTTGATGTTACACAGGATAATGATGATCCTGAACCAATATCAGTTGATAAATGTCGGCATAGAAAAGATTGGTTGCAATGGAAAGATGCGATTCAATCGGAGTTAAATGCAGCGACAAAACGTGAAGTCTTCGGACTGCGATCCGAATACCGAAGGTGTAAAACCTGTTGGCTACAAATGGATATTTGTGCGAAAGCGCAATGAAAAGAGTGAAATCGTTCGATATAAAGCGCGATTAGTAGTCCAAGGTTTTTCACAAATACCAGGTATTGATTATGATGAAACTTATTCTCCTGTTGTTGATGCTATTACACTCCGATATCTTATCAGTTTGGCAGTACATGAAAAGATAGATATGCGCCTATATGTTGTCACTGCTTACTTGTATGGAAATTTAGAAAATTATGTTTATATGAAAATCCCCGAAGGATTTCATATGCCTGAAGCATATAAGCATATAAACATTATCCTCGTGAAAATTACTCCATCAAGTTGCAGAAATCATTATATGGCCTGAAGCAATCTGGGCGCATGTGGTTCACACGTCTTAGTGAATATTTATTGAAAGCGGGATTTAAAAATGACCAGGTATGTCCATGTGTTTTTATTAAGAAATCTGGTTCTAAATTTGTGATATTAGCTATATATGTTGATGATATTAATCTTATTGGAACTCCTGAAGAGCTCAAAGAAACAATTGATTATTTAAAAAGAGAATTCGAAATCAAGGATTTTGGTAAAACCAAATTTTGTCTTGGTTTACAAATTGAACATTTGGAGAGTGGAACATTTATTCATCAATCAACATATACGACAAAAGTGCTAAAAAGATTTTACATGGACAAAGCACATCCATTGAGTATTCAAATGATCGTCCGATCATTAAATGTAGATAAAGATCCTTTCCGACCTCAAGAAAATGATGAAGAACTCCTTGGTCCTGAAGTACCATATCTCGAGTGCAATTGGTGCATTGATGTATCTTGCTAACAATACAAGACCCGATATTGCTTTTCTTGTCAATTTATTAGCAAGATTTAGTTCTTCACCAACACGACGACATTGGAATGGAATTAAACAAGTCCTTCGATATCTCCAAGGTACAATTGATCTCGGATTATTTTATTCAAATAAAACCAGTCCAACATTGATAGCTTATGCGAGATGCTTGGTTATTTATCCGATCCACATAAAGCACGTTCTCAAACGGGCTATCTATTTACATGTGGAAATACTTGCTATATCATGGCGTTCTACGAAACAATCTATAGCGATTACTTCTTCAAATCATGCTTGAAATTATAGCCATTCATGAAGCAAGTCGAGAATGTGTATGGCTAAGATCCATGATTCATTATATCCGAGAAAGTTGTGGATTATCATCAATCAAAGGTATTCCAACTCCTCTTTATGAAAACAATGCAGCTTGCATAGCTCAATTACGAGGAGGATATATTAAAGGAGATCAAACAAAACATATTTCACCAAAATTCTTCTTTACTCATGAATTCCAGAAGAAATGTGAAATTGATGTGCTACAAATTCGGTCATGTGACAACCTCGTAGATATTTTCACGAAGACTTTACCGACTGCAACATTTGAGAAACTGAGATATAAAATCGGTATGCGTCGGTTTAAAGATTTAAAGGAATCATCTCATCAGGGGGAGTAATAAACAAACATATAGAATAGTGTACTCTTTTTCCTTCACTAGATTTTTTTTCCCACTGGGTTTTTATCTAGTAAGGTTTTAACGAGGCATATTCTTTATGTAATGGATGGACATCCAAGGGGGAGTGTTATGAATTATTGGAATCTCCATTAATTAGTGGAGGCTCCACTAATTATGGATTTATGTGAATTATTAGAAGATTTTTATGGATGTCCACCATTTAGTGGATACACCATTAATTGAGATTAGTTGAAGATGATGTATGCCATGATGTATTCCACTAATTAGAGCTCTATAAATAGAGCTATTCTCTAAGCTTGTAATACACCATCATTTTGTGAAAGAAAGATTAGTGAAATAAAGATTAGAGAAAGAATTGTGAGAGAAAGAAAGAGAGAAGTTTGAAGAGAAATTCTTGTGCAAAGAATAGTTAAAATTTTCTTAGTGTATAGTGTGTAGATTTTATTCTAACACTACCCTAATTTTATAACATGTTTGACAAATAATTGGAATTTTCGTGAAATGGTGGTATTTTAATTCAAAATTCCGACAGAGGGGCTGCTCCAGACGAAATTGCAGAAGTAGTGAGGTCACATTCGTAAATGCGACCTATTAAAATGTGGGCGCATTCACGAAATGCGACCTCACCCTATTTTTTTTTTTTTTTTTGGTGCAAGATTATAATGCAACCTCCACCTGCTAAATATCACCACCCGCCGTTCTCCCCAAAGAAGTTCATCCTCTCTTACCCCTGGCCCCTTTTAAGGAATGCTATACACATCTTCCAACCGAATTAAGCATCATATATCATTCATTATTCCATCAGTATCTCATGCGTTTGGCTCCATAACCGGTAAAACGTCCCTTGAATTAGGCACAAACACTCGGGTCTTTTTAATATCAAGCATATATGAATTATTTGAATTCACAAGAATCTCTTAACAGTCACAAGAATCAAAGCTTGAATTTGAAGCATGCTATTGGGAGAATGGTAATTTCAAATAACACCACTTAGAGATATTAATTCATTATTTATCTGAAATAGCAGCAATACACTAACATTAACTTACCCTAATCATATCCTTCAGACCCATGTCTTCCATAGCTTTCCCTGTAGTCTCCGAAATTGACAGCTCCTTAGACGAATCCATTATGTCTGAATTTTCCTCTTCTTTCTCTAATGGTTTCGTCCACTTCTCCACTCCTTCACTTCAATTTCTTTTGCTTTGTCTCCAACAGAGATGTTTGCTTTCTCTGGCACAACCTTCTCCGCTGTGTTTGAATTTTTCTCGTCTTCAAAAACTGAATTTGGCAGCGAGGAATGGCTGCGGGATCTGGGGGTTTGAGGTCACATTCTCACTATTTATGACGATCGGAGCTGCCCTCTGTCGGAATTCGGGAGAAAAACAGTCCTATTTTCCAAAATTTTCGACAAATAATGGAATAATAATTAAATTAAATCAATTTAAACCCCTTATCTTGGTTAATTTTCAAGAGCCAAGACTAGAAAATCTCTAGGCCCTACCAACCTATATTCATACAATGAATTATTCAAAATTTATTTACCGGAAATTTTTATTAAATTATTCCAAAAAGAAATTGTCAGAAAATTATTTTTCACAAAAAACACGTGTGTACGAATAAAAGATGCAAATTGATGGCGGCCCACTCACTCAGCCGCTCATATTTCCGATTTCCCTACCTACTTGTCCTCTGTCCATAATTGATTGTACCGAACCGTGAAATTCCACGTCATCTCACCCCTGCGCTCTCTATATCCTCCTCTGATTGAACTCCGAGGCGCCCTGCCTTCCGAGCAGTCAGCAATGGAGTCAACATTGTCGGCGACAGCCACCGCAGCCACACGCTTAACCCTTACCAAAGCACTGAATTCCCACTGCAATCCTCTCCTACATCATCTCCACCGCCGTTTATACAATGCTCGCGCCAGTCAACTAGCTCTCCTCCGCCTCGGCATTCTTAGTGCTTCTGATCGGAGAGTTAATGGCTTGGGTTCCGTTTCTTTATCAAGGAGTTTGGGTGGGGTGGTGTTGCATCCGGGGCAGAGACGGTTGGAATGTGTCTCTAGTTACTCTGCCTCCTTTGCTTCTGGTGGCGGAGCTTTTGGAGGAAATGATGGTAATGGCGGCGATGGTGGAGGTGGAGATGGTGCGGGCGAGGGTGGGGAAGCTAAGCCGAATGCGGTTGCTGGAGGTGCTGATGATGTCTCTGCTTTATCCTCTGATGTTATAATTCTTGACGTTGGAGTAAGTTTCTGAACTCTCTGCATTCTCGCGGACCTTTTTGGGGCACATTTTAGTTTGTTAAATTTAACGCCTGTGGGATGAACTTTTGAAACTTTGGCTAGAAAAGGAAAGACTACTTTTTTCCTCTCGTGGGTTATGTGCTTGCTTGCGTTCGGAAGTGGAATCTGATGGACTTATCTTTTGCTGATGCTCTGATGTTTTAGGGTATGACGTGCGGGGGTTGTGCAGCAAGTGTTAGGAGAATATTAGAAAGTCAAGTAAGTGTTGAATTCCATTAACATTTCTTTAGACACTATGATCTGCCTAATGGCTTTGTTTAATCAAATTACGAAATATTTCTTTATAGTTGGTGCGGCCTGTTGATAAAACTCTCAGTTATTATGCACTGGAAATGGATGATAATGTGATAAGATATTAATGTTCTACATTTGTGAACAGCCACAGGTTTCTTCAGCTAGTGTTAATCTTACAACAGAGACTGCAATTGTGTGGCCTGTGTCTGAAGCTAAGGTTGTACCCGACTGGAAGAAACAATTAGGAGAGGCACTTGCAAAGCATCTGACTACTTGTGGATTCACATCCAATCTTCGAGGTAAGCATTTTCTCAATATTTTCATCTTCCCTGTCACTTATAAATTTTTTGATGCATTTTTTAGATGGCTTTCAACTCGCATCAATCTCTTTTCATTTTCATTTAGTCCTGTTTTCTGGACACCTCTTCTGCTTGTCTTGTCATAACTCAAGCTTGATTGATATTCTTAATTTTAACAGTTTCCATTATTAAGCTTGCTTAGTTTCTGTTCTGAGAGTCAGGCAACAGTGGGACTTGTATGATTCCAATGTTTATTGACTGTGAGCTCTAAAAGGTGGGAAAGATGCAAAAGATCACAAAGCGAATATTTCTAAAAGTGGTTTATGTCTTATAGTATTAATGAACATAGGATAAGTCTTTCTAATCTAAGTCTGTTTCCCGAATCGCGAATCACTCAATGATTTCCTTGGCCTTATATAGATTACTGTCCTTTGCAAGGGCATCCATTAGAAGAAATGCTTGAATGTTACTACCGGTACAAAATTAGCCTTTGTTCTGAATTCTATTGTGTCACATGAAATCTATCTGATTTCTTTAGTATTTGTCTGAACTTCAATGCACCTGAGGGTGAATCTATTTAGTTCGTTGTTCATAGTGCTAATATTTAAGGCTTAAGCCGGGTTTGTTTGGTATGATATGGTAGAGAAAGTGAATCATTATCCTTCTGGAGAATGAAATTGAATTTGGATTAGTCTATAATAGTATAAGTGGCAATGGATAGGAAAGACTGGAATAAATGAAGAAAAAGATTATGCTTTTGAATTATACTAGATATTAGGGGGGAAAAAAGTTGCATATTGTAGTCTGATGTTGAATGGAATAGCCAATAATAACTTGTATAATAGGAAAAGTCATACAACTTACCACTACCATTAAGGGCTAGAAGGGTGCTATATTATCCAGCTTGCATAGGAGGTTGTTTCATAGAATAAACATGTGGCCAACAGATCACAGAGGGGGAATGCAGTTGTCTAAGGACTCTATCAATCAGAAAAGTTGAATTCAATATATAATCCAATAGTCTGAGGCCGAGATGTTTTTAAGCCCATAAAACATAAGATGAAAGAAGATAGAGATTATAGTTATTGCAATGGTGTAAATAGTGTCAAATGATAATTATGACTCTTTATCAGTTTGATGGAATCAAGTAGTTTTAGTTCGTTAGAACTGTCCCACTTACCTTGATATCTGATATTTGATAAATTCTACATGCACCATGGCTTTTAGATAATGGACTTTAGGTTATGCTGTTTAACTTTCCTAAAAGAGGAAGATTTTTCACTCCTCAAGTTGAGCTTTGTGTTATTTTTCCTTTATTTCCGCTGTTTGTTTCTCCATTGAACCACATAAGGATGGTTGAGGTGCTTTTTGTGCGGTTTAACAATTCTCAAGGCATAATAGGACAAGCCGGCTGGCATGAAATTAGTGTCAGGTTGCAAAAATAATTTGTTGGACAATCAATAGAATCATCCCACTTTATTACTACATCTGTTTCATAATATAAGTCGTTTTAGATTTATGCACAAGAATTAAGGGTCCTAAATTCCACACAATTTTAAAACTAAATTTCCAAAAATACCCCTAATTAAGTCTTTATCTACTTTGGTAATTGGATAGAGTTGGGTCATAATTAGGGAAAAGAGAGAGATTGCAAGGAGGGGTATAGTTGAAAAAAAAGTAATAAATTTTTATAGAACTTTGTAAAACAACCTATATTGTGAAAAAACTTTTCAAATTCAAAACGACTTATATTGTGAAACGGAGGTAGTAGTTATTTTGATTTAAATATGGTCTTTGTTTCCTATTAAAATTTCTTTTACTTTGAAACATTAAAGATGATGAAAGAACCTCAATATAGAATAATTGCTTAGATAACTTAGTAAAGGGCAAGCACTCTATTGACGTCAGTTTCCAGTTACATTTTTGGTTGAGTTGTAAAAGAAAATGAAATTGTATAATTGTTCTCCAAAGGTGTTGAAATGAATTATATTCTTATATCCATAGTTATCCATTAAGAACCTTATGAAAGTAGAAACTCTGGGAAACTCTGGGCTTGGATATGACTTGCTTAAAATTTGGTGGGAATTGGCAGGTCAGGGAGCTATTGAAGGAGATATTCAATCCTAGGAATGCAAAGGGAATTCTTGTAACAAGCAACCATTCTCCTTCATGGTATGTCCTTGTTATACTGATTGGAACTTTTAGACTCATCTAAGCAATATTCTTTATGCAATTAGGCTGAGCCATCCATAATGAACTAGTTTTCCATCTATAGGTGAGTCTCCGCGGCAAATAGTGGTTGATATTTTGAAGCAAGGTCATTCCTATCAGCTGGAAGCGCATGCCTTTGGGATAATAAATTCTACAAGTTGAGGCAATTCATTCATAGCTTAGTCAAATGAGGACTTCCATCAGCAGAAAAAAAGTTTTGTTTGATGAGTTAGTTTTCATTTTTAGGAACAGAAGATTTTTTTTCAGCTTTCTATTTCGAGACCCTGTTTAGCTAAGGATCTTTCTTTCTTTTGTTTTTTCTCAATGTTGTAATAGCTAAAGAGTTGTCAAGTTTTTTCATTAATCATGTTATTGCTAAGGTTTGTCTTGTATGTGAAGCATTGTAACTTTAACTCAAGTGAATCTAAAGAAAGATTCGGTTGTCAATTAAAGATGCTCATATCTTTGATTTGCCACCATTGAACCTTATTATGAGTCATCAAATTACATTTATAGATCTACTTTCTAATTCATTTGTATTCTGGAAAAGGACCATGTCAAATTTCTCCATTTTACTTTAGTTTCACCATTAGATTCCTGAAACTACAGGCTTCAAGTGATATCTTATGGGTACAATGAACAAATGGACATTTTCTTCGGGGAACAGCGTGCAGGGAGATGAAATGCAGCTGATGCAAAAAAATTTTCCTTGTCTCCTTAGAAAGGACTTGGTATGGAATGTAACTAACATCTGTGAAAAAATGTAGACTACAAAAGAAAGTGAAAAGAATGAGAAGAAGGGAGAAAAGTAATATGATGGGTTATAAAATTGTCAAAACTGTTGTTTTCTTCATTCCTTTTGTTTAGTGTTATCCTTACTATATTTCATAAATGGGGCTTAGGTGGTTGGGTAGGACTTCTATAGATGGACTTAACGCCTTCGGTAGTATTCTTACGCAATGTTATACAAGTCAAATCCACTTAAAGGTAAATTTACCTGTAACAGGGGCCAATACATTTCTCAACTGTACACAGTTTTTGACACATTGGTCATGTTATTATTGGTGTTAGTAACAGATAATTTATGCTACTGCTGCTTATTAGTAGTGCTCCATTAGTTGTGCCAATCACATTGAATCTTTCTAGTCGGGTGGTTTTGTTTGTTGTTCTTCTCGTGCTTCTACTTAATATTGCACACAGGCTTCAATAGAATTTCTTTTGGTTGAATCTTTGGGAACGAATTATGCATGCTTCAGTCTTTATGTTTCTTCTAAATGTAAGTTAATACTGTTATTAGTTGAGCAAATAGATCTGAAGAGGTGTGCAAATATTGTATTTACAGCGTTCATGGAAGGAAAATGAGAACTGGGGGGTCAATTGAAAGAATATGGAGTATCAATTGGCCAAAATTGATTGTTCTTATGAATAGAAAACTCTCCTAGAAATATGTTAGAAGCAGTTATCAACAGTATCATTTTTTATGGTGTTTTCAGTTTCAGCCTTTATTATTGGTTTTGCTTGTTATCTCATTTTTTTTCTCAAAAAAAGATAATGCACTGTTTAAAAGGAAAATTTGAGAGATGATTGATTTATAATTCTGCCCATGCACTGTTCTTTTGGTGCTGAACTCCAATCTTAATAATGTTTCATAAAATTTCACGACTGCACCAAATATGATTTTGGTCTATTGCTCTATGTTTCTTGTAAGTTTCAGAACAAGAGAAAGAAACTTCTTATCTTTTATTCATCAATTATAAGGTTATATAGACATGTATAGAGATTCTATAATAGAAAGTAAAATATCCTATATTAATTACAATAAATCAGCCCTCTAATTCCTATTATTTAGCCTACAAATCAGCCTATATTTGTTAACAATCTAATCCCTACAAATCAGCCTATATACAATTTGTAACACTCCCCCTCAAGCTAGAGCATAGATATTAATCATGCCCAGCTTGTTACATAGATAATCAATCCGGACCCCATTAAGAGCCTTTGTGAATAAATCACCTAATTGTTCTCCAGTCTTCACATGACCTGTGGTGATCAAACCTTGTTGGATCTTTTCACGAATGAAATGACAATCAATTTCAATATGTTTCGTTCGTTCATGAAAGACTGGATTGGAAGCAATGTGAAGTGCAGCTTGATTATCACACCATAGCTTTGCAGGTTCTGAGACCTTAATTCCTACTTCACTGAAAAGCTGATATACCCATATGACTTCACACACAGACTTGGCCATAGCTCTGTATTCAGCTTCCGCACTTGATCATGAGACTACATTCTGTTTCTTACTCTTCCATGAAACCAAATTTCCCCCAACAAAAACACAATATCCTAAAGTAGATCTCCTATCTTCCTTAAACCCTGCCCAATCAGAATATGAAAAACATTCAATCCTAGTATGACCATGATTGCCATATAGGATTCCATGTCCAGGAACACCTTTTAATAGTGCAGAACTTGTTCTACTGCCTTCCAATGATCAATAGTTGGTGATGACATGTACTGGCTCAGCACACTCACTGAATAAGCAATATCAGGACGTGTCACATTAAGATAATTCAACTTGCCAATAAGTCTTCTGTACCTTTCAGGATTTGCAAATAATTCTCCTTCTTTGGTTAATTGTAAATTAGAAACCATTGGAGTACTACATGGTTTAGCACCCAACTTTCCTGACTCTGACAGTAAATCAAGCACATACTTCCTCTGAGATAGGAAGATTCCCTTCTTACTCCTGCTAACTTCAACGCCCAAGAAATACTTTAACATCCCCAAGTCTTTGGTATGGAACTGAGTATGAAGAAAGGACTTCAGAGACGAAATTCCTCTTGAGTCACTACCTGTGATTACAATATCATCCACATATACAACTAATAGAATAATACCTCCATCAGATTGTCTATAGAAAACAGAATGATTTGACTTGCTCTTTTGCATCCCAAACGTCTCACTAGCCTAGCTAAATTTTCCAAACCAAGCCCGAGGACTCTGTTTCAAGCCATAGAGAGATTTTTGCAGACAACAGACTTTCCCATTCTCCCCCTGAGCAACAAAACCAGGTGATTGCTCCATATAGACCTCCTCCTGAAGATCACCATGGAGAAAGGCGTTCTTTATGTCTAACTGATGCAGCGGCCAGTCATAAATTGCTGTAAGGGAAATAAATAACCTGACAGAGGCAAGTTTAGCAACAGGAGAAAAAGTATCATGATAGTCCACTCCATAAGTCTGAGCATATCCTTTAGCAACAAGTCTAGCTTTCAATCGAGAAATGGAGCCATCGAGATTAATTTTGACAGTAAACACCCATTTACATCCAATAGCTTGTTTACCTGCAGGTAAGGTAACCAAAGTCCATGTACCATTGACATTTAGAGCATTCATTTCCTCAATCATAGCATTCCGCCATCCGGGATGAGCTAATGCCTCTCGAACAGTTTTAGGTACAAAAACAGTGTCGAGGGATGTAAGAAAAGCACAAGAAGAGGAAGACAAATGATTGTAAGAAACAACTGAAGAGATTGGGTAAGTACATGTACGTTTACCTTTTCTCTGAGTAATAGGAAGATCAAGATCATCTTTGGTAATCGGATCTAATTACAAAGATACTGGTTCATTAGGACATGATTCTAGAGACTCAACAACTAAGTCAGAACTTGGCGGATGTGGGCAACGCGAGTAGGTGTACTTGATGGGAGGCTTAATTGGTGTAGGGGGAGGGGGACCTAAATTTGGTATGACATTATAGATTAACAAATCATCATCCTCCCCCTGACCCACAGAACCTGAAGATGAAGATAAAGGTGTTTGTTCAAAAAAAGTAACATCAGTAGACCCAAGATACTTACCGAGATTAGGACAATAACAACGATACCCTTTTTGCACACGGGAATAACCCAGAAACATACACTTTAAGGACCTAGGATCCAGTTTTGTAACGAGAGGACGAACATCCCGAACAAAACAAGTACAACCGAATAACTTTGGTTCGATAGGAAACAATTGTTTATTTGGAAATAGAGTGTAGAAAGGAGTATTACCAGACAAAATAGAGGAAGGCATACGATTGATTAGAAAATAAGCAGTAGACACAGCATCAGCCCAGAAGCATTTAGGAACCTGCATTTGAAATAACAAAGCTCTAGAAGTTTCAAGAAGATGTCTATTCTTTCTCTCAGCAACCCCATTTTGAAAAGGGGTGTCAACACAAGAAGTCTGATGGAGAATACCCTGCTCAAGCATGTATTTTTGAAAATTGCCGAAAACATATTCTTTTGCATTATTACTTCTTAAGATTTGTACAGGTTTACCAAATTGGGTGCGAATTTCAACACAAAAGGAAGAAAAGTGACAAAATAATTCTGAGCGATTTTGCATCAAATAAAGCCATGTCATTCTAGAATAATCATTAACAAAAGTAACAAAATATCTGAAACCAGTTTTAGAGGTAACTGGACAAGGACCCCAAACATCAGAATGTACTAACTCAAAGGGAGCAGTAGCTCGCTTATTGACTCTAGGACTAGAACTAAGACGATGGTGTTTAGCAAACTGACAAGACTCATAATCTAATGAATTAATGTTTGAAAACTGAGGACAAAGTTTCTTTAACATAGAAAGCGAAGGATGACCCAATCGACAATGTGCTTCAAAAGGAGAGACTGTTCCGGCACATGCTATAGACCCTGGTTTTGGTGTATCAAGAATGTGGAGACCGTTAGACTCACGTCCTTTACCAATAATCTTCTTCGTCATGAGATCTTGAAATAAACAATAACCAAGAAAAAATGAGACACAACAATTAAGGGCACGAGTAAGTTTGCTGACAGAAATCAAATTAAAAGACAGTTGTGGTAGACTCAGAACAGATGATAAATGGAGATATGACATGGGATTAGTGGTTCTAGATCCAATAACACTGGATGTTGAACCATCGGCTAAAGTAACAGGAGTGATAGATGTATGTGGCTGAAGGTTAGAAAGTAAACTAGGATTACCTGTCATGTGATCTGTAGCACCAGAATCAATGACTCATTTTGAAGAAGAGGAAACATGACATGTATTGGGTGTACCTGTCTCGACAAGAGCAGGAACATGACCGGATGACTGTTTCACTATTGCTTGAAGCTGAGTCAATCTGGCATACTCATCCGCAGATATTGTAACAGACTTTTCAGAGATCTCAGAATTGGATGCAATATGGGGAGACTGAGTTTTCTTATACTGCAGCTTCCGACAGTCTCGCTTGATATGACCTGGTTTGTGACAATAGTGACATACCATTTCTCCTTGCTCCTATCCACCAGTTACGGTAGTCTTATAAGAGGTGGTGGACCCTGAACCCATGCTCTTACGGTTGCCACCACTATTGTAATGTTGTCTTCTTGAGTCAAATGTGGTAGTACGGCTAAGAACACTGTTAGGCTGAGTAGATAGAACAGGTAACGCATTGTCTGTACGGAGAACTCTTCGAAAAGCATCTTCTAGACAGGAAATTTCTGAACTGGAAAGAATTTGAGATTTGGTAGTCTCAAATTCAGACGGAAGACCGGTTAGAAAACTCATAACAAACTACAGGCTTCAAGTGATATCTTATGGGTACAATGAACAAATGGACATTTTCTTCGGGGAACAGCGTGCAGGGAGATGAAATGCAGCTGATGCAAAAAAATTTTCCTTGTCTCCTTAGAAAGGACTTGGTATGGAATGTAACTAACATATGTGAAAAAATGTAGACTACAAAAGAAAGTGAAAAGAATGAGAAGAAGGGAGAAAAGTAATATGATGGGTTATAAAATTGTCAAAACTGTTGATTTCTTCATTCCTTTTGTTTAGTGTTATCCTTCCTATATTTCGTAAATGGGGCTTAGGTGGTTGGGTAGGACTTCTATAGATGGACATACCATTTCTCCTTGCTCCTATCCATGAGTTACAGTAGTCTTATCAGAGGTGGTGGACCCTGACCCCATGCTCTTACGGTTGCCACCACTATTGTAGTGATGTCTTCCTGAGTCAAATGTCGTAGTACGGCTAAGAAGAACACTGTTAGGCTGAGTAGATAGAACATGTAACGCATTGTCTGTACAGAGAACTCTCCGAAAAGCATCTTCTAGACAGGAAATTTCTGAACTGGAAAGAATTTGAGATTTGGTAGTCTCAAATTCAGACGGAAGATCGGTTAGAAAACTCATAACAACCATCTTCTCTCGCTGATTCCGTTGTTCTTCCACATCAGCACTGAAGGGAAGCAACATATTGAGCTCTTCATAAGTTTTCTTGAAGTCCATGAAATAACTAGTGAGAGACTTATCTCTTTTATCTGCCCTGTAAAACTCCTTGCAAACATCATAGATACGAGAGAAATTTCCTTTTCCAGAATATAAGAACTGCAAATAGTTCATTAATTTTTTCACTGTCTTACAATGAGTAACCAGACCAACCACCTCACTATCAATAGAATTACGAATTTGTATATACAAATGAGCATCGTCTCTCATCCACGACAATCTAGAGTCATTCGTAGGTGGATCATCAGTCAGGTGACCATCCATAGAAATACTAAGCAGATATAATCAATCATATGGTTCCAATCAAGAAAATTAATTCCATTTAATTTATGGTCCGTGATTTTTGAAACCAACGGAACCATATCAGAAACAATTCCAGTCTTTTTGTCAGACATAATTGCTAAGAAAAGTCAACAAGATACATATTACCCACAAGAAGGAGTCACTAGGTGCTGGCTAATCGGCACGACGTACCTCCCTGAGTTGGCGGTGTCTATAGAGGAACCTCCAAAGCCTGCACCTTGAATACGGCAGCAGCCTCTCTCACACCCAACAACCCAGAAAAAAATATCTATGAACAGAACCTGTCTCTGATACCATGTAAGTTTCAGAACAAGAGAATGGAACTTCTTATCTTTTATTCATCAATTATTAGGGTATATATACAAGTATAGAGATCCTATAATAGAAAGTAAAATATCCTATATTAATTACAATAAATCAGCCCTCTAATTCCTATTATTTAGCCTACAAATCAGCCTATATTTGTTAACAATCTAATCCCTACAAATCAACCTATATACAATCTGTAACATTTCTAAAGCTTGCTTTATTAGCTCTCCATGAGGTTGATGAACTTTCTGCATGACTTGCTTGAGGAATACTTGTGCTGGATATGAGAAGAATCTTTGATACAGTCTACAAATTGAATTGAAAGACATGTTTATTAATGTTATTTAGTACTTTGTGGGGTGCTTGTTTGCAGATTCCAGGAGAGAGAACTTCTTCGAAATATTTGAAAAGAAGATGAATGAAAAGCGTATTCAGTTGAAAGAAAGCGGTACTCATCCTTTTTGAACTTCATTAGTCAAGAAGTTACATCCATCCCTTATTATATTTTTTAGGTCTTTCTTAATATATGTTCTGCTCAAGACAAATTCTGGATAACAACCATGCCTGAACCATGGGATTGAATTTCACCTCTTTTTTGACAGGTCGTGGACTTGTCGTCTCTTGGGCTTTGTGTGCCGTGTGTCTTGTTGGTCATCTTTCACATTTTCTTGGAGCTAAGGCTTCATGGATCCATGCATTTCATTCTACAGGATTTCATGTGTCTCTATCTCTATTTACATTACTTGGTCCTGGTCAGCAACTTATCACTGATGGTCTCAAGAGCCTATTTAAAGGGGCACCAAACATGAACACTCTAGTTGGCCTTGGAGCTTTATCATCATTTGCTGTCAGCTCATTGGCAGCCTTTATACCAAAACTGGTAAGCGATTAGTGTTACGTCTTGTGCATTTCGTTAAAATTCTTGATTAGCATTAATTTAAAATATAGCATTATCATACACGTCTTGCATGTTTGTTGTTCTTATATCTCAGGAATTGATATGAATTTGGTGGAAATGAACTTGTCAGTATGTGGATCCCCATTTTAGGACACAGGTTGGGGAAATAGTCCTAAGAATGTAAAACTGATTGATCTTTTGCTCATAATTTATGGCAGATGATCTGGTGAAGTATTCTCACTGAAATGAGATCATGTTTAAAATTCCTGGCTTTTTTGCTCTGATTCTTTTGCTCATTCATTCAAAGGCTTCTGCATCAGTGATGACCCAGTTTTATTTGTTTTCTTAGTTGAGGCATATGCCTTCACGAATTAAACTAGCAGAGTATTTATTCCTGCTTCCCAGTGCTGACCTTTATCTGGGAATAGGTTTAAAATCTGTTCCAACCCTGAAGAAGAGGCAAAGGCCATCTGAATGTTAGATTGTGATGAGTCAGGGATGGGCTTCCTAATTGAATGTAGTTTCAACATCTTTTATGTCATCTTTCTTTCTGATTGTAAAAATTAAAGGCATTCTTATTTAAGTCAATTGACAGAGTAAATTTTGTGGTGTATATTTGTCTATCGTATAGCGATCTGGGTAGAAGGTTCTGTAACCTTTATCATGGGTTGATAAAACCTCTAGTATTAAAATTTCCACCTACTTTTTTTCAAATTTGTATCACATTACATGACACTTTATGAAAGATGATGTACATTTCATGGAGACAGTCCCTTTTAGGTAGTGTAGAAATTGTCTTTAGTTTGTGAATCTTGAATTCTGAATTTTTCATACTTTGCATTTGTCTTGGCCATCTTTCATTTTGCCATGAAAATTTGTTTTCTTCCACCATCTTTTAATGCAGAAATCAATAAGCATACTTATGTTGAATATTTCTCTTCCCTGTTGAATATGTGGCCCCATACTTTCAAGATGCTGGTTTCCTTGGAACTGATGACGTGCTATTTACTTGTGTATTAGCTGATATTACATTTGATTGAATGGACCTGGTTTTCTACAGGGTTGGAGAACTTTCTTTGAGGAACCGGTTATGTTGATTGCATTTGTCTTGCTAGGGAGGAATCTTGAACAAAGAGCTAAAATCAAAGCCACCAGTGATATGGCAGGCCTTTTAAGTATTTTGCCATCTAAAGCGCGTCTTGTTGTTAATGATGGCACAGGAGATTCTAGCTCAACAGTTGAAGTTTCTTCTAACAGTCTTTCTGTTGGAGATCAGATACTTGTGCTACCTGGAGTAAGTAAAATTCCTGACTTTGGTGTTCAGTTACTGTATGGTAACTATGAATTTTATTGGAACTCGGTTTTGTCTAGTTCCATCCTGTCATTTACACTTGGATTTTCATTTTGGCATTCACATATGGCCTGATCTGCTGCAAGCTACGGTGTACATTATTATGGTTCCTGAATGAGAAGCGGATTTTGCAATGGGAATAATATGTGGTGGTTCACCTGGGCTGCAAACATTCATTTATTTTAATAACTGGAGTTAATACTTTTCAATTCCATGAGAAGGTCTCTTCTAATCTCAGAATCGGTGGAACTCCTATGCATTCCTAATTCCTTTATAACTGCATATGAAATAAAAAAAATTATCAGGTAGAAGAGTTTCTTGATAACAAAATTGGAGATGTAATAAAAAGTGTGTAAAAATTAACAACACTTTTGTAGACAGTGTGAGCGAGACAGATATTGTTATCAAACTTAAATCATAAATACCCATACCTATAGGTATTGTTAAGAATAGAGAATAACCTATAACTCTAATATACATTTTAACTCTTTTCATTTTTGATATTTTGCCTTCTCTGAAGAAATTTCAGGATCTTCCCCTCCTAAATTTCGTGACCTACCCTTTCTTTGATAAGCACCCTTAAATTCTTCCTTCATGTTGACTCTGGTATCATCTTTTTGCCTACTGTAGTCAATTTCGTCATCCACCAAGAATAGCCTATGTACTTGAATTCTATTGGAGCATGCAAACGTCAGTTCCTGTAATGCTTGTATTATTTAGTGTACAGTCCACCCCATGCTTGCTATGTGACTTCATGATTGTTGCTCGAGAAAATCTATTGAGTTTACCTTTTTGTTTTGACATAAAACTTTAATTCAGCGGCAGCTAATGTATGGTGGCCTAAAGTGGCTAACAGAATGAAATATAATAAACTATTACTCTGAGACACTGTTTCCTCATCTTTTAGGACCGTGTGCCAGCTGATGGGATTGTTAGAGCTGGTAGAAGCACTGTTGATGAGTCAAGTTTCACTGGAGAGCCCTTACCCGTCACTAAATTACCTGGGGTAATGATGTTATCTTAAAAGTTGTATTTCATGTTATTTGCTTTTTTCTAAATAATAAACAACAAACAAATGCTTCTGAGAGGGAAGCTTAGATGCTTATGAGAGTTTGTAAATGTTTTTCTTTTTATTGGGGTGGTCATCTTGTCTGTTTCTCTTATCTACTTATGATTCTGTTGAGAAATAATGCACCAATCTTGCATCATCATGGTACAATGCTTGCTTCAAATCAGCATGTCATCATAGGATACTTTTGGTATCAGGCTGAAGTTGCAGCAGGAAGTGTTAACCTAAATGGAACACTTACCATTGAAGTGAGAAGGCCAGGTGGTGAGACTTCCATAGGTGACATTGTTCGATTGGTAGAAGAAGCACAAACTAGAGAAGCTCCAGTACAGCGGTTGGCTGACAAGGTCTGGTGTCTTTATTTTCAACCTTACTTTTCTACTTGGCCATATTAATGGAGGCACATGAGCAAAGGGAAGAGAATATAGACTTATAGGGTTATTTAACATAGATCTGTTTTCTTGAGATCTTATCTGAAATATGTGATGTTTGAAGTTTTAGTTTCGGTGTATGTTCAGGTTATTCTCAATTAAGAGCAATCTTTTCAAACTAGTAGGATGCTAAGATGACTTTTTTCCTTTTTAAGGATACTTGAAGCTATCTAAACATCTTTTACCTCAATGTGAAAGTTTTCTGGAACAGTAATTAATGGCCTGTTTGTCAAGCCTTTCTGTTCTTTCTTGTCATAATTTAGTGTGAATTGTTTGGTTATGCTGGAATTTATTTTCTCTTCTGGGTATACTGGGTTTTGTTTGCTAGATTGCTGGACACTTTACTTATGGTGTGATGGCACTTTCTGCTGCTACTTTTGCCTTCTGGAAGCTATTTGGTGCTCAAGTCCTGCCAACAACTCTTCATCAAGCTAGTCCAGTTTCATTGGCATTGCAGCTCTCGTGTAGTGTTCTGGTATGGTTAATCAGCAATGAACATATTTACTCATGAATAAAGTTATAATTCTGTCCGTTGTACTACAACATCTCCGAGAAGAATTTCCTCGCCATTAATGTTTGGAAAACGTATATTATGTGCAAGAATCTCTTTTCAAGAAAAATAACAATACGTGTAACTCTAACTATCATTTATTGACTTCTATTAAAACAATTTGAAATTCACAGTGTGCTCCCTTAAGTTGTACACAGGCTGAGATCATGTTAGTATCAATGTGCTTGTTTATTGTTTTTTCATACCAATATGTGCATTTATATTTGACATTACATCTGAGGGCTAATGCAATAGTGGATCTTTCTTCTCATTTTGTAGGTTGTTGCATGTCCATGTGCACTTGGTCTAGCAACACCTACTGCCGTGCTGGTAAAATTTTTGAAATGGAATTCAGATTTGGATTCCCACAAACAGATGAGGATGATTTTACTAAATTTTTCTGCTTTAATTTTAGGTTGGTACTTCACTTGGTGCTAAAAGGGGATTGCTTTTGCGAGGTGGCAGTGTCTTAGAAAAATTTTCAATGGTCAATACAATTGTGTTTGATAAAACTGGAACATTGACACTTGGTAGACCTGTTGTCACGAAAGTCATTATTCAAGGGTATGGCACAGATGTCAGAATACACTTTAGTGCTGTAGTTTGATCAGATAAATTATGAGTTTTGTTTCTTAAAGTTGATTATGGTCCAAAATGTTGAATTGGTTTGTTTGCGGTTATCTACTACCTTTCTCATCTCATATAAAATCATTTTGTGCATATCACCAATTTGATTCCAACACATGTAGACTTAGGAGTACATGAGAATTGCCAATCGAAGTTGACAACTGTTGGATAATTTGACACGGATAGTCAGCCAATTTTATTGCCTCATCGTTGATAATGTGCATAGTTTTATTGCAGACAAGATTCAATGCTTAAATTGTCAGAATCTGATGTTCTGAGGCTAGCTGCTGGGGTAGAAAAAAATACAAACCATCCAATTGGAAAAGCAATTGTTGATGCTGCTCAGGCAGTGAACTGCCCTTTTGTGAAGGTTTTTGAAGTTTCAAACCTTACTGTTGGATAGGGTGGATATGCCCTTTGATAGTTGACTACAACACGTTGCTAATCAACTTTTTCAGGATTCTAATGAGTTCAATTGCCTTGTGGAAATAAATTTGCAGGTGGATGAGGGAACATTTATTGAGGAACCTGGATCTGGTGCAGTAGCCACCGTTGAGAATAAGAAGGTTTCTATTGGTACGCTGGAGTGGGTTAGGAGGTAATTCAAGTCATTAATCTCCACATGCTAGGTGGCATGGCTTCTTATCTTTCTATTGAAATTAGCTGTTGTCATCTGGGATTATGTACAAGTTCCATTTGTATTACCCTTTCTACAACATATTTTAAGTCTTGAGGGCATCTTCTTGGTATTCAGATATGCTTTTCTACATGCATTTGTATGTATATCCATTTGTTACTTCAAGTACTTTAGATTGACTGGCAACCCTTGTAGTAATTGAACTACATCAAATTCAACCCCACTTGCTTCTTTTACAGTAACTCAATTTAGAATGACAAACTAGTTGTCAAATATGCTAGCATCCTTGATTGTCACTTTTTGTTATTGCATCCCATCCATCAAGCGTTTCTAATGTTATAAGACTCTCATCCCTGCCTTCTATGGGCAATAACTATTTTCTGTCTTCCCTTCTCAGATTGAGTGGTGGGTTTCGAATGTTAAAGTGACTTACTTTTTCTTCCTAGAAGAAGTTACCTTAATGAATTCATTTGAGAAACTGGGATTGAGGAATCTCAAAGACAGTACTTTTTCGTTACTTGTTTGAACGTTATCAGAAATGGAAATTATAAATTCTTTTAGCCATGATGTTTTCAATTCCTTATAGGCATGGCGTTGATCAGTTTCCACTTCAAGAAGTTGAACAATTTAAGAATCAATCAGCTGTTTATGTGGGAGTTGATGGTGCTCTTGCTGGTATCATTTATGTTGAGGATCAGATCAGAGAAGATGCCAAGCACGTTATTGAATCTTTGTCCAAGAAAGGAATAAGCACTTTTCTGCTATCAGGTGACAAGAAGAATGCTGCAGAGTATGTTGCATCTGCTGTTGGCATTCCTAAGGACAAAGTAAGTTTTTAAATTTGTTTGCTAGCCTGCCCACCATGACAGAATAGATCATTGTCATCCTTGGTGTTTTACCTATAGGAAATTTGCTATGGATGCCATTTTGCTACTTGCTGAATTTTGTCTGTGAATGGAAATTTGCTCAATTTCAAAGGGATTTATCCTTAGTAGTGTGGGATGTTTGTGGCACTACGATAAGGTTGGTCTCTGGTAGAGTTGTAACATGGAATGGTGGATGGCAGGTTCTCTATGGAGTCAAACCAGATGAGAAGAAAATGTTTATAAGTAGACTTCAGAAGGATCAGAATGTCGTAGCTATGGTGGGTGATGGAATTAATGATGCTGCTGCTTTGGCATCATCACATGTTGGAGTTGCCATCGGTGGAGGTGTCGGAGCTGCTAGTGAGGTGTCCTCCATTGTGCTGATGCACAATAAGTTGTCCCAGGTACTAATAATAGCTGCTAGTTGAGGTGTTGGAGCTGCTTGTGCGTGTCTTGTTTTGTGTTACATATTGTGGATGTTAGGTTCATTAAATTTTGTTTTAGATGTTAATGGAGACCTTGTATGACATCATGAACTGGCCTGACCACATTCTTGCAGTTACTTGATGCCCTGGAGCTGAGCAGGCTGACCATGAAGACTGTGAAGCAAAACCTTTGGTGGGCCTTTGCATACAATATTGTAAGTTCCTCTCATGTTGCAATTTATTAAATGTGCACTTGGGCTTCAAGAATTTTGAATCTTTGGATCAAGTTGCCTTTGACAATTTGACTAATGGTGGTTTCTTATTCTGTTTGGATTTGTTCCAACTTCCAAGAACGTGGAAATATGACATAGGTGACTCCTAAATGCTAAAACTCAATTGCATCTCTCATTACTGCTATTTTTTTGGGACAAGATGTCTTCTAGCCCAAGTACTCCCATTTAGGAAATATTCCTATCTAAACTATCGCTTAGTAGGTCGTAACCCAAATGAACACTCCAGTATGTAGAGTTGTCACCTTGACTTACAGAGTCCAAGATATTCATTTCACTTTTGTCACCAAATCTGTTCTGCTTCCCGAGAGCTGGACCAACACAACCCTATTTCACCATGAAGCACTTGGTGTGAAACCAGTTAAGGTCAACTTGATTTAACACCACTTGGCTACAAGTTGACGCAATCCTGAAAGACTATTGAACTGATATAGTTTCCAACCCTTATATCACAGAACAAAGCCCTGCTAGTTATATCAAAATGTGGAACTCATGACACCAGACATTTAGTCAATGCTGAATCTGTTGGTCCTTTTGCAGTCTGTCTGAACTACAATATTATTTATCTCACTGTGATACTATCAACTAGGTTGTACAAAATACAATCTACTTGATAAGAGCTTATAAAATTTGATTAACAAAATTTGAACGGGAGCATCGTTTCTGACTCTTTGGATATCTCGATACTTGCATTTAACAATCTCTTTCTTCTTCCACCATGTTTGTTCATAGTGTTTTCTTCTTTTCCTCATATTTCAATTTTTTTCCTCAATACTTTTCTCAGGTAGGTATTCCAATTGCAGCTGGGGTATTACTACCAGTGACTGGAACGATGCTTACTCCATCAATTGCAGGTGCTCTTATGGGTTTGAGCTCGATTGGTGTGATGACAAATTCATTGTTCTTGAGGTTCAAGTTTGAATCAGAAAGGGAGGAAATTGGTGAACAATCATTAAGTATTGAAGTGCCTCCTCTAGATGTGGAAAATGCAGCGGAGCAAAAGAACAGCTCGAGGCATCCATCTTTATCCCCTAGATGATGAGTGTCGTGATATTTGGGAAGTAAATGATTACATCGACAGCCTTTTGATGGCAGACTTTTTGAATTGTCAATGGAACTTGGCAAACCTGCAGTGGAGGGTATTTGGACTAGTCGAATCCTTGTAGTGAGGGTGCATGGCTGGGGTGCGTTAGTGCAGGCCCAGTTTTTACTAGAGCTCGAGGAAGCCTAAACTTCAGTCAACGTCGCAATGTGTAGTAGCAGAATGTCGGGAACAAAAGAGCATAAATTAGTAATGCCTCCTAGAGCTTCAAGTTGGCTTATTAGCTCGTGGAGAAGCACGATGAGAAGAGAAAAAAGAGCCAGGCAAACGACTGCGTTGCAATTGGTTATCATTTGCTACTACTTGCAGGTTTCTTTGACAGGTCTAGCCACATTTTGAGGTCAATATAAACGTTCACTGAGCAAAACATCTGTATGAAGGGAATACTTGATTGAGGCATTGTCAAATCAGTTAGTGGGAACATAACTATTAATTGATTGAGGACCTCTCTCTGTGATGCCTTCGAGGAGAGGACCTGTCAAAACTATGATACTCGAAGCAAAAGACAACGAAAATTATTCCTCCATGAGGGTTTTAATCGAAGAATATAACAAAACACCATCTCAGGTTCAGTCGAAACCTGTCTTCCTATCTGAGAATAGGTTTTACACCACAACTTTCCAACAAACCATTAATTTTGTCACCTAAGTCATGATGACAATGACCATAACTTTTAAATATAATAGATATACTAAAAAAAATGTTCTGATCCTTCTAATTAAGTGCTTGTCCAGATGGTGTTTCACCATTCAATAGAACGGCAATACGAAATGTGATGATAATGCTCAAGGAAACAACACCAAAAGCAGTTATGCATCTTAAAAATAAGGTAAGGTGCGAGCAACCACAACCACTATTGTCAATTAACTACATGAATTAGCTCCGTGTGTCAAAAACATTCACGAACGTAACATATACATAGAGCATCGCCAAATGCAGAAAACCAAGCAAACTTGAGTGACATTAGTGAAAAAATCAAATTCACACTCTGTACTTACACTAAGCTGTTTGCTTTGAAACTCCTCAAAGCATGGAGTCTAGTTTTCTGGATAACTCCAGTAACACTGCAAAAATTTCTTGAATGGAAACATCAGAGATCTCCAACCTAGCAAAAGGCAGAATCCAAAGTGTAAGGTATTGAAACACATGATGTGCGCGTATTCCTCCATGTTCATGTATCAGACTTGCACCAGTCCCTGCTGAATGTCTGACAACCTCCTGCCTTCTTCAAGTGTTGGTGCCAAAAGCATGTAGGTAGGAAATTGCGTTACTTGTGACCAAATCAATGTTCACACCATGTAAGTCATACCAACCTGCATCAAGTGCGTGTGGGGCACACTCAAATTTGCAATCCCCCTCCTGCAATTCTTTCTTAGGAAAGCATAAAAGTAATTAATTACCAACTTTTTAAAGAACCAAGAATCCTTCCTGGCCCTAATGTCACCATGACCAAGAAGATATACAACACCAGATTCCTTGGCCCTGTGAATGAAAGACAGCTCCTTCTCAAGACTCTGGTCAGCAGTATCAGACAGGGTTGGACTCACAGAAGAATCTAGCTTCACCTCTTCTGAAGTGCTTTCTTCCAAAATGGACTTGCTTGCATCCCTAAAATCAGTCAAAAGGGGAACACCCAGTGAATAGACACTTCCATTGGGAGCTATGAGAACCCTTGAGAAAGAGTGCTCTTCTTCGGAATCCGAATCCTCATCTCCATCGCTCTCTAGGGACCGTTCTTGAGCTTCCCTACGAATGAACTTCTCAAGACTTTCAATAAGCAATTGCTCAAATGTCTGGTGATTTTCCTTGCGAACATCTTTGTAACCATATCTGTTTGATATCAAAGGCAGACATAAGAAAGGGAAAAAAAATACAACTTTCAATGCATATACACGTGATAAAAGCCCATAAGAACATTCAAAAGATTTCATTGATATATTTCCTTTGAAAGAGACATGCAAGAGCCTGTAATCATAGATACTCCAAGCATCCTTATTTCTGATGGCAATTGGAGTGTGTAAGTTGACAGGGTTTGAAGGAATTCTTGAGGGTTGGGAACCATTTTCACTTTCTTGATGACCACTATGACATCGGAGCCTAACATAACCATTATAAGGAACTCAAGGTACAAAAAACTTCAGAAGCATAAAAAAAAACAATATAAGGAAGCAAAGCAAAGGTAATATTGTTAAGTTCCACAGCCTACCACCAATCATACTACATACCTCCCAAAGTATTCAGTCATTAGCCACATGCATTTGCCGTTTAGTCTGCCAGTAGTTGAAGTTCTATTTAAACTATAAATTTAGTCCATAGTTGGCCCATCCCACACAACTAGTAAAATTAAGAACTGGAACCCAAAATATCAATTACTGGATGTTTTATAGACAACAGTACTGTCAAAAGATGATTAACATATTTACCTGGCAACACAACGAAATATGTGGTAGCTTTTTGGGCAGACTCGCCGGAATAAGAACCTTTCACTTTGAGGCACTACAGGAACGGGAACATACTTTATACATACAAAAATAATCATGGAATGGACAGCTGGAAGAGTGGTGAGGAAATGTCCAAATATTGCAGGAATACCCTTTGCAAGCTCATTGTATAGTAAGCCAATTCCAGGAGCCCTAACAGTACCAAGGTTAGGACCCAGTTCCCGCAACAAATCCATAGACATCTTCTGCTTGACCTCTGTTTCATACTTAAGCTTGCTTCCATAATTCCAGATGTACATAATTAAGAACATAATTATTCCAAAGACCAAAATGATCCAACTTCCATCTCCCACACCCCATAGAACAGATGAAAAGAATGTCAATTCCAATCCCAAGAAAATAATACCAAAACTCAAAACAACGATAATGTGAATCTGCCATATAAGAAGCATAACAAGTGTAACTAGAACTGTAGTCATCATCATCACACCAAGCTCTGCAATAGCTGCCAAAGAAAACAAAAATTAAACAAAAGCCTGCCTGAAATCTTAATCGACATATTTGTTTGCGTTGTGAAATAGAAAGTATCATTTTTTCTTTTTTCATTGTGAGGGTTGGGCAATATAATTCTGCTTTCACTTGCTTAAGATGAGTAACCAAGGAAAGCTCTTTTTATACATTATTAGGTGTATAATTATAGCCAATTGCTGTGTTTCATTTACAAGTTTCCAAACAATTCAGTCCATGTGAAGCACAACAGATTCTGACATGAATGCACTTTCATATTAAACCCACCCCACAATGGGACAAACTACACACTTCAAGAGATAAAAGGATGAGAAAATTTTAGGAAGGAAGCATTACCATATGCATTTCCAATCTCATATAAGCTAGAGATGGTACAGACTAACACCAGCGAAAATGCCAGCAGAAACCAGTTCATTACTGGAATATAAATTTGACCCATGAATTTCCGAGATGTATGAATAATTTTGAGCCGAGGAAAACAACCAAGCGACGTTGATTGTTTAATACAAGAAAAAGTTGCCGTTGTCATAGCCCTACTGGCAATAAGTGCAGCAATATTAGCAATAAGAAAAACTGGCCAGAAGGCCCCACCTGCAGCAAAAATCAAAATACCACAAGAATCAATAGATCTGATGTTTGTCATTATTTGGACTAGGTAGTCCTTTGAGACTCAAAGAACCAAAATGACATCTGAAACTTGTAAGAAAATGATATTTACTTGGAACAGATGAGAAGAAAGCTTGTGTTGTATCAGCATGGTTCTCCATAAGGTATGCTGCTTGACCCAGGTAACCCAACAGAAGGCAAGGTAGCACAACAAAAGCAAAAGTAAGCTGCAAGTAAGCAAGCTTCAGTTTTTAGAAGCATAATGGAAGAAGAACATAATAGGAAGCAAAAAGGCTTGATGTTATGGAAAAGGATATTTCAGCAATGAAACATAAGGATTACCTGAACTGATCTCACAGAAAAATAGCAAAGATCTGCAAACATTGCCTCAGAACCTGAAACAGAGTAAAGATCAAAATTCACACAGGAAGCTAACAAAGGAAACAAAATAACGCAATTTAAAGATAATCCAGAAATTCACAGGAATGTACGTGCCTTCAAAAGTGGTATTAAATTGTTTTGTTAATTGGTGAGGTTCCTAATAAGAAGATATTCTAAAATACCACTAGTAGTTAAGTGCACAACATGGGCCAAAGATTGGCCCTTTCGGGCTTAAAGTGCAAAGGGGTAGAGGAATCAATCAGTACACCTACAAGTTTACAGCTAGAGTCTTGGGAAATGAAAACAGCTCCTAGAGAAATATTATGGTCCTAAACTGATTTTCTTCTCTTTTGGCTGGATACTTGAACAAATTAATCAAATAACTTGATCGATGATGAGGAACAGGAGATGAAAAGGAAAAAGAGAATGATTTATACTACACAAAATCTCAATGGAACTGAGCTGTCAACTTTCTAACATCGAGAACATGTAAAAGACATATCATAGCAGAATGACATTTGTTACAAGGACAAAAGAGATGGGGAAACTTGCAGTTAGAATCTAACATTTTTCTTTTGTCCAAAACTTAGGTGGTCAACATTAGATGTAATTGAGGGGAAATGAGAACAAAATCTGACAAACTAAATGACTTTCTCATCATTGAATCAAGTAGAAAAACTAGCATCACTTCTCCAAGAAATCAAGTTTCACAACTTTTTACCTGTTGCACATAGAAGACAGCCTCCAAGAGAATACCATGCTTTAGTTGAGTTGCGTTTGAAGAAGTAATAGATGTGAACTGGATTAAATGCCCTTAGGACGCTGGTATCATATTTTATAAGGTTGTAGATGCCAATGCCGCTAAGAGAACAAAACCATATAAACAATGCAGGACCAACTACAAGCCCCACTTTACTTGTCCCATACTTCTGTACACTGAACAGAATTACAAGAAATGCGACTGAGATCATCACCACTTGATCTGCAATAAAGATTAATTAAACTAAAGAAACTGAAAAATATGGATAAACTCTGTATCACTTCCTAGGAAAATTAATGAAATAACTATCACTTGACGGTGTAAATTAGGGCCCATAACATTAAAATTTGCAATCTTTGAGAATCTGAGCGACAAACTGGTTTTCATGAGATAAACCCAGGCAATTCAGAAAATTAAATGTAACATGAAATGTCTCTTCTACGGTGAAAACTTATATTAGAAGCATTTGCATGCAAGAACCCCACTTCGTAAAAACCATGCATTGTTCTGTCAGGGCACAGGGCCACACCAAGTCAGGAACCTGACAGGCTGGTTCAAAGACAATCAGATAACAGTATCACCATCCTCAATAGAAAACCACGAAAACAATATTTTAAATCATGAAAAATGTTTATTTAATTTTAAAACTCAATCTAGGAGAACATCAAAGGCCTGATGAAAGCTAATTCAGGAAGAGCATAGAGTGAACAACAAAAAGTGAAGGAAACTGCTCCGGTAAAAGTTGCCCTCTGGCCCAGAAACAGCACAAGCAATACCTGACACATGACAAAGAAGAAAAAGCGAAGAGACTCATGTGAAGCATGACATCACTTGCAAATTTTCCAGGAAATTTATTTGTTTTATAGACAGGTGATATTTCATCAAAACAAAGGCTACTTGCCTTATCTATAGAAAAACAAAAAATGAGACAGAAGAGACTACATACCAACTAGTGGCAACACTCTGATTTGCATGTTTGCTCATGTTTCTTCGACTATGAACCTAAGAAGAACTACTCGGGTTCATCCAACAAAGCTAGAAGAGAAGAATGGGGCATCTGTTTTTTGGAAACCCAACCTAAATGAAGATGAAAAATGATTTTTCCTATCTAATTCAAATCGTTCTGGTAGTGAAAGTGGTATGTCAATTCCAATTGAAAATTGGGTACCTCAATTGATGCCTCAAAATGCTCAATGAATGAAATTTCCCAATACCTAAGTTTATGATTGTCTTTGAACAGAAGTTAATACCTTCCCTCTTTTTTCTCATTTTTTTAATTTTTTTTTCTTGGATTAGGTTAGTAGGAATGGCGAAAAAGTTTGCAGGCCAGGCCATCTATCCATTGCCCAACCACCAAAAAAATAAATAAATAAATAAATGAAATAAAAAATAAATTATATTACATTTGTCCAAGTCTCAGAGAAAAAGTATTTGCACACTGGTGATTTTTAAATAGAAGTGTTTGAAATTGAAACACAAGAAATCATATTTACTAATCCTGATAAAGTTCATCTTATAGCATCAAGTTACCTTTCTTTACCCCAGAAACACCAACCCTCAAGCCACCAACAGCAGACATCACTGCACAGAAATTACAAATTAACAGAGCTGCAATAATTGGCAGATCAATTTTCCAAATGGTAAAGATTCATCAGTTTTGGTTTGGACCATGACACTGTAGAAAAACAGGAAAATGAAAAGATACCTGACATTACAGGTGTGACAACACCGTCAGCTATCACCATAGATGTACCAGCAAGAACTAAGATCAAAAGAGCTTTTTTCAGAGTAATTGAAGTCTCTAGTCTCTCCTTTATCTTTAGAGACCTCTCAAGTTCTGGAGATGGGACCTTTAGTCTGAAGCTTGATATACGAGCATCAGATGGAAGTTGATTAGGGAGAAGACTAACCTTAGCATGCCTACAAATTAAAGAGTACAATGCAAACGTACCCCCTGCAGCAAGTAGACAGTAAGAAATCATGCTCATTAAAGTAGGACAAATTGATTCCAAAGTATCTAACAACACCAAAGTAAGAGAAATGTTCTGAACTCTAGCATACCTTCACCGTCATCATTAGCCCACAGTACAATTAAGACATATTTGATCAGTGGGATTAGAATCAAGGTATATAAAACTAGGGATAATGCACCAAGGACATCTTCATTTCCATTGACCGGGGCCTTGCTGAACATTACACTGAAAGTATACAATGGGCTTGTTCCCACATCACCAAAGACGACCCCAAGTGTCTGAAACACCAAAATAATTCTCCTGCCCATAGTGACATCCTGCGATTATGTTTTCTTTCTTTAAACCAAGGTACCAATTCCATAATATTTTCATGTCAAAATATGTTTAGAGCTTAACTGCAACAATTCTTCGATAAATCATTCTTTTTTTCTAGAAACGTCTAGAGATTAGAGAAAGTCCAACTTATGACAGTCGACTCCATACAGGACATGCAGAAAAAACAAGCAATGAACGAGCACGAACCATATGAAATAAAAGGTTCATGGATAGACTAAAAACCAAAGGACCCCTCCATAGACCATATGTAACCATGTTGTCAAAAAAAGCTAGCAAAAACCTAATAAGATAACAAATAATAATCTCAATACAAGCTTATAGATTTGAGCTCCTTACATAGAGTAGTCAATTAGTCACCGATGGCAGTAATTTTATTAAGCTTGACAAAGTAATTTAAAATTTGAAGCTCTAATTAGCACAATGTACTGCAGTTAATTGAATTCAGAATGCCAAAATTACTAGATATATGAATTCTCCATACAATTTACAAGTCATGGATTCCACTTTTCATTAGACATCCGTTGTATACGCCATTCTACTCCAAATGTGGCAATCCCTCTCAAAGCAAAATCATTTATTTTTATTCTGTAGGAAACAACTATGTAAGGCAACTCCCCAATATAACTACGAAATTTTCATGGTGGTATTAAGTACACAATCTTGTTTCTGCCAAAAAACAAGCCAGCACATTTTCAAAATGCGCAGACAGCTGAAGTCATGCATATCTCATGATGAACTCTTCCCGCCAAACTAGAAACTTATTTTATGCTAGGTGCCATACTAGGAGTACAAATATCCTTTATACTTCCAATCACAACTTTCTCACACATATGGAATAGAAAAAGTGTGAAAAAGTTCATAATTTTCCGAAAGATTACTCATTCCATGTTTTTTTCAATCTGGTAGCAACCAGACAGAAATAGAATTATCTCATCTTTACTTGGTTATACCGCCTCACATCTCAAAAAGGCTCATTCCAGGGCCGTTAAGCAATGCCGTGCAAACAAAACCAGTTTGGTGTTTTGAAAACCTTAATGCCCTGAAACATCATTGAACTGTTGAGAGACTGAACAAGCAAAGACTATTACTTTCTTTCTGATGAAATGGACTAAGAAGCATGAACATAGAAAAAGTGCAAAATGCCTAAGAAATCCAAGGTTGCATTTTAGCCCATTACATTGACCATTTCGTCCAAACTTCACTCCCTCGCTTAGCCAATTACAGAAAAAAGAATGTCTTTATATTAAAAGAAAAGCTAATAAGTAAAAATATAAAAAAAAAAAACAGCAGCATGTACGGACAACAACAATAAGCAGCAATAGTATTAAGCATCACACAGATACCTCAAACTCAGTTCTCTGGGCACCGGGGACTTCAAGCGCTTCAACATCAAAAGAATCAATCCGAGGTCCCGTACGAATCAGACGCTGTTCAGCATTATCATCGTCATCAGAATCCATGCCGTTGGTCGGGGACAAGAAGTCAACATCATCGTCATTTGCATCGTTATCTTCACCATTTTCGATCTCCGACAAGTCCCGATCCTGAAATACCCACCGCGATTCAATTGAATCCATGGACGACAAGCCTCTATTCTCCTCCTCCTTCTCCTCCGATCCCCCCATTAATCATGCGAACTGAAATCTATCCCCTCAACTATAGAGTGCTAAATTGGAGCCCTAGAAAGGGTTACGTGGGTTTTGTAATACTATCCTATTTGATTTGTTTGGAATCTGAATCTCTTTGGACGCGCAGTGCACCTCGGGCTAGGCGTAGGGGAAGGGAAAGGGACTGCCTGCCTGTGTTACTGTTAGAGAATGTAACGACCTTTTGTATTGTAACGCCAGCCGCGGAGCAGGATTTGTCTGGAGCCCGTATCCTATTTGGGATCGCGTGCCGACCAGCTGGGATGGGTCTGTCTTCTGGGATTGCTTTGCTCAATTTTTGTCGAATGTTCGGTAATTTAATTATTCCTTCGTCCTTATTTATTATCACAATTAATTATTTTATCACAATTTAAAAAATTTTAATTAATCTTTTAAATTTATATAATTTTATTTATACATTTCAAAAATACCTTTCAATTTAACGTTTTTTCCAACTATTTTCTTACTTTATTTATTCAATTCTCTCTTTAAAATTATTACACTTTCATTTTTCAAAACTATTTAATATAAAAGTATAATAGTGAAATTGATATTAATGACACTTAAATTTTTTAATGTGACAAATAAAAAAAGATACTAAAATTTTTCTTTTGTTATAAATAAATAGGGATGGAAGAAGTAGCTATTTAAAATTAATTAATTAAATATTTATTTTATAAAGTATATTTGATAAGGTATATTTAAATATTTAAATAACATTAAGTATAAAGATTTTTAAATTTTATTATTTTTTTATATTTATATAATCGTAGTGTGTCTTATGTGTGATATTTATATGTTCTCATTTTTAAATTTAACCTGTAGAATACATAAATATTTTT
The DNA here is from genome assembly GCA_026120185.1 of Voacanga thouarsii. NCBI lineage: Eukaryota > Viridiplantae > Streptophyta > Magnoliopsida > Gentianales > Apocynaceae > Voacanga > Voacanga thouarsii. The sequence goes on along the minus strand of JANUWF010001322.1, from coordinate 6,818,274 downwards.
ATTAAAATTATTAATTATTCCATTATTAAGTATTTAATTGTCAATCACATAAAAATACAAGTACTTAATTGTTAAAATTAAAAGTTCAAGTACTCGATTGTTGATCGAATAAAAATATAATTTTTTTAAATTTAACTCTTTAAATAATATACATTAATTAACAAATAAAATTCAAATCTAAATGTTGAAGTAGTAATTGGAGCGACTACCATCCAACCATGATGGCTCAAGCTGAACCAATCTTACAAATTTTTAAAGGTTAATATCAATTCTCTCTCTCAAGGACATGCATACAATATCTTACTCAACTATTTTACAGCATTCTTTATTATAAACTAATGCAATGCATCAAAAATGATAATGGTAATTCAGTAGATAAAACTCTTGTTAAAGATATAGTCAGTCTTGGCCCTCTTGGGCTTTGGTGTTCTTTATACATGCACATCTCCATATATGACAGCATAAAAACGTTTTACATTTCAAGTTCAGAATTGCACACAAAACATGTTAGAAAATGACTCTCTGTCTATAATGCCATAGCCATATATCAGTGTGCATTTTGGTTTTGTTAACAACTGGAAAAATGGTTGCCTTCAAAATATTCAGTATCCGAAGGGGAGAACAACCAGAGACAGTATATAGCACTAAATAATTAGTAGTCATGGATTTACCAAAGTTCATCCACTTTTTACACTCAAAAGAGAAGCTTAGCAGAATACTACTTCTCCATAGTCATAAGCAATAGCATAAATTGCAATGTACATTTATCCAAATTATGACATTCAAAGACAAGATGGTTAACAGGTTGGTAGGCTGAGGAGATGAAATCAAAACTATCCTATATAGGTCCAAGAAAGTCTCCATCCAACCCAACAACTGCCTGGAATTCACCCTCGGCCTCCGCATACTTCTCGCCAATAATCCTGAAACGGACTACTACATCTTTCTCAATTACAGATGAGTCACTCCTGAAAGTTGGGCTTTCTCCAGGCATATAACGGTAATCAGGCATCTTCTGATGGGAAAGATAGATCTTGTCCACAGGTCCGCATTTCAAGAAAACCCCATGTTTCAGTATCCTGTGAACAATGCCTTCCAAAATTTCCCCCTTGAACATCTTGAAGGTAATGCAGCTGAACTCAACCGGAAACAGAACATCCCCTGTGTGTTCTCGAATTTTTCCCTCTCCAATTTTCTCCAGGGTAGTCACAGCAAGAAAATACCCTAGATCTTGCGTTGCCTTCTTTGCAGCAAAGTCATCCAAAAGGCGAATAGTGATGGCCCTCTGAAGTGACAGACCATCAGGAGCAAGATTCTCGGCAGGGATTATGACATTCCATAAAAGTCGTGTTTTCAGAAACATATTTCCTGCGCTGCCTGTCAGGAAGAATGAGACAGTCCATGTGAAGCATTGGGTAATTTAAAAGAACAAACAAGAAGTAACTGACCAGAATGCATCTATTATATGACTGCCAGCTGCATTTTTGCCAATTTAATTAATTACTTGTTGAGAAATAAACAATACATGATAATGTCTCAGAGATATGGACAACTTAAGAATTCTACACACATCCCCGGGGCACATAAATTGAGAGGGGGTGTTGGAGTACTTCAATAATGTAAAATGACACAAAGAAGTTTCATCAATACCCAAGCTCATGAGTTTACCCATCTTATCTGAATGATCAGTCTCAACTCAGGCAGAAGAACAGGTAACAGATACAAAACAAGACTTCAATCATGTGCATTGACACAAAGAAGTGTCATGATCAGCTTAATAATGGTGCCTTTTATGTATGCTACATTCTGGCATTTATTATGAGCAGTAATAGACATGAGAAAAGTAAGCAGTTACTATTGCATCTTTCTTCCTTTATGTTTTCCTTGTCTATTCTGTTCCTAAAAGGTAGAAAATGATGCAGATCTTCTTGTGATAAAATAAGCACTTTTTGTTTTTCATCTAAGCCCAGTCCTTCATCATCAAGATTTAGCTTCAAAAAGAAAGCAAAATAACATCAGAAAGAAAATACTTCCTTTTTGTGCTTTTCACTGTCCTGCTTTGTCAAAGTGACACCCAATTCAAGAGGTTGTCCAAACATAATTCAGACATTATGAAAGCATGCATTGGATTGACTTCCTGTAATAAATTTTCAAACTATTTTGATAAACATTCAGAGCATGCATTGGAAATTTATATGACTGTATGGATAAACTTTTCAGCCAAATAATGCAAGCAACACTACATGGACAACTAAGTACCATTAATACATTATTAACTTGAAGCATAGTAGACAGAGGAATGACATCGGGCCTTTTTTGGAAGCAAAGTTCTGACAAGCCCAACATTTTCACCTTCTAATGCAATTGTACAAGAAAAGTGCCAAAATATATTATTTGCTCACATATAGATATTATCCAGGCAGGATAGCACACACATATGATTATGTGTGCAAAATCACCACCATATCTCGACATGATTCATACAAAATTAAGGAAGGAAGATTTGGAAATATATAGTGCAGCAGGAAAAGGACACAATAAGAGTTCCATTGATACAAAGTGCAAAAGAAATACACAAATCTAGAGAACTTAATCCGCCAGCTAAAGACATAATACATGCTTTAAGAAGCATTTATCATAAAAGAACGTGTTTTAAGAAGCAAATATGCAATCTTGGCTGAACTTCTGTAACTCTAGAGGCTAGAATTATAGGACCCATTCCACAAATATTTTGCGAAAAATGGCAGCAAAGTTTCTTCTTTTTCCACTCAACCCCTCCAGTAGGCATTTGTGCTAGTCCTTTTGTTAACACGCGAGAAGCCAGTCAAATTTCAAGCAAGAATGATGATTTACAGAAAAAAAAGAAACATCTCTAGTACTTCCATAATTATTCACAGCCCCTCCCCAGTCCCCCTCATGAAGGAACTCAACGAAACCCAGCAAATGACTCTAATACGGTCTTTTCTGCATTTTGTGTTTTACTCTTCATCTGGCAAAATAATTCAATAACCAGCAACACCCACTAGTAGCAAATACTAACCCCACACCCATAAACCCCACAAAGCAAAATAATATATGCATGATCACATAACATACAAAACCTTCAAAAGAAAAAAAAAAAAAAGATGAAATCTTTTACCCGGGCTCCAGGAAATCAGACAAGAGCAAAATGCCGCTGGTTTCCCTTTCTGGGCACACTATAAAGGCAAAAGAAAGAACAATGACAACAGAGAAAAGCCGATAAGAGAAGCGGCAAACCTACTGATTTCAATCGAACTCCGTTGTCAAAGCTGTTTCAAATTTGGGTTCTCACTTCTTGCATTTTCGTTATCCTCCACTTAACCTCGGCTTTCCTGGAATTGGAAGAAAGCCCTTCAAAATATTGGCTATCGCTTTAACCTCCTCAACTTATTCAGCTTTTACTTGGATTGAAATTTTATAATTCCATCCTAAATTAAAATTTTACTTTAATTTAAATATATTATTATTTTATATAATTTTTATTTTTTAAACATTTTTATTTACTCATAATACAATTATATTTTTCTTTTTAAACATCATCTGATCTTTTATATATATATATATATATATATATATATATATATATATATTACAAAATTCATCTTAAACTCATTCTTATATACCTACATCCAATGTTATCTATAACTATTTTTTTTATAATATTTCTATTTAATGCGATTCTTACGTGTGAGTTTTCACCAAAAGTTTTATTTATATATAGATAAAACTTTTACAGCATCATGTGAAATGTGCTTTATTTTCTAATAATAGAGATGATTTTTTATATGAATTAAATTCGAGTTTTATTATTTAATGAGACTTATTTTTTACTAATTAATCTACTATTTTGTGTAAATTACGTACAGAATTAAGCTATCACATAAAATAATTTTTTTATGTCATGCGTATGACTTGAAATATGAATCAAAATTTATGTGGAATTGTGAAAAGAATTAGGTTATCATCATAAATAATATGTTATACGTTAGTAGAAATGTGAATTAAATTCAAAATCTATCACTTAGTATAATTTATTTCTTACAAATTAAGTTATGCATTGTGTGATTACATATAGAATTAAGTTATCACAAAAAATAATTTTTTACACGGTATGCATACCAAGGTTTTTGGAATCAGATCGGACCGGACGGTCAGACTGATCGGACTGTGAACCGATCGGATCGTGAACTGGTCTTTCAAACAGTTCGGTTCAATCAAATAAACCGGACCGATCAAAAATCACGTTAGATCATTCAGACCGGTTTGGATCGGTCGGTCGGATCGATCACACCGGTTGGACCGATCATTTATAAAAAAAAAAATTGAGTCAAATTTTATAATTTTTAGAAATAAATTAAATCATATAATTCAATAAACTACTTAAATGTGTTAGATTATTAGTTATAAAGTAAAAATGATTACTTTTAATCATGAATTGGAATATTTATGTCTTTATGAACTTAAATTATACTATATTATTGATTAATTTTTTTAAAAAATAATTATATTTTTAATTTTTAAATTATAATATTACCGATTTAATTACGGTCTAATTACGATTGAACCATTAAACCGTGAACCAATAACTTTTCCGATTCGATGACCGATCCGGTTTTGAAAACATTCATACGACTAGAGATATAAATTAAACAAAAATCAATAACCTAATAAAAGTTAAGCTATCACCTCGCATAATATTGTGTATGATATAATTACTTAATTTTATAAATTTTGTCATAAGAAAACATGCTGATTTCAGTTTGGGTATGAAATTATTTGTCAAATTTATTAATTAGCATGTTTTTTGCATTAAAATCTTTACCACATAAGTAGTAGTATTGAAACAATTAGAAATAATAGTATTGAAACAATTTGAAAGAAAAGGAAGCTGTTTAAAAGGCCATGGATATACACTGGAACAAAAGGATCTGCCTCTCACTGTCTCACAACTGAAGAAATCTCCAAAAATATCTTATTGTAGACATTCTAATTTAATAATAGAGAAATTTATAAAGTAAATATTTAAAATAAACACAATTAATATGAATATGATACAATAATAACATAACGATAATAAATTAGTACAATAATACTCTTAAGAAAAATAAATATACAAATTACAAGTAAAATCTAATAAAGTGAAAAGAATGCAACCAGAATCTCTCAAATTAAGGTTTTCAATAATAGACTCGTGCTTGAGTTTTTCTTAAAAGACTTATCTTCTATGTACTGTAAAAACTACTTGAAAGGAAACTGTATTTAAATATATATATATATATATATATATATATATATATTTATATATTACCAAAGAAACAGGGACACTTAATGAGAAAAACCAGTTAGAAAAGAAATCACTGAAGTCCCATGAGCCTTGCAAATAGTCTGTTAAACATCTTGTGCCAAATTCTACATTACAAATATAATGTAGCCATATTTCAGAATGAATAATTTTATTTTAATGAAATGTAGCCATATTTTTTAACTTCATTCTCATTGTATTGGTTATGAAATTTAAGAAGGGATATAGAAAAAATTTGATAGAGGGAGGAGAAAGGGGTATCCTCTATTTTATTGACAAGAATATGAACTGGTATGTATGTTAATAGGGTGAAAGTTGACACCTTTCAATAAGTATATTGTGTGAATTTTAGAAGTTTCCTATACCTCTATGGCATCACAGTTTGAGAGATGTACTTCCAGCAAAGTATTATCCTCAATCATAAACCTTATTTGTAGAAGTGATGCTTTGAATATATAGCAGGCTATGATGTAAGAAGGCATATACATCTCAAGATTCTCTTGATAAACAAATGTACAGAAGTTCTTGCAGCTGATTTGTACGGAAACAACATGTTCTGAATGTTACAAAGGTCTAGACAAATGAAACAGGCCTTAGCCTTTTGAAGACTGTGATTTTCTGCCACCAAGTGTCTGAATTATAGCTTCTAGGAGCTTAATTTCATCATCTCGCTTAGAAATTTCTTGTTGCTTTGCACGCAACTCTTCCGTGTGCAATTCAAATACTCCTGCAAAACAAAGGAAAATTATGTAGGGAAAAAAGCAACGCCTGCAAAACACAACTAGAATCTGTGGTATTCAGCATTATATAATGGTAGGAATATTTCAAGTGCTTCCGACAGAAACAGGTCTGGGAAAAGAAAAAATAATTTAGGACATGCCTTGCACAATAGGATGGGATCAGAGAAAACAATAATGCACAAAGGTATGCATGACTAAGTGAGGCACGTGGAACGCCCATGCAAGTATACAGTAGCTAGATGTAAGCAAACCGTGGATGTACACACAAGCGAGTTTCCACCATCCATATTGGAATCATATCATCATCATCAAACATAATAGACAAATGGCAGACCAAATATTAGGACCAGAGTTTGTGATTTCTGGAAAGCACTTAAGCAGCTCATCTGAAAGCCAGGTAATACTCAGAAAGAGAAGGATAGTGAGCACAAGGTGGAGAGAGGAATTTGGGTAGAGAGAATCAGCAATAGAAACCTGAAAGCGGAAATTTCTGGAAGATTTAGAAGCTTCCACATTGTTCATATTTATCTGAGTCCCTATTTAAAGGGAAAACCTGATGTACGGTCCTTCTGCAATTCTATATCTAGTATGACTGATTGCATACGAAAACATACTAGAACAGTATCAAGTCTTTTGTTCTTAATGCAGTATCATCAGTCTCAAAACTTAAACCTTCTCACATTTGATAATCACTAATAATTAAATTTCTCAACAGATAGATGTGAAATAACCAAAAAGAACCATAACAAGTATGAAACCCCAGCAGAAGGCAATCCCAATTGAGGTTTCAAGGAATTCTTCCAGCATGGAAATTCAAAAGGCAACATTCAAAAGATACTGACAGCCTGATCCAAGAAACAAATCTACCACCCAAAAATTGTGAAAGCAGAAAATGCTTGCACCATTCTGTAATTGAAATTTAGAAAGTACACATACACACAAAAAGGAAAAAGAGAGAGATCCAACTCTTTTTGGACTTACATCATAACCGACCTTTATCCTACCCATATAGAGCACAATTGTGATTCCCACTTGATTCTTGAGGTGCATATTGGCACAAAAGTGGGTATATCTGTGCTTTGCCCACTTACCTTTTCATTTTTCTTGTTAGCTTTTGGGGGGTGGTCAGAGGGTGTTACAAGAGTAAGAAATTATCAAGTTACTGGTTGTGCCAAATAAAATCTCAATGCATACAAAGACAAAGACTAAATTTTCAGCTTTTTTATTTCTTCATGCCGAGAAGATGTAATGACTTCTCGACATACAAAGAGCACCTTCAACATGGATAATATTTATTTGAACAGATAATATCATAAAACACCTATATACTATTCCAAACATTAAAGATTCAACATATAAAAGTTAACTATTACGAATGCACATCTAATTCCAAAGAAAGGAGACAAGAAAGTTACTTGTAGTGTTCTCAATCTCTCGAGTGACCTCCTGAGCACGTAGTTCAGCAGCCTTCTGTGCTGCCTCAGCATTTCTCTTTTCTGTGCGGGCACGTGCCGCAGCAGAGATGGCAGCATCTAGTTCTCTTTCCAAAGTCTCAACCCTTTGTTCAAGAACCTGCAATTAGAACAATTTTTAGCATGATTCTTCCCACAATTGCTCTCAGTTCTTTTAACCCAAGGAACCATCTACTAAACAGGCAAAATAATAGACAACATAAAGCCTTAGCTTCACTAACTTAATATCTCTTACAAATTTATCAAAAAGAAAATAAACAGACGATAAGAATCCAAAAAGTCCACATTACTGATCCTAGTTCCTTCCGACCCATTGATCAGGGCAAAAGAGTTACGCTATACAAAATATGTTTTGCTATACAAGCATCTTGCAATCTGACGTCCACTTTTACAAAAATTAGTAATCAAATAATGTTCAAATCATGCAAATAGCTGTGGAACAAGACATTTCAGTTGTAAGTACTTGTTTTCACCAATGCAGGGGATTAGTAAGAGCACAAATGGGTACTTCTCATATCAAGCTCAACATAAGAAAACTTGTTGCTTTAATAAGTGTCTCAGATGGTAAAACCAATCAAATAGAACGAAACACCAAAATCCACCCAGCTCAAAATTATGAACCAACAAGCACAAAAACAAAAAATCAAGGCCAACCCAGATGACAAATTCCATAGTAATAACGCCAAAAAAAAAAAACCCCAGAAAATTGTTGTCCCAAGTGGAGATGGAAGACAAGACGCTACCTTGATTGTTCGAGCTTGCTCAGCACTGAGAGATGCTTTGGCAAAGGTCTCTTCGTCAACGTATACAGCTTTTTTCACAAGTAGCTTTTGGAGTGAGTCGAGATTGACTGCCATCTCCGATAAATTTGCGATCGCTGCAGTCCATCTCTCGCTTCCTTTCCCCTTCTCCGTCTCTCGGGCGCCCATTCTTGGTTTTCCCTCTAGTAAAGTTACTGTAAATTTTGGTGTTCCCTTGGGAATCTCTTCACAGTTTTGGTCTTTTTACTGGGCTCTACCTACCATTCTCAATATTTGTTGTCATTTTATATTATAAATGATTAATCAGCAAACTGTACAATTCTGTTTAACGAAAAAATTGTGCCAACTGTTTTTATATTCATGAAAATTCGATTGATAAAACACATTTATTGACTTAACAAATTTCTAATATATTTTTATCTAATATTATACATCACTAATAATCAGTTACCATATTAAATAAGAATATATTTTATCAATATTGAATAAGAATAAATTTGATATTAAATAAAAATAAATTAAAATTTTATTAAATCAGTAAATACGATTTATTTTTTAAAAATATATTAAAATATGCAAAACTAATAATAAATGAAATATCAATTTTCTTTGATTTTTATACATGCAAATGTGAGTAATTTAGAGTGTTGTATTTGAATTGAAATTTTCATCTTAATTCAAAATTTATTTTAATTTTAAAAAATATATTATTTTATATATTTTCGTTTATAAAAAATTATCAAACATTCACAGCACATTGTATTCTATTTCTTTAATATACATTAAACCCTACTTAACTCCTCGTATTTAATAATTTTTATTATATTTTTACAAAATTATATCAAATTATTTCTTATTCACTTATTACACCAAACCGACTTACGATAATTAGTTAGAAAAACACCACTTCATTGACTGGTGAATACCACTTCTTGCCAACAAAAATATGTTAAGTCTGATCTTTTGTTTCCTTCATTTGAAGCAGGGTCACCATGAATCGACGGACTCTTAATGCCCCAAAAAGCTCATTTGCCAAAACACTGTTTTTAGCCAAGCGAACGGTCCCAATGCAGCTGGGGGGTGGGAGTTGCACGGCCCCATGTTGCTTATGAAGGAAAGTTGGTATAAAATACTGTTAATAGGTGCCAGAAATATAGGTTTTAGTTAGCGCAACAAGCACAAATAATAGATACAGATATACTTTAGAAAATGCTATAAGCAACCAATGCATTCAAATACGAAGGAAATACGACTGTGGTGTTCTGATGCCTACCCCATTCCATCATTTCTGCTTTCCAGAATTTCAATATACTTCTCTTTTCATAAATATTTGGGGATTCAATCCCAACTTCAGCGAAATTACCGGCAGATAATATGCATAAGAATTTCACCCCAGTAAACTTTGATATGTACACAAAATTCTCTAGAAATACAATCAAGGCTACTCCCATTAGCTCACAGTGGAGGTAGCCTGTTGAACCACATCGTATGTGCCGGATTCCTCATTGTACGAATACCTATATCAAAAACAAGAAGGGGTCCGAGTTATTGGTACATAAGCACTAATTCCACCAACGAAAAGACGATAATTAAAATGGCATGTATGTTACCATTGCCCTGATGCTGCACAGCAATATAACCCTGAAGATGGATCGTAATAGTAACCTAGTCTGCTGCTATAATAGTAACTGTACACAAATAATAAATATAAAATGTTATTTACAGCTAAAATTGCTATCCTAAAACTTCAAAACACAATGAAAGGGTACAATGAGAAACTACTAAGACGTTTAACTAGCTTAAATATCTATCCCTGCAATAGGAAGATGGGATTGAATAAACAAAATAACTAGCACCTATATCATCTCCCCAAACTTCAAGAGCAGAGCCACTTAACCAAACGCAGATGAATCACTGCCTATCCTTTTTATGTTATCTTTTATCCAGTTAAAAAACATCTCTACCAAAATATTCGAAAGTAGGTAAAGCATTGCAACCCTTCATAATTATGAGGCAATGAGATTCTGGGGGAGAATCCAACAGAAGTGCATGAGCTTAACCAGACGAATATCAGTAAACATACCCAGAAGACTCATCAAACACATAATCATTCTGCAGATCTCCACCTGTAGTCAAAATTGGATTTTATGTCAGTACCAAAGTAGAAAGTGGAAGTTAAGATACCTTAACCAGGAGCCCAACGAGTTCAATGAAACTAATGGTATTGAGCTTACTTTCGAAAGGTTGACTAGATCTATTTGGATTCATGGCATTCATGTCAGAGACAGGATTTACAGTTGTATTTTCATCATCTTCGGCAAAAATATCAAATGCATCACCATCATTGCCTGCAGATGATGAAATATTCAGCTCTGGAGGGCTGCTGTCAAAGACTGAGCCACCATTGTTCATTCCTACAGTAGTCAGATTATCAGGGTTCTTAGCTCTCAAGTCATTGGAAGTATTCTGCCTCCTTGCTGCAGCTAACCTTTCATACCCCTCTGTGAGAAAAGACAGAGAAGAATCACATGGCTGCAAACTATAGATGGAACATAGAATGCTATGAAATAGGAGGAAAGTTTTGATCCATGAAAAAATGAAGCATAGCACAACGTTCAAAATATACACAATACTCTATTTTCCATCAAACCACTATTATACTTTATTTTATTTCTCATGTGACTTCCTTGTGTATTTGTATGCTATTTGTGTTGCATTTCTGTTTTTAGGGAACAAAAATCACATAGGATATGATCATAATTAACAATTCCTATGCAACGCTTCCTATTTTTTGAGGGAAGCAGCCAAGAAATACAAAAGCAAATTATATACCTGCCTCACGCTGGAAAATTTCCTTCTTTTCATCATATACACCTGCAAAAGATAAAAAAACAATGCATGAGAATCAAGATATCTGCTTCGGCATGAAAATCCCCACAAATAAGGGAATGCACCCAACTGTAATCTCCATTCTCCATGAGTGTCATAGCATCTTCTGTCAGCTGATCAAAAAGCTGCTTAGTTTCTGCTGACATCTTCTCCTTCTTATTTGAGGTTCCCTTCAACCTCCTCAATGCTTGCAATACCTGAATATAGAATAAAAATGATGAATAGTGAGAACAAATCAAAACTACAGGTCTGAAATGTTCCAGAAAAGTTGGACAAATTTTTGGTGAGAGAAATATTAGTGCATCAACCAACAACCGGTGCACAATTTTCATATGCGAACAAGAAAACACTAAACTGTAAAGACTACTCCCAATGGATTTAATGTCAACTAGAATACAATGCAAAAAACTGACATAGCCTTTGTCCCCCGGACAACTTACAAATAAAAAAGCAAACGAGTAAATACAGCTAAATGCCCCAGGGTGATTGCATATACATATCAAGACCTGCAAATTCACTCAAGACTTGAGCATTCATAAGACAACTCTTTTCTATGTTCATGTTACCAGGAAAGACCAAAATTACTTCATTTACCCAAAGTATCAAGGACAGAAGTACATCTTAAAAATCACATCCATGGTATAAAACACCAGAAAGCAGTTCCACCATGAATGCCACTATAATGCTAAAGGAGACAAACATGTAAATAAGTACCACATACCAAAAGCATATTACATAGAAGGATAGAAACAAATTGTGTGTGTGTGTGTATTATGCACCATTAGGACCAGTACCATGGTGAAAGCACACAAACTACTTTATTTCATCCTTGTAAGAAGACTAAGACCAAAGGAAGGGGGATGGGGAAGCCAAAGTCAAGGATCACTCAATCCCCAAAAGAAATTCCAGCCATGAACAAACAATTTCTGTGTAAAATAAACATCAGGTCTAGAAAATAGGATTTCACCGTTTCTCCAGAATGAAGGGTATCAGAAATGCGCCTCTTGATCTTCCCAATGTCTTCGGATGAAAGATCACGGGTTTCGTCTTCATTTTTAGGTGCAATAACGGTGCTAGCAGAAAATTTTCGATGAACATCAATGCTATCAAGCCACGCATCCTGCAAGAACTCATTTGAATAAAATAAACCCCCCAATAAATAAAGGAAAGATATTTACTTGTAATTACAGAATATTTTGGATTTAATACCTTGATGTCATTTTGATTTATATATTCAACATAATTTCCAGATGCATCAAAATAACCTTCTTCTCTTTCTCTTGAGAGGTTAAAAGGTTCCATCTGGATCCCATCATCAGCAAATGTCTCATTGTTCTGCAAAAGTTAAGCTAAAATCATTGGCTATCCCAGCCAAGCCATATGACAAATCAGAGCAATTGTCTCCAGAGCACCAAATAAGGAAAGACTCTGATATAGACAAAGAACAAATCCTTGGACATCTTTCTTTTAAAAAATTGATTTTTTACAAATGGTACAAATAAATACGGGATGCAACCCTACAGCAATGCCACTAAACAACATGCACGGACTGCTACAAACATCAGATTGGAAACACCTAAACAGAACTATCAAGATTGTCTACTAATGTATAGGTAAACAGAAGCAAGTTGTGAGAACTTTTAGTATTATTTTTCAGGCTCACTAAATCAAAGTCATATCTGTAATATTAACTCCTTAAATTTGTTGATAAATGAGGATCTAGTGAACCTTAATTTATGATACTAGAAGTTCAAATAACTTGAAGCAAGATGTTAGATCTTAATCTTCATCATATCCTCTATTTTTTTTTATTTAAAAAAAGAGAACCATAAGAATATGGAGACTTCAGTGTATCAGCACACTATCAGTTTAAGACTTCATTTACAAGGAGCATCATTGAAATTGTGCCATGTAATTATTCGGATAACAAAATTTATGGACAACATAATATTTTAAAAAAATTTACATAGGTGACACACTATTAGAGATTTTGCTATAGACTCGGACACTGTTTTCCTAAATTAAAGCCTTATAACATAGCCAATCAAAGCTGAAATGGGACTGTAATTTATCAGAAATTTTAAGGGAATGCTGATCTATGAGCTTCAATCACTAATGAGTCCAGGAAGTGCTCCTTCCACGTAAGACTTAAATACTCAAACATGTGAACTATGATAATTGAGCAAACAATTATACCCCAACAAGCCCTCACATCCAACCAAAAAAACAATTCCAGAAGGGGGGGGGTGGAAATGCTCATGTTTCAAAAAATGAACCTCATATTGAATTTCAGCCCTTGAAATGTCATGAATCATCCCACTTCCTTCTTCATCAAACTCCCGATCTGCCTTCTCAGAACGCTGTTTGGCACGTTCTTTTTTTGCAAATGCAGGATCCACGAACCCAGGTGGAACCTCATCCTTATATTGTTCATCAACCACATCTCCAGCTTTCGCCTTTTTTCCTTTCGGAAACCTGACCTTCTTCTGCCTGCGTACAAAAGAACGGCACATGAACACCCTAAAACTATTCAGATAAACGATTCCAGGTTTATCACTTCCCACAAAAAAATGATTCCATTTGCAACAACACAAAAAAATGAAGGGGGCGAATAACGTCAAAGAAAAAACCTCTGAAGTCTAAACCAAACAACTAGTTATCACTTCCCACTTCTCCTTCCCTTCTCCCACCTTATTTCAACCACAGAACACTGACCAAATAACTAAACAGGTACATGAAAGCAAACAACGAAACAAGCAATGTGCTCAAATAAATACCATTACTTAGAGAGCAATAGAAACATAAACCAGCTAGTGTTTCTATATTCATTTACTCATTGATTACCGTAAACCAGAAAGATTCAACCAACCTTAACAAGAAAAAAGTTCCCTATAATCATTACCCTAATTTTGCCAGAGAAAACGATTGTGCAGGTACACGAAGACTTATCACAATAAATAAATTTTTCCTCCAAACATTAATCGACGTGTACAAATCACCACTCCACGCAAAGTAAATTAGGGCTTCCTGCTATTCATTCTAAACACGACTGTTTGACATTGAGAGATAGAAAGATGTTTACAGTCTGGGGTTATTGGAGTCATCGTCGTCTTCAACGAACGGGCGCTTGCGAGACAGCCCTTCCATGGTGATTTCGATGTCGGAATCGGCGTCGACCGCCAACGTTCAGCTCAGCAGCGTCACCCAGACGTTGCGGTGGCAAAAAACAAAAGTACTAGAAAAACGTGGCGGCGAGCTGTAGCATGGGTCGGGCTAGTCCGTGTCGGGCACCCGTTGCCTTTTGCTTCTTTTATTCCCCCCACCCCCCCCCCCCTCCCTCCCGCCCCTCGGAAATAGATATTTTCCATTTTCTTTTGTTCATATACTTTGCATGGAAGTCTCTCAAGTTTTTTTTTTCCCTGATCCAGTTTTCTTGAATTTGAGTGATACATATTTGTTCCCAATGTCCTTTAAAAAAAAAAAGTACATTTTTTTTAACCGTATCAGACTTGTCAATCAAATTAGTCGAACCGTGAACCGATCCCCAAATAGGTCCAGTGCTCCCTCTTGAACGAAAAATCTCAAAAATCGTATTCTTTTGTACAAATCAGTTTAGATCGATTGGTCCAACCGATAAATTGATGAATCGATCAGTCTAATCGAATTGAATCGTTTTCTTTTTTTTTCTTCTAAATAAGACAATATATTCATAGAAAATAAATAAACTATACAAATAAAATAAATAGTCTATAGTAATAGAGAAAATATCACATTTTCTTTTAATTTCGTTATTTATGCATTTATGAATTTAAATTATACGATATTATTGATTAATTTTATTCTTAAAAATATTTATATTTTTAAATTATAACATTACCGGCTGAATTACGATTCAATTGCAGTTTATTTACAGTTGAACCATTGAACCGTGAATCAGTTAAATTTTTAATTTGATATCCGATCCGATTCTGAAAACAATGAAAACAAGCAAGGCTCCTCCCTAATTCTAATAAATATAGTAGGTCTCTAATCTTTATACAAAAACACTATGATAGTAATAATTCTATTCGACAGTTAAAATTGAAAAGGAAACATTGTTCTTAAAAATAATTTTATAAAAAATTAACAAGTAGAATATATGAGGATTAAACTAAAAACGAAAAGAGTAAAAAATAAATTAAGTTTAAATTAATTGCACACCACAAAAGAAAATTATAATCAATTAAAAGTACAACTCACAAGTTGCAAAACTTTATTAGTTAGAATTATAATAACAAACTTCAAAACACCTTTTAGAATATGTTTCGTGGATGGAGATCTATCTAGGTTTTTTTTTAATCTTTATTTATTGTGATAATAATTAATGAACTTTACAATATAATAATACCATTTTAGTATTAATTTAAAAATATTCCAAACTTTTGTAATCAAATAAGAAATATTGTTTCTTAAATCTAGTTTCTTACATAATATAAGCAACATAATAATTATACGTGTTCAATTACGATTCATCTAAATGCATCCATTTTTATATAATTTTATCGTGAAATATAAAAGTATGATATTATAATATTAATGTAACTTATTTACACTAATATTTTGTTATTACACTTCTATATACACGTTTTGTGTGTGCGAGTAATACAAATTCTTATATATAATAAAATCATATATTTGATGCAATGCAATATATATTAGTTTTTATATTTTTGAAATTTGTTATCAACAAAAAAATAGAAAATTTTCCGGTAAAAGTACATTATAAGAATGTAAGAAAAGTTTAATACAACAATTAAGTGAAACATTAAAACAAAGGTAGGCTTGGGAGGGAGAAATTTAGCAAATTGGTTCGGTCAATATAGAAAAGTTCAGCAAATCTCATAAAAGATTTAGGACCACAATAAGCGGAGAGAATTGAGAAAAATATTGTTATTAAATTATAGTAAATGCGTTTTAAAAGAAAGAATAGTGATATAAATAAGTAAAAATAAAAATTTAATACTTAACATATAATTAAAAGAATTAATACTATATATATATATATATGTATATATACGCATTGATGCTTCACATACTTAAGAATAACTAACAGATAATAATTATATAATTTGAATATGTGTGAATAAGATAAGTTAAGTAAATTGTATATATATATATATATATATATATATATATATATATATATATATATATTCATTTTACACGTATTGCTTTAAAACTTCAAGATATTAATATATTTATGATACTTGTCAATAAATAAATAAGATACTTATTGAATATTTTTTTACTCGCTATTTATGAATGAATTAATAAAATTAAAAAATTTCAAATTATTTTATCTGTAACACTGATTAATATGTAATTAGTAGGATTACAAGTTCTCATTTGGTTTTATTTATTGAAATATATGCAATGAATATTTTATTTTTCATAACTAAAATTATCAAAATCCATAAAAGAATAAAATTTTCAAATTTACAATAATAGGAAAAATTATTATCAATTGTTTTAGAATTTTGTTTTATCAAATGTTTTTTTTTTTATAATTTACACAATTACTGGGACTAAACGGCACCGTCCTTCCTTCCATTTTTTAGTGTTTGTTTTTGGTGTCTCTCTCTATATATACATGGGTTTAGTGAGAGAGAGAAAGGAAAGAGAGGGTGGGAGTCTGTTCCTTTTCTCCAGCTTTAATGGCGTGAGACCGTACCAGAGTGCGTGTGAGTGTGTGTATTTTCTACTGTACATGTAACCGTATACAATCCATTCTTCTTTGCATGCTTCACCAACTTATCCCAAAAGAAAACCCAAAACCCAAATATGAGGCAAAATTTTCAAAGGGAAATCATATGAAATTGCAATTTGAATAAATTTTCGTCACCTCAACAGGCACCTCACTCTCAGTACCCTTCCATTTTTCTTCAATCAGACTTTTGGTCTCTGACACCAACCCAGATGATCAAAAGTGGTAATGTCTTCTGGGATTCTGCTATTTAGTCTCTTTTAGATCAGTTTCCAATGTGGGCCTTTTGATTCTTGCGCTGTTCTTATTACTTTTATTGTGAAAATCTTTCAGTTCTTATTTTTGTTCTTGTGCTTCTTGTTCATTGTTGTTTGATAAGAATATTTAGAGGAAAAATGAAGGATGATGAGGAGCTTGAAATGTTGCTGGGTGAGATCCCACATGCAATATCATTGAATCTTAGCACTATCCATCATCATCATCATCACCATAAACATGGTCATGGCGGTGGCGATCATCATGATATGTCTTTTATGACTCAGAAAACCAACGGCATCATGTATGGTAATGGTATGGCTATGTCTGATGATGACGCACTCGCTCATAACAAACATACATGTGCTTCTCCTATGAGTGGGTTTTCTCTGCAATCCGATGGCTCTTCTTCAAGCTTGCTCTCTGGTGGGTATTCGTTGTCTGACAATGGATCGCCTACCACTCCTCCGCTGGAAGAGCGAAAACCCCATTTACTATCTGCGACTGCAAGCCACCCTAATCGGTTGCGGATGGAGTTGAAAACGCCTGATTCATCTGTCGAGAAGAAAGCCACTGAGAATATGATGGATCAAATTAATTTGTCAAGGAATTTAGATAGAATGTATATCGGTGATGAGCCAGAGGATGTACAATTAGGCGTAAATGGTCGTCAATTTTATGATCATTCTAGCAATGGGACTATTAGATTGGATTCAGAGCAACATGGATTACCAGATAATTATAGTGGGGGAGGGTTTCCTGATTACAAAAGATATCAGTTCCCTATTACAGCAAGTTCCCTGAGTTTTGATGGTGATATAGGTTCTGGGATGGTTGGACCGAGACATCAGTATAGGCGGGGTAATCTATTAGGATCGCCATATTCATATTCTCTTAGTCGAGCTGATGAACTGTTTTCAAATTTAAGTATCGGCAATAGTGCTGTGAATTCTCAATTTCCCTTAACAAAGGGGCAGCCTAGTCATCATTACCAGGTGGGAATGCCAGTGTCAAACTTGTTTGGTACTCTGGCTAGGCCTTCTGCTGCTGATGTTTTATTTTATGCTCGGCAAAACAGTGCAAATGTTTTTGCAGAAAATGATGCATTTGGTATGCCCAATATGACTCAGACAACCCCTGTGATGTCTCATGCCAATGTGGAGAATTTATTTCACTATCACCAACCAATGGCAACAACATGTAATAGATTCCCACTGCATGTTAGAATGCCTCATGGAAGTTCTGATACTCTTGGCAGGGAAGATAGCTTAATAATTCAGGGAGACAGTTTAAACTATGTGATGAAGAAAGGGTATGGATGCACCAAGGGGAACAACTGCAAGGGATACTCATATGAGGCTGGTATGAGTGCACACCAAGAAAAAAAGTCACTGCTTGATGCTTGTACCCAGATTGCAGGAAATCAAGAAAGTACTCGAATTTTGCGAACATGTTGCCCATTCTCCCTGCCATCAAAGTGTAATTCCTTGGCAGAAGCTCGAGGCTACATATATTACATAGCCAAGGACCAACATGGTTGCCGATTCTTGCAAAGGATGTTTGATGAAGGGACTCCTCAGGATGTACAAATAATATTTAATGAGATAATTACACACGTAGTTGAACTTATGATGAATCCATTTGGGAATTACCTCATGCAAAAGCTGTTGGAGGTATGCAATGAAGAGCAGAGAATGGAGATACTTATCAGGGTTACTGCAAAACCAGGCGAACTCATCAGGATATCATTGAACACCCATGGGTAAGTTTTGCACCTTTTACTTTCAGTATTGTTTTGTTGAATGCTAATCTAACGAAGGTGTCACTGGATCAGCACTAGAGTGGTACAAAAGTTGGTAGAGACACTTAAATCCAGGCAGCAGATTTCATTAGTTATTTCAGCTCTTGAACCTGGATTTCTTGCTCTCATTAAGGACCTGAATGGTAACCATGTTGTTCAACGATGCCTACAGTGCCTTAGCAGTGAAGATAGCAAGGTACTGTCTTCTTCCACCATAGTTTCTTGCACACACTAAAGAGGTTAAAGAGCTTGCTGTTCGCTTACTAATTATGCCTTCTGGCTTTTATTTGCTCAAGTGACTCATTATTGTTTATATGATTCTACAATCTCTGGAAATTGTTTTTACATCCTCTTTCGTATGTTCTTGTTTGGTGTAAGGCGAAACACTATTGAATCTTTCCATGGACATTGCTGCAAAAGAATAGCATATTTTGTGTTTGTATGCTATCCACTCTGTTCATCAAGATTTTCCTAGAAAGTTTTCCTTTTACTGTATGATTTAAGTTTCAATCCATAATCATGTTTATTTGCATGATTTTGAGTGGGTTACGTGAGGGATACTACACAAATATTACACTTAATAGGTTAGTCATTTGCAATGAGAATTCTAGATAAATTCTGAGAAAGTATTATGGTTGGAAAATTTGGCCAAACTATTCATGTTCTCATGTTGGTGATAGCACATGGAATTAGATTGTCATCCCAAGCAAAAATGGATGGATACTCTTTCAAAACCTAGAGAATTTAGTTATAATCAAAATAAACAAAGAATTAACCCATGGCCAGCTTAGTCCCTTTGCCGTCTTCTAGAAACTCACACATCAGCTACCTTAAAGATGCCGTGGCTTCACAGGTTCTCCAAACTCATACACATTGCACTTGACTAGTATAAACATGGAAGTTTTCAAAACTGTATTGGTATTGTTTCTGCCTTTTTGTCTTCTGTAGTTTGTAAACTTGAGTAACAACATGAATTCGAAGTTTGAATGAAACAGACTATTGAGTATTTCTTTCTGCTTTTGTACCTTAAAGAAATTTCTTTTCTTTTTGTTGATGATGCACTAAAACTTAAAGGTCTAGTAATGTGTTGTTCTGGCTTTGCTGCTTGATTACCTGGAATTGAATTCTTTCTCTCCATAGATGAATCTATACAGCACCACTCTTGAGTATGGTAAGGTCCTATATTCCCTTTGAGAGCACTATCCTCTGGATATGGGGAGCAAACTGTTCCCTTTTTATTCATTTTTCATTTTTTTATAGTGTGACTGATAGCCTTAAGCTTTATGTCATTCTGTTTGTCATCAAACTTAGAAATAGTGCCTGTAGATACTTGGTTTTGTAGCCCATCTAAAGTCAGCACTGAAATTTCTGCCCTGAAAGCTTAGTGAGACTGAATTATAATTAGCTTTTGAAAAGATGACAGGTTCCCCTTTTTATGTACTATTTGCAAGAATGATTGAAAAGGTTCCAAATATAGGCCAGTGCATTGTTTTGCCGGAAGAAATTTGAAAATATTGGTATTAGTAGGCTTTACACTTGAGTACAACAAGAGATTAGAATACTACTGCATCAGTTGCCTTCACATATTATATTGTGCTAGTTGTTTTATGAAAGCCAAGAGATGCATCAGTTTTGTGAGATGGATAATATAATGATTCTATTGGTTCCATGGTCTCAAATTTATCTTGTCTACACAGTAGAAAACTGGTTTCTCAATATAAGGTAAATAACTTTTGCATGACTGTGTTGTAGCTGAAATTATATATCCTTTTGTCTAGTGTGGTAGGATCAAAGCGTGTGAAAAATTAGAAATAAGACTTGCAGGAATGAAGAAGCAGATACACTACAAGAATGTGCCATGAACTTCCGCACTAAATTAGTTTTCTCTAGATTTTCTGCAGGTGTCTTCAAGAGATGTTAGGATTCTTTGGCAATAAAAGTTTCTGGTACTGTAATTGCTATGCTAGAGATGTATCATACAGGCAGATTAGAGGCTGGCCAGAAAGTTTTATGGCCTGCTATGCGTTCTAAACCTATATGCAAGCGTAAATGTCAACAATTTCCAACACTGGAATAAAAACTTTTTTCTACTGAGAATTGACCTTCGATTCTGAACAAACAGAGAAGCAATCTCCATTGCTGAAAATGGAATTCCATGTACAAGTATGGTGGCTAGTTCTTAGAAGTTCAGATCCCTGTGGCATTAAGATGCCCAATTTGATTTCCACTCGTGCTAAAGGGTGTGGTAGAAGATTGTACCTTTGTTAAGTCATTGGGTGCACAGAGGAATTCCTGTGATAGTGGCCCTAGGAATGAAAGGATAGCTTAACCTAAGAATACTGGTGTTTGTTTGGTCTTTATTCACCCAAAAGCAAAAAATACATCAATTGAAACTTCCTGCCAAATTGATAACACCATGTGAGATTGTGGCTTGTGATTTGTAAGGGACAATAGAATATAAAGAATTATGCTCAATGACTCCAGTGCAAGACCAGGTTTAGTTAGGTGATGAATGGGACCTTCAAAAGATTTCTGGAAGCAAACATGATCCTATACGAGGAATATATTTCTGCTTTTAAAGAGAAGGCAAAAATTATCCATCCTCTTCTTTTTACCTGATAATCAGGGTTAACGTGTTACTCTGCCTCCAGTGATTTGACTCTTGGCTGTATATGCTTTCTTTACATGTTGGCAGTTCATCTTTGTTGCCGCTGCAAAGTACTGTGTTGACATTGCAACTCATCAGCATGGTTGTTGTGTTCTGCAACGATGCATCAGTCATTCAACAGGAGAGCATCGGGAAAACTTGATAGCAGAAATTTCTGCAAATGGACTTCTGCTTGCACAAGATGCATTTGGGTAATTAAATAAAATGGACTTCTATTGTAGATTCTCATTGATGTCAAATCCTGTTTCTTTGTGAGAAAATCTTCTGTAATTCAATAGCATTTTTTTCTTCTTTTATGACAGACAATTCCATTAACACCTTAGATCATGGAATCAAGAATTCAGTTGCCAATGTCTTTACTCTTCAGTTTCTTGATTACCTTCTTGAAGATTGCTGATTTGAGTGACTGGATGTAGTTCTGTGTCATCCTATCCCCCCACCACTCCTCCTCCTTTCTTGAATTTTTATGTAAAGAGAATCAGACTTCTGTTTGTTGTGTGCACGTAAACTCCCCTCATCTGGACTTTTGTTGGCCAACCTGACTTTATTTACTTAATGATATAGTTAATATGTGAATATGAAATTTGATGGATTAAGTTTAGTGTTATTCAAACCAATGCTTCAAACAACTTGTCTGCAGGGAAATGAAGCAGTTCCTTTTAATTCTGTTGTATGAATGTTCCTGTGCTGTGCATGCACTACTTTGTGAACTTGATTTAGGCTGCTGTATGGCTTGCTGGTTATATTTAAAAAAAAAAAAAAAACCTAATGTTTTTCCTTTCAAGTAATAATATCAGCAATTATCAGTGGGAAATTAAGAATTTGTGATCTGGGTAAGTTATAATATTTCTGAGAGCTTAATGTCCTTCTTCCTTTTTATTTGGAAGATGACCTATTTATTTCTCTTATGTCCTTCTGATTTACTAGGTTGCTATAACTTTCCAATGAAGTTGTTACATTGAATCTGTTGTTTTATTTCTTTTACTGAACCATTTTGATTCTTGATCTTTGGTCTTCTGGTTCTCCAGTTAAATTAAATCTGAAAATTGGAATATTTGTTTTGCTGGCAGGAATTACGTTGTTCAGTTTATCTTGGAGCTTAAGATGCCATCTGCCACAACCAAGTTGGTTTCTCAGTTCAATGGCAACTATGTACATCTCGCAACACAGAAGTTCAGCAGCCATGTTGTTGAGAAGTGTCTTCTGGTGTGTAATAAAGAAGTTCAGTCAAAGATAATTCATGAACTGCTCTCTGCCACTCATTTCGTACAGTTGCTTCAAGACCCACATGCGAACTATGTTGTCCAAACTGCTCTTAAAGTTTCTGAGGTATGATAATATAAATTTTTTAACCATCTGACATATTCAGTTTTTTCAAGTGACTATTATCTTCCAAGATTCAATTTTATCAGAATCCTGCATTCTGATGCATTTTCTGCAGCATGCCGTGCATAATTTCTATTTAACGAGGACTGCAACTTTTCTTTGTTTTAAGAAATAAAAGCTACTGTTTAGGCTAAATTTAGTATGTTTACTCCATTACACGTTCACCCAAATACCATCAAGTGCTGGGCATTTTATGCAATATGTGCTGGGCATTTTATGCAATATATGCAAGGGATTAGGATCCTAATGGTCACTGGCTAGTATATCTGTTTTAATCCTTTCACTCGTATTTCTGAAATCAGGGTCCGCTTCACAATTTACTGGTTGATGCAATCGAGTCGCATAAGGCAATCTCACGCAACAGTCCCTATTCAAAAAGAATTTTCTCACACAAGCTTTTGAAGAAGTGATTTGTGCTCTTTCCCTCAGGCAAGAAATGATGTTGTTGTTCTCCAGTCGCGTGGTCTATTCCTCCTGTACTTCCACAAAAATATCTATGAAAAATTGGCTTTTATCTGTATGCATATGCCAAGACCAGATCTGTTGTCAATTTTGTTCTACAAGATTTGTTCATTTGGTCCTTCCCTGATCTCTGCAGAGTGTAAAGAAGAATCAACTATGCTTCCAGTAACTTGAACATGGACTTGTAATGTATTATTTTGTTGTCAATATATCTTCAACTTTTATCTTCACTGCTGCATGGGAATGCAGCGAATTTATGGTGATTGTACATTTCGTTTTTTTCTATAGAATGTTGCATCGACTTTCCTATTTGGGCAAACTGGTTCAGAGAAAATCCATCCCCACCCTAGCCTCCCACCCCGAAAGGGGGAAAAAAAAAAGCACAAACAGCTAGCAGCATCTTCTTGATTTTTGAAATATTCAACAAGAAAGCAATGTTGCATTCTAACTGCACTGGTACTATTTGATTTCGAGTTTGCATCCGCACCAATGTTTATTAAGACCAAGTCTTGGATTAGGTGGTGGGTTTTCAAACTGGTCTCTTAACAAAACATAGCGGACCCTATGCTTCTTTGAGAGGGGTTTATTAAACCCTCACGAAATGAGGACTTTTCCCCTTTGTAAATGTTTCTTTGCAACAATTGCTTTTTATTTCAGCAACAATTATGTAAGCTATTTATTCCACAGCAATGAGTAAGCTCAATCAGATTTATACGCCATTTTTTTTTTGTAAAAAAGAAAAAACCACTTAAACGACTTATATGGAAAGACAATCTCAACATACCATAAAATATAGGTTTATGTTGTGGCAGCAACAGATCACAGGCTTCTATGTTTAATATCATCTATGAAAGTGTGATGTGTTTTTCTGCAGGAATTCTGGAAAATTGTGCCATTTTCCATCGAATTCCGACAGTTGAGTGACCTCGGGCGATTTTTCGAATGTAGTGGCAACCTCCTAAAATGAGGACCTTATAGAACATTTTTCTTCATCGAAAATCGATTATTTTCTGAAAAACTTGTTAAGGCCGCATTAGTGACATGTGACCTTAACATTGCATTTCTTGAATGCGATCTCACGAAATGCAACCTTAGTCGATGATATTTTCCGTCTTCAGCTTCTGTTCTTGCTTGTGCAACTGCGCGACCTTCTGTTCTATTCGCGATTGTTGTCCGAACTCGGTGCAACCTGCAAAGCTATCATGTGCTGCTACACGATTTTGCCCATTTGAATCCTTTCGCAGTGCCAACTGCGCCACTGCATCCTTTCACAGTAGGCTTGGTGATTTTTGTATTGTGATTACATATAACTGCATATGTTAGTTGTACGATGATTTTATGTCTTAGTTGGGTGGATTGGTGAATTAATGTCTTGTGAATGTGTGTGTGTAGTTTTTTGGACTGTAATTGGCTGCAGGGTGTGGATTGTAAATGATGCAAAGTCCCCCCCCCCTTTTTTTATGAATGTAGAGGTCGCATTGAATGCGACCTTGACGGCTATTTCCCAAATCCACAGCAGCAGTGCAATGACCAAATCTGGAACAGAGTTGTGGAATTTCATCTCCAGATAAGAAGGAACAATGCAGTAGCGTAATGGACGTTATGTATTGATTATTGATTCTGCAAGAGAAGGTGAAAGGTATGTATAATGATAATGTACAACTTCAGTATGCTTATTTTCCACATTTTCTTCAATCTGGTTATACTGGTGCAATTTTTTTGTTGTAACAATTACATTTTAATCTCATATTGTGCTTCATTGTTAAAATGAATGCATTGGAGTCCTCTATTGTGATATGTTTTTGTTGGGATTGTCAAATACAACATGATTATCGAGGGTTTATATGGTTTGATGGGACAATTAAAAAAACCTGGATACTCTGGCGTCGGATATCTTACTCTGAACTGGTTGACAAGGTTTGAACCTATCTTAGATTAGGAGGGAGAAACGTGACATTTAAGATTGCACTTCGTCATCCTTTTCTTTATGGATTTAACCATAATACGCAAATGTGTTAGGTGATGATGATGATATGGAGGTTTTATGGATGTTGCTAAATGAATTTAAGTTACAGAGCATTCAATTGCATGTGAGTTATGTTAGGATTCGTGGACTCCTAAACGCGAAAAATATCCACGAATCCCTTTCGAGAATCCAAGTAAACGATTAAGAAGATCTAAGGTTTATAGAATTACCTCTCTTCGGCGTAATCGAGATCATTCGATTATGATTGTGTAGTCGTACGTGCAACTCGAATGATCACTAGATGCTGTAGTGTGCGAACGTCCTCTATAGGTACACATGGCGAATTGACTCGTTACCCCGAGAGTGCTAGCGCCTAGAGTTTGAGAATTTTTTTTTCTTTTTTTTTGTGAATAGAGGCACGGATTTTTTAACAGAATAGGACTGTTGAGAAGACGGCTAGGGTTTTCTTAAAAAGCCCCCGAATCTCTTAGAGTCCAAATCTAATAATATCTTATCATATTTTAATTTAAATTCAAATTAAATTAAAAACTGATATGATAAGATTCTGCCATTATCTCGGTAATTTAACTAATTAATTTATCGGGTCAGATTCTTATAATCGGACATTATCCAGATACATCGAATGTGGATATATTTCCAGATTCATTGTATCTGGTAAATTTTCTAGGTTCAATTAACTTAGACATATGTCTAGATTCATCGAATCTGGTTACTAGAAAAATAACCTAACAAGTTTGCTTGTTGTGTGACTCTATAGGTTCATTTAACACTGGAAATGTACCTAAATCATATTTAAATGGCCCACAAGTTATAAGTGGTTTCTAGCAAAACATTATAACTATTCAGGTTAAATGAAGATCAGTGATCTTTTTTTGAACCAAACCATAATTTTATATTTAGTCCTTTTGTCACACGATATCCAAATTAATCATAAGGCACGGAGCATGTCATCCTTATTAAGCTTAATCAATTATTTCTTGATTTTATAGTAAACTGTTCAAACAAATAATATCAATATCTTAGATTGATATATTTGAGTACGACCATGCATTTTAACAGTCTAACTTATCAAGGGGCCCATAGATATCTTTCCCATAATTGAGAGGAACAAATTCCTTCACTATCAACCATATTCCCCTTCTTGATATATTCTATATTCAACAATAGTCTAATTTATTATCTGGTTAAAAACAACTTTAGACAACGTCAAAATATATAATTTATTAAGTAGGAAATAATGATGAATTTAGGTCGAAGGACATTTAATAACATTATGGCTAGAAAGTACTTATGACATGTTCCATGAAGTACTCTCACAGTGGGTTATGTCTAATACAATATTCTCTAACATTTATATTTACATTTATTTATGTTTTGACTTGATATCACAAATATCCATGACCAGTAAAACATAACCATCAAGTCACAAACATACTAATCTTAATTTATTATTGTTCCAATAGTAATAATCGACCAGGGACAGTTTTAGAATAGTTATTGTATTCATTGTTGGGTTTTACTATCAAGTCACGTACTTGATAATCACAAAATAAAATGCACTATTCATGGAAAGAAAAACCTCATATTATTATATTAAAACATAACGACAATAGTATAAGTACAAATTGACTTTAGGGCATATCCCTAACAAGTTATTCAAAGGTCACTTCTCAACGCTCGGGTCATTTATTGGAGGTATCCCCATCAACAGGTTCATTTATGGCAATGCTTAACCAGGTTAGTGGATTGGGTGCATCGATAAATGAACAACACAATTTATTTCCTCATCTCCCCATGGGCATGAGAGTGGAAAACAAAAACTACTTGGATCCCCAGACATTTTACCGGCCCATAGTTATTGAATACATAAGTTCGACTGATAGTAATGTTAAGACAGTTGATGTTGGTTACACACCTGAGTGTGTATGAAGAAGAAATAACATGATCAACCCCAAACCTCTACTAGAACCTACACGAAGTTCGGATTTGGGCACATATCAGATAGACGACAACTGTCAATTGGCAACCATGAATCCGGATGGTATAGCATCTCAGTCACGTGTGGTCACAGTGTAGTAAATATTGATTCGATGGTATATACATCTGACGGTGATGGTTTCACGGGCTCCAAGGGACCAATGAATTGGTGTGACATAGATCAGAGTGAAGAAGAGGGCATTCCAGTAAACATTTCATGTCATGAACCCAACAACCTTTTGTCAAAGGATAGGAATGATATGGCAGGGCCTTCCAATACCACATGGGAATCCGCAAGATTTCCATTATTTGATGATATAGGATCTGGTGTGTGTGCTAATGAATCGCTTAGCAGGTGATCAGTTGATCTCACAAGAAGTTGGTCTGATACTGACATTAATTTGCAGCTAAACATGAGGTTTAAGAATAACAAGGAGGTGATATATGCAATAAGAAAGTGGTCTATTCAAGTTGGGCGGGAATTTAGGATTTTTTAGAGTAAGAGTAATTGTTGGTTTGACAAATGTAAACATGTAGGTCCCGGCAATCCATGCTCCTGGTATATTCGTATTATTCATAAGAAAACTCATGGAGAGTGACAGATAACAGTTTTAAAGAAAGAACATACATGCATTATTACAGTCGTGAACAATGTGCATAGAAACATGGATCATCGTTTCATAGCACGTAACGTGACACACTTAGTTTTAAATGACTGTGAATGCCATGTGAGTGATGTTATTGCTGAAGTTCAGAAATTATGGAGGACATGTTGTTCTTATAAGATAGTATGGGAAGCCCGAAAAGTAGCTATGGAACTTGTATATGGAGATTGACCCTCTACATGGATTGCCCTACCAAAATACATGCTTGCATTACAGGATTCCAATCTTAGGACTATTGTGAAGTGGAGACACCATTGGACAAGCATGGGTGATCTGAAAGCTTTTGGTTTCCTTTTTTGGTCATTCAAGCCTTTAATTATTGGGTTCAAATATTGTCGTCCAGTAGTATCTCTTGATGGCACTCATTTACGAGGACTTTATAGAGACAAATTGTTAGTTGCGTCCACTTAGGATGCAAATAGTCACCTCTTCCCCCTTGCCTTTGCCATCGTGGACGATGAGTTATTAGAGAGTTGGAGTTGGTTCTTAAAACTCTTGCGTCAACATGTCATTCCTGAAAGACATATATGTCTGATTTTAGATAGACATAAAGGAATAATCAATGTTGTATGCCATCTTAATGAGTGGCAAGAACCTTTGACTATTTATCAATATTGCCTTGGGCACATTAAGGGAAATTTTCATGCCAAGTTTAAGGACACTAATTTGACAAATTTGATGTATGTTGCGAGTCTAAAGCGTAAAAAGACCAAGTATCAATCATACTTGGATGAAATCAGAATTCGAAAGGAAGAGGCATTTAATTATTTGATGGAATTTGGTTTGGAGAAATGGACTTTGTCATATGATGACGGCCATAGATATGGTTCAATGACTACTAATTTGTCTGAATGCATGAATAGTGTGCTTAAGAAAGAAAGATCTCTTCCACTAAAAGGTTTAGTTGAAACTTCATTTATGAAGTTAGTTAAGTATTTTTAATAAACACAGAGATGAAGCATCAAATTTAAGACACCCTTTACCATCTGAAATGTGGAAATTGTATTGTTATTATGAGGAAAAGTCTATAAGGCATGTTGTAACTGAATTTAATGCACAAGTCAGAATATTCGGGATCAAATTGTCAGTGCAACAGGGGCATAGAGCTCCAAATGTTTACAGTGTCAATTTGAGAGAGAGATCTTGCAGTTGCCAAAAGTGGAGTATATAGTATATACCTTGTTCGCATGGGTTTGCAGCATATTGCCACAGAGGTTGGATTCTCATTGACTTTGTTTTAGAGTTCTACATTAGAAGGAATTACCAACTGACATATGAGGGACACTTTTTTCCTGTGGCGGATGAACAATATTGGAGGCTTTCAACTTTTACAATTGTGCCTGTGGAAGAAATAATGAGGAATGAACTTCCTAACCGTCCGTGAACTTCAAGGATACCTTGTGATATGGATTATCGCACACTTAACTTTCCTCCACGATGCAGCAACTATCACAGGAGTGGACATATTAGGAGAAATTGTACTAATAATACTTTTACTAACTCACGAGATTAGCTCATTAATTCAACTATTCCTTCGTATTTTGTTTTCCTGTACTTGGAATGTTGGAATTTGGACAACTATTTAATTCTTGTTGTAATATTGTTATGTTATTTTACTGCATTATGAATGGTTGAAATTGGTCACGAATATACAATTTTGTTCAGTTGTGACTTGAGTACAACTTTTGGATAGAGTAACAACTATGGAGAAAGCACTGAAACAAGTAGCAAGTAGTGACAAAAGTTACATTTGCGGGTTGAGGCAGTATTTGTGTTTGAGGTCGCATTCACACTTGCCTTGTAATTAAATATTCTCTCGTCCATGTAAAATTAAGAATGACGAAAAAGGTTGCATTCTGAAAATGCTATCTCATTTTAGGAGGTCGCATCTCACTACAAAAGGAAAATCGCCCAGAATCACTCCACTGTCAAAATTCTTCTGTTGGAGAATGGCACCATTTTTTAGAATTCCCGGTTTTTTTTTTCTGCCATCTTCCACGAGACTTTGCTACCATGTAGAGAAATAGCCCCATATGAGCAACAACGTAAGTTTCATAAATTGAATCGAAGTAGAGAAACAGACAGACTAATCAAGAGAAATCACTAGAGAAGCATGCTGACCCTCAAAGCATTTGGGTTTTGGGGGAAGGACGTACCATTACCATCAGACTAGAAAAGGGCTGTCTCAGCGCAGGGAAGAGAAACCACACAAGCTTCGTATCTGGTCATTTCTTTTGTTGGCACTGAAATGACTGATCCTTAATTTACTGCCGAGTATGAGATCAATCCCCCTTCTACACTCAGTTTCGACATGTGATTTTCTTTGTTCTTGAGTCACGTGTCACATTGCAATGTTAGTTAAATGAGCGGATAGATCAAGGTGAATGAACGTACATTGTGGTGACAATATCAGGGTTCTTATACGTCAAGATTTGGTGAAGAATCACCAAATCTTTAGGCTGAATTCGTGTCCCGTACAGGGTTTTGAAAGAGAAGCTTTTCAGATGCTGAGAGCATGTGCAACCAAGTTCCCTTCTACACGACATGTTATTACTTCCCTCTTTAAAAACAGCCATCCATTAGGTAAATTAAGTCTCCAGCTCCCTATTCTTCCATCTCCTACAAGCTAATTTACACACGTTGTCAACAATGTCAGCTGCCCACAGTGAGCTGTCCCGTGCAAAGACGATGAACTTTAACGTTGAGTACTCCTATATAATACATGCACATGAGACTCTTTTGGGCACAAGCATTGCATTGCAATCTGCACCCCCAAGTCATACTTGGGCAGCACTCTTTATACCCTTTAATTTTAGAGTAGCCGCAGGAATAATGGCCATGGCAAAGGTGTACCCGAGAGATCAAGACAACAAAAGGACTCCCAAACGGCACTTTGTCGTTTACGTGGGAGATGAAATGAAGAGATTTGTGCTTCCGACGTCTTATTTGAAGAATCCCTCGTTCCAGCAGCTGCTGAAGGAGTCTGCAGAGATCTATGGATTCCAGAACCAGAAGGGCATTGTTTTACCTTGTGATGAATCCACCTTCCTGAGGGTCATCGAGAACACTGGAACATAGTCATATACAGAGAATTTTTTCCCATTAATTTTCACAAATGTAAGAACTCTGAAATTTGAATAATTATAGTATATATATTACAATTTTAAGTGCATTTTTTAACTCATTCATGCTTTTCTTTGTAAGTAAAGAAATATTTTAATTTTAATTTTTATATAGAATCTCGAATCAAATTAAATATTGTAATCTTTAAAATTAAATTAGGGCCATGTAATTTGGTACAGTCAAATTATACAGTTGTTTGATGGTCAAAATTAAAAATTTTGGATAAATTTAACAATTAAGATTTATATTGTAGGTCTATTTTGGCCCCTATGATTTGCATTTATTTTTTTTAAAAGATAAATTATTCCAAATAAATCTTTATGAATTTTGTGCATTTTTTTTCTCTTTGTAACTTTTATACATATATTATTTAACCATTTAACATGCACAATATATATCTCTCTAAATTTTAATAATTATATACATAAAAATTAACTTATATATATATATATATAGTATTTAAAGAAGAATATACAAGTAACTGATAAATATCAAATTAGTAAAGAAAACTTTATCAAAATGACTATCACTTCTATTTTAAGCCAAGATTTGGTATTAATAGTTATTAGTGGAACTTAATTAGAATAAGACATATTCATGCACTTGTATAGAGTCAAACAAGTGAATGACATATATTACTATTTGATTCTTCTGGGTCGGAGAAAGTTTACAACCGTTATTACAAATGCGCATTGGGTGAAGCTTGTCGCGTAGCGTATTACTATTTGATTCTGATAAATATTCCTTCCGTCCCATAATATAAGTCGTTTGACTTAATTTTACACATATTAAGATTCCTAAAAATAAGGTGACTTTATGTTTTTTCTTTCTAAAATATCCCTATTTAAATGTCTTGGAAATATGAAAGAAAAAGAGAGGGAAAGAGAACAATAAATAAAGATAAAATGTAAAAATAGCTTTAAAATCTTCTTGAAAAGTCTCCAACAACTTATAATTTGGGATAACAAAAATAATCTCTAACGACTTATATTATGGGACGGAGGGAGTAATACTTACTCCGTTTCAAAATACTTATTCATGAAACCTTTTGCATACAGATTAAAGGTGTTGAAAACAATACAATAATTTACATAAGATTTCTATTCTATCCATATTAAAAATATTATAATTATTGGTTGGTAAAAATTCCTAAGAAATAAGAAGAAAGAAGAATTTTGAAAAGTTGTGAAGTTGACTTAGAATAAATGAGGATAAAAAAAAGAAATTAATAATTAGTTTTAGAAATATATATATATAT
Organism: Voacanga thouarsii; assembly: GCA_026120185.1. Lineage (NCBI taxonomy): Eukaryota > Viridiplantae > Streptophyta > Magnoliopsida > Gentianales > Apocynaceae > Voacanga > Voacanga thouarsii. The sequence goes on along the minus strand of JANUWF010001322.1, from coordinate 6,785,764 downwards.
ATATATATATATATATATATAATAAAATGAAAAAATTTTATGAACAAATATTTTAACTAGGTGGAATAATACAAAGTTGTTTTGTGCCCTTCAAATGCTAATGTTGGAACCCACTTTGGTTTCGCCTTTGACAAGTTGCTTTCAAAGGAAGTCATTTTTATTATGGTTTTTTATATGGCCTTTGGCGCCTTGGCTGGAGTGGGTGGGGACGGTGAACTGATAAGCTTGAGCTATTCTTAATCCATATGTGATCGTAGAAAAGAAAATGACAATAAAATTGACACTCCGATGTTTTTCTAAGGTCGAGATTTGATTGATATTGATATTCATTTTACGTATCACAATTAATTAGATTTGCTCTTTTAATCGATTAAATTTGTTATAGGATTGAATTCTTTTTTCATACATAATACTCAAACTTTAGATTTTACTTAAGAAATATCAAAATTTTCTAACTTCATGATGTTTACATTATTATAGTTTTTTTTTTTTATATATATAATCCAAGTATTCGAATTTCATATAATTATTCTTGAGGTCTGTCGATCAGTTTTACAGTAACAGATTAAATAAATTTGAAATATATCTCAATTAATCAGTTTCGACCTAATCTTATGAGAGGACAGTCGAAGATAGGGTTCAAATCCTCTACCATTAACTCGTTCTTATCAGACTATACTTAGAGTTGTATTCGAATAGGAATGAATCGAGTATTTTATTTTCGAGTTCAAGTTCGAATATAATCGAATACTGTTTGAGTTCGTTTGTTTATATTTATATTTGAGTTCGTTCGATTATTATTTGATAATATTCAAATTCATTTAAGTTTGAGTTTGAAAAATTCGATTAACGTTCGAGTTCGAATTCGTTTATTTTATATTTTTTATTTTAAAATTTATAAAAATAATAAGTCAAATTTTAATTAAAATAATTGAATATTATAATATTAAATAACTATATATAATATAATTAATATTAATATTATAATATAAGATTTATTAAGAATAAATCTTAATATTATAAAATATAATTAATATAATTAATTTTTAAAAATATATATTATATTCGCGAACGTTCAAATATGTTCGTAAACATGTTCGAATTTATTCGTTTATTATTCGAGTTTGAATTCATGTTTGAGTTCGTTTATTTATTGAACGAACGAGTCTAATTCAAACACGAACGAATTTGAACGGGCTTTTGTTCGCAAACGTTCAGTTTGTATACAACTCTAATTATACTTGACAAGTTGAATTATACTTGGGAGCTATTATAAACATTTTAGGGTGTACTTAAATTGTATCAAATTTAAACTAAAATTTTAATTTACATATTACCTACTTATAAAACATTATATTATTTAATTTAAATAAATTCTTCCCACAAGAATTACAATCCGTCCAAACATGTTGGAGACAAGAAAAGAAATTGATTAATCATTTGGTGGGCTGATGATGGGTGTTGAAACTTTTCTTATCTTTCTTCGAGTTTCCGACAATGGTTCAAGTTCATGATTTTGGGCCCATCAAATTGTCAATTTTTTAATTAAATATATTTATAAACAAGTAGTATTAAACAAAGTAATAATCAATCACAATTAAATTTATAATTAAAGGTGTTGTTTTACATAATTGAATTTATCCTAAAAATGAAAGAATAATACGGTTTCTAATTTACAGAATTTATTTGATTCTCGAAATTGATTATTAATAAAAATATATTTTTTATAACAGTAAGAGAATATTCTTGTCAATAATTGTTAAAAAAATTATTGATTTTATTTGATATTATTATTTTAATAAACCTTTGATACTATAAGGGAAAAAATATATTTAATATCAACACGTGTTATTAATCTTCAAATAAAATTTACTAATTGAGTAAAGAATATTTTTTAAATGAAATACTATCTCAATTCACGATTTTTATTTTTTTAATAAAAAATATGTAAGAGATATAATATTTAATATCGTTCTTTTCTCTAATAAAAGAAATTTATAAAAAAATATAATAATTCAATACCGCTTGTAGTTTTACATTTCTGACTAAGGAAATTTGTAAGCAATATAATTATTCAATAACTCTTATTAAGGAAAAAATTATTAATGATTTATTAATTTCAAATAGCAAGTACAAAATTAAGATGCCACGGTACAAAAATCACGCCTTAAAAACCACGCCCTCCCTTACCGCCGCCGGTTTTCCACTGGTAACTATACAACCATTCTCAGTACGACACGTGTCCCACCAAATAAAACCTGAACGTGGACCAATCACAGCATAGAAACAGATCGTATCCCAAGCTACTCTCTCGTCCACAAATTCTCATACCCACCCTTGTAGCGGCAATTCTTTGAACTCGTGACACGTGTCACTATATCTGCTACTTATTCTTTTAAATATTTAAAATCTTTAAACATTCGCTCAAACATCTCCCAAACTTCAAAGGCTTTTCTTTCTGTGTTCTCTCTAGAATATCATAGATTTGTGTTCGCTAAGGATCCAGTTTAGGGTTTTCTTTTTTTTTTTTTTGGCTAGCTTGATGGATTCCAGGAGCTGGTTCCAGGAGAAATTGGTGAGCTTTCTCCAAACGTTAAGTAAGAAATGAAAAATTTTGCATAATTATCTGGTACTGTTACTTGCGAATTTTGCTTAATCAAGTGCTAAGTATATTTTGAATATGTATTTGTTTATGGTCTTTTGAAAAATCCTCTTTTTCTGTTTTAGAAGTTCTTGAACAGATCAATTTATGTGATTCTCTTCACACTACTGATTTCTTTTCCTCTGTTGAATCAATTTGAATCGAACTTTTATTTGTCTTTTGTTTTCAGTATAATATGAGAATAAATCTTCATTTTGTAATTAGGAAATATCGGCGCATTGTGTTATTTATTTACTAGTTAATATTGATCTGGCGAATCAGCTTGAATTTAGTTGCCTTCTAAGTTGGATCCTGGATAATAAGCCCTTCTTCTGTTCCTTGATTTAGCCGAGATGGTTTGTATTGATAGTTCTATACTGACATTCTGAGTTCAAACCTCTCTTAGAACATCGACTCTGTGCGTAAGGTAGTGGCCGCAGGTTGTTTTATAAATAAAAAACTAATAAAAAAAAGTTACCCCTTCTTCTGGTACCTAGTTGTAAAGAAGATATTTGTTGTTTTAATTAGGTTGGGACTTATGACTTCTTGTGCAATTTTTCGTCACTAGCATATTTGAGGGTGATAATGCGATGATTGGAACCTGATTGCTCTTTGGCAATTGGGTTTTCATTCTGAGTTATCATCATTCAGTTTGTATTGCAGTTTCTCGGATCTAAGTTTGCTTACTCATTTTATGAGAGCATTTCTGCAGTTATTATAGCTAAAATTATGTAACTGGTGTTACAGTTTGAAGATAAAGCTTGGGATGAATTTTACCAGAGCCACGATCATATAGTACCCCATCCTAGTGGTGAAAAGATCAGTGAACATTCTCTTTTGGGTGACAGCCATAAAAAAAATCGTCATGAAGGAGTTAGTGTTTCAGATAAAGTTGAAGATAGGTCTGCAAATAAAAATGTTTGTTTGGAAGAAGAACAAGATAAGCTTACAGTTGTGAATAATAAAAGGAAGACCATGTTGGAGAAAGATTCCTGGTTGCAAACACCTGATGGTGTTTTTCCTTCATGTGATAGCGACATTTTCCAAAGAGATGATCTGAATTTTTTTGACGGTAGTCATGATGATAACGACTCTGGTGACCTTTTGTATTTTGGATTGCCAGATATTGGAAATTTCGAAGATGTTGACAGGATATTTAGGTAACTACTGGTTATATATAATTTTTCATCAAGAGAGTATTCTTTTCTGTTGTTCTTCTAATTTTATTGATCTCATCTTCCAGAAGTGATTCAAAATTTGGACCTGGGGCCATTGATGAAGATGAATTGGGATGGTTTTCATCACCAGATGCTGTCGAAGGATCTGGTGATGCACTGAAGTCAGAGATAAGCAATCAATATTTATCAAATGGCACTTCATTTTATTGCAGTAATAATAGCCTTCAAAATGAAGACTCAACACTGCCGTCTGAGGCAACATCTCATAAAGCTGTGTCGTCAGTAGGCGTTCAACAACAGAAGCAAGCTACAGGACACAAACCATTTAGTTATTTGCAGAGCGACATTCGATACATAAATTCAGATTACATCAATGATTTGGAGCAGACCACAGTATATCCAGCTCTATCTGCAATTAAAACTGAAAATAACGGCTTCACATCTGTTTCCCCGAAGGAGTCCTATTCGTCAAATCAGGTGCTTTCTGCCGATAGCTCTCATGGCCCTTCATTTCAGGTGACTCCTATTGTACCAAATGAAAAGAGAGAAAGCATACATTACCAACAAGTTTTCCTATCCCCCTATGGTAGCAAACCTGAAAATATGGACATGGGGGTTCAGGTTCCCTTGTGCGATTCAGTTTCCAAGGAGAAAAATGCTCAACATTTGGAGAAGAAATTTGAAACCTGCAGTGATACAGAAGGTTTTCCTGGAGAAGTAGGTTCCTCAACCTTACAGGAAAGCTCTTCTGTGAGTTCTGTTTTAGATGATATTTCGCTTGAAGCAGCAAGTTTCCGCCAACTTCAACTTGTGATGGAACAGGTATTGCCTTTCTGGGTACTTGGGAAATGCTTGTTTTTTCTCATTAAAGTTGTCTGATTCTTCAAACCGTAAAAGGGGGACGCAACATATTTAAATCCTATATTACCTTCATTTGTCTACCAACAACATTTTAAGCTGCTATTGACCGCAGATGAATTAGTCTTTCATTGCAAATTTTGAGGGACTCAATAAAGCAAGCATAGTATTTCCATTTGGCAAAGCAATGCTGTTAATCTTTTTATGACGTAAAAGAGGATATCCTGATGTGCTGCTACTATGTTCTTTCCACATTTCTTGAATCTTTTCCCTTGTGTGCATTTGGTTTTGTGTTTTTAATTGGAAATCATCTAGTGTTTTTGTTATCTTGTCATATTCTATGTTCTCAGAAATTGACAACATTGTTGAACCCTTTTGGTTTAGTTGGATCTGAGGACCAAGCTATGCATAAGGGACAGTCTGTACCGCTTGGCTAGAAGTGCCGAACAGCGTCATAACCATGCAAATCTGAACGGTAACTGCTGCGGAGATGATAAAGATAGCAGTGGAGTACTGGTTTCTGAAGGAGCAAATAAGTATGCAGTCTGCTCCTTTGTATTGCAATTTGATTATTATTATTATTATTTGGTGTTATGGTTGATGATTGGCAAGAAGGCTAATATTTATTAAGTTTCTAATTCTTGTGTTGCTTCAATCTGCTAACTTGGCTGATGCCTTGGCATATAGTATCAATGGAAGTTATTGTCAAACTACGCATAGCCATAGTAATGATTCTTTTATGTTTTTAATGTGCTTAAAAAATTCCCCAAAACACACAGTAGTTTCCTGTGGAAGAAAAGAAGGATTTGACTTTATGTCACATGCTATTTATCCTATTAGTTAACCGAGTTACCTCAATAATGTACTGGATCTCCTGCTCTGTGATTCTCACCTATGTGTACTCCAACTGTGATATTTCAGGGGCACCGGGATTATGGATATGGAAACTGGCACTAATCGTGTAGATCGGTCCATAGCTCACTTATTATTTGAGTGGGGCCAAGATGGACCCACAAACTCACATGCCCGTTGGATTCGGCTGAAAATGAAAGTTGCGCAATGCCAAACCATGGAATCAGGCTCATGCAATTTGGGATATAATTAGATTAGGATTCTTTCCAATTTAGAATTTTAATTTAATTCAAAATATATCATTTTTTTTAATCTTGGTCTCATGTGTTTATAATTTTCTATTCCAATTAATTAAATTTCTTTTAAAATAATTATTATTCAAGTATATTTTTTAATAAGTCAAATTATGCAGTATAAATAATATATATATATATATATATATATATATATATTACGAATCAACGGCTAAAATTTATATTGTATGTTTATTTTGGCTCCTTTGATTTGCACGCATTTTTGTTTATATTCTACAAAAGCTTTTTTTGAGTTTTATGCAGTTTTTGCCTTTGTAACTTCAACACATAAATTATTTGACAATGTAAATTACATAAATAATATATTTTCAAATTGTAATAGTTAAATACATACAAATTAATTTATATATAGTATTTAGAAAAAAAAATATTCCTTTTGTTTAATAATATAAATTGTTAAAATTTATTTTTATTGTCTTAAATTATAAATTATTAAAAAAATTTTAATAAGATTTTAAAGTTATTTTTATATTTTTATATTTATTTATTATTATTACTATTTTATTTTTAAAATATTTAAATAAAAATATTTTTAAAAAAATATAAAATTATATTATTTTTAAAAATTTTAATATATATAAAATTAAATTAAACGATTTATATTATAAGATAAGATTGGAAATATACCTTGCAATTTGATTCTGATAACTAGTTCTACAAGTTGTTCTGTGCTTAGTCAAATGCTGATGTTGGAAACCACTTTGGTTTTGCCTTTTGACAGGTGGCTTTCGAAGGAAGTCCTTTATTATAAATATTGTTTTGGATATGGCCGGCCTGTGGCCCTTCGGAGCCCCAAGGATGTGGTGGGGGATTGGGGTCGTGGAGGAGTGGGGCACAGTATGGGGTAAAGTGATAAGGCTGAATTATTATTAATCTATGTGTGAGTGTAGAAAATGACAACAAAATTAACGTTCCGATGATTTTTTCTTTAAAGGGTGAGATTTAACATTTCTTGTTTTGATATTATATTTTCTCTTATTAGTTTTACACTAATTAATACTTTTTAAATTTTTATTTAATTTAAATATTTTTTTTTTCAAAAGAGTTATTGGAAGCAGGAAAAGAAATTGAATAAGCTGATGATGGGTGTTGAAACTTTCTCATCTTTCTTTAAGTTTTCGATAATTTTTAAAGGGAAATTCTTATATACACCTGGTATATTGCACTAAATGCATTAAATAGTTATATTTCTTATCGATAAAATTATATATAATATTTATTATATAATTTTTGTTGCAAGAAATACAATCACCTAATACATCGATATCGATACACGTACACCAAGTGCATATAAAAATTTTTCCTGCTAAAGTTCTTGATTTTGAGTCAATGAAATTTTCAATATTTTTAGTTTTTCCTCCTAGTTGCTTTCAAATCATATCGTTTTTTTTAATTGAATATATTTACCAACGAATATTAAACAAAGTAATAATCTATCACAATTAAAATAGTAATTAAAGGTAGTTTTTTTAGATTATTGGTTTATTATAAGAATAAAAAAATAACACGATTTCTAATTTATTTAATTTAATTTATTCTCAAAATTTATTACTACTAACAATATGCTTTTAAAAATAGTAGCGGAATATTTTTGGAGATAATTGTAAAAAAGTTCGTAATTCTATTTATTAGTGTTATTTTAGAAAACCTTTGATATTATAGGGAATTGAACAAATTTTACTAACCAATTGCGTTTGAAATGAAATATTATCTTAGTTCATGGGTTTTTTTTTCAGTAAAGAAAATATGTAAAAAATATAATAATTTAATATTGCTTATAGTTTTACATTTTTTATAAAAAAAAAATCTCTAAGAGATATAATTATTCAATATCACTTATAATATATATCTTTATAATTTTTTATTAACTAAATTCACAAAACGAATTTACTTAAAAAAATAATAATTAAAAACTTCTCCCAATTATATATATATAAATAAAGAAGAATTAATTATACTCCACCGCAACCGATTATACAATCATTCTAATTAACCGACGCGTGTCCTTTCAATAAAACTGAAACTGTACGTGGACCAATCACAGCATAGTAACAGATCGTATCTCAAGCGACCTTCTCGTCCACGAATTTTGATAGCCGAAGTTGCGGCCGCCTTTGTTTTGATCTCCGTGACACGTGTCACTGTGTCCATGTTATTCTTTAAATATTTTAATTCTTGAAAATTTTATCTCAACCCCAAAAATTATATATTTTTTTTCCTCTCAGGCTACAATCAGGCTACAAGGCTTCCCTTTCTCTTTTCTCTCCAGAATATCCGAGATTTGTGTTCGCCAAGCATCCAATTTAGTTTTTTTTTGGGCTAACTTTGTGGATTCAAGGAGCTGGTTCCAGGTGGAGTTGGTACGCTTTGTGGCGGTTTTATAATTTTGTGGTACGTATTCCGGCAAGACCTCAGTATTAGCTGTGTTGCTCTGAAATTTTGTGCTTTGTTTTAGGCTGGCTGTGTTTGTCGAACTGTTTCGAATTTAAGTAGAACGTGCTATGGGTTCAGTTTCTGATTATTTGTTTCGATGTGCTGGTTGTAGTACTAAAGGAAGATGGGAAAATTTGAGAATTTTTCATTTCGCTTTGAAAAAAAAACTATATATAGCTAAGAAGTTTCATTTGGTGGAAAATTTTAGATGATTTGAAGTTTTTACCTTTTTTTTTTTTAATACCCCGGTTAGAATTATAAAACTTTTTTCTGTGTATTTGACTGCTTTCTTGATTGCAAAAAGTTTGCTTCTTTTACTGTCTGATTGAAATAGCTGTTTAATTAATGAAATAGCTAAAGGATTTTGGTTTGGATTTGATTCTTATGCTTCTGTTGGTTTGGTTGCTTTGGTTTTGTGAATGGAAGCGAAGGGGCTCTGTGCACTTAATACGATACCAGATCTGAAAGCTGCTTATGGTTTGAGGGCTGGTTGAAGAGTTCATTGGAATGTCGGACTTGTCCATGTATGAGGTAAGGCATCTTCTTGATAGACATCCGTGAGAAATAATGCTGCAAGGATCATTTTTTTTTTTCCTGCCCTTTTTTGATTTCCTTTGGCTGGCCAATGGAATAACTTTAATTTCATACAATTTTGGCATGTATCTTCTTGTTAACATGGATGAAAACTCGGTGTGAATGTTATGTTTCTCGTATGTGTAACTAAAATAGGAATTTGGAAGCACCATTAGTAATACATGCAACTAGTTCTGTTAATGGAGGGGCTCTTGGCTTTTGCTTTTCTGTAAGAGGCCAGGAAAAAGCCATACAAATGCGAGGAGAGTTGGAAGATTTCTCATCTATGTTACGTCAGTCTGTAGTTCTTTAACAGTCCCTAAATGTTGAATGTCATTTGTGAAATGTGCATGGGATTAAATTTTTTGAAATCAACTTGGTCATTTTAGAAGTGGGCATGGCACGAAGTTTCTTGGAAACTACTAAGATGTGTCTAGATACACTTCAGGTACTAACGTAGCATATGTTTTGTGCAGAATAAATGCTTAAATGCTTAACCGGCCTACCTTACTGAGGTTAGATGACATCATTAATATTATCATTTTCAATTGCTATCACTATAAATGGAAAGATATAAATGTGACCCTAATGAAACTACTAACTTGCAAATATTTACAATTACTACCTTATCTGCCTTTACTACAGCAACTCCGAGTAGTCAAAAAATCTCGGATCTTTATCACTATATATTGATTTAAACATGGCGTCAACGTGATCGATATGTCAAATCCTTGTAGTAACTTGCATATTTTCACGTTACTACCTTGTTGATTTTTTTTTACACACCTCACATAAAATAAAAATCAGGCAATAGTTAAACATATTGAAAGTGTTAAACCCTTGGGATGTTTATCTGTTCTCAGTAGGCAGTCGATATAAGGAAAATTAGTACGCGTTATTTAATGAGAATAATATTTTCCTCAGGTTAGTGTGTATTTAAAAGAATGTCCATAGAATGAAAGGAACAACAACAGCGTAGTGCAAATATGCAATGCACTTCATCGTTCTAGAAAACTTTTCACTATTTGACAATTGATTAGTTTATCCTTATCGATGACAAAAAAAAGGCCAGGATTCTGAAGAAGATTAGTAGAGAAGCTTTCTTTCATATTTCCTTTTAAGTAACTAATCAAATAAAATGAGAAGTTCAAGAAAATTAGTGTAATTGTACTTGAAAGTGATCAAGTTAAGGTCTTGTCTTTTCATCTTGTATTCTATTGTTGAATTTGCCAATATCTGTTGCTGTAACTTGGAATTCTTGTAATTTTCCTACTATCTTTGTGTTAAAATTAAATATTAGGTCTAACATATATTATTTCTATTGTTTCCCAGTAAGTGGAACTGATCTTGGTGATAAGATGAAGTTGCTTCACTGTCACCTAGGTGGTTCTGGTATTGATGCACTGGGATAGTCTTTTTGCTGATGTAAAATAAGATTGTTGAAAAGTTCTTTATCCTGGATCTTCCTCCACCAAAATCCATTGTTGAATACTAGCCTTTCCTACCCATGATATTTGCAAATGACGGAATCCAGTTTGTTAGATGTTTGCGACTATTTCAAACACAAAAGTGAAGAGATGACAGCATACCGGAGTGAATAGAATATATTGTCATTAATTATCTTGTAGTTAACTTCACTGTTCTTCTAATGACTTGGCAAACACGGTTATTTTGTCATTTGTTTATGTTCGGAAACATTTTCATGTCAACAGGAATCAACCATAATTGAAAATTCTCATTAGATATTGCATATTCTTTCCATTGTAGCAAGAAATTGGAAATCTAAGATCATCGTACAGATTGAATAGATTCCTTCTTTGGGATGAGTATCAATATTTTCATGTTGTTTGTTTATGTGGTATATATATTTCGGGATGACCGAAATAAAGGCTAAGAGATATACTGGTCATGAATTATTTTAAAGATTTCTTGTGGTTTATGGGAATAATGTTTACCAGAGATACAAAAAATGGATAGCAGAAGATCTGGTTGTTAGTGATTGGCCAAACCCCTTGCTGAAAACAAGCCCAAATTCGATGAAAAAGAACTTATTATCTTGGTAACAGATTACATAGAGCTGATTTGGATTAATCATGATGCTGTGGATTGCCCAAACAATAAGACATGAAAAATTTTGCATAATTATCTGGACACTGTAGCTTGAGAAATTTGCTTCACGTGCTAACTACACGTTGAATATGTTTTTGTTTATGGTTGTTAGAAAAATCCGCTTCATCTGTTTTTGAAGTTCCTGAACAGACCAATTAATGTGATTTTCTTGACACTTCTGGTTTCTTTTCCTCTGTTGAATCAATTTTCATGGAACTTTTTTTTGTTTTTTGTTTTCAGTATATTGAAATGGACATAATATGAGAATAAATCTTCATTTTGTAATTAGGAAATATTGGCGCATTGTGTTATTTATTTACTGGCTAATGTTGATCAACCTTCTAAGTTTGATACTGGACAATAAGTTACCCCTTCTCCTGCTACCTAGCTGTAATTAGGTTGTGATTTATGACTTCTTGCGCTATCCTTTGTCTTTAGCATATTTCAGGGTGATTATGTGGTGACTGGAACCTGATTACTCGTTGGCAATTGGGTTTTCTTTCTGAGTTATCAATCATTATTTAGTTTGTATTGCAGTTTTTCATATTTAAGCTTTGCGTACTCATTTTATGGGAGCATTTCTGCAGTTGTTACTGCTAAAATTCTGTAACTTGTGCTACAGTTTGAAGATATAGCTTGGGATGAATTTTGCCAGAGCAATAATCATATAGTACCCCATCCTAGTGGTGAAAAGATCAGTGAATATTCTCTTCTGTGTGACAGCCACAAAAAACCTAGTCGTGAAGTGGTTGGTGTTTCAGATAAAGTTGAAGATAGGTCTGCAAATAAAAATTTTTGTTGGGAAGGAGAAGAAGATAAATTTTCTGTTGTGAATAATAAAAGGAAGACCATGTTGGAGACGGATTCCTGGTTGCAAACACCTGATGGTGTTTTTCCTTCATGTGATAGCGACTCAGTTAAAGAAGATTCGAGTTTGGCGTCTGATGGTGTGAGGACATCAACTTACTGCTACAAAAGCAACAATATAGATGCTATTGAAAGTGAGTTTTGTGCAACTGATGCCATTGTAGATGACAAGAGTGCAGCGGTTGACAGTAACTCCTATGATTATCCTTTTGGCCACATTTCTCAAACAGATGATCTGAATTGTTTTTACAGTAGTTGTGACGACAAAGATTCTGGTGACTTTTTGTACTACGGTTGGCCAGATATTGGAAATTTTGAAGATGTTGATAGGATATTTAGGTAACTACTGGTTATATTTTCATCAAAACTGTATTCTTTTCTGTTGTTCTTCTAATTGCTTACTTACATTAAGCTCGTGTTCCAGAAGTTGCGAGTTTGGGGCAAATAATGACGATCAGTTGGGATGGTTTTCATCACCAGATGCTGTCGAAGGATCTGGTGATGTACTGAAGTCAGAGTTTAAGTTCTCATGTCCTGATTCAACAGCGATGCAGAATAAGTTGGAAAATTGTGAGCATTCAAGGATAAATGACACTTGCGGTTCAATGAATGATTCCAGCATGAAAAACACGTCTGTTGGTTGTAAAAATGGTTCCTGGCCATTGGTGCAAGAGAAACATGATACTCTTGGTCATTTGTCTTTTGTGAAGCAAACCAGCAGCTCTAACAGAACGGGAGACTTTATGCCTGTGCAGCAGGTTAGCACATCTCAATTAAGTCTGTTCATGTTAATGTATATATTACCTTTTCTCGAGTGCAGATATGTTGGCATAGTAAATCTACAATGATTGGTGTTCTTTATTTGCAGGGGGCGGAGTATGACAGTGAAGTTCAGAACAAAATCCAAGCTAGCAACCATTCCACAAATGGGAGCAGTGGGATGGTATATTTTCTTGAATTACTTGTGAAAAAATGAAGCTTTGACTGGATACTAGTAAATTTTGACCAGATCTTTTTTAGAGTGGTTCTTGTCTGTGTTTTAGTTGGATGCTGTCTATGGCTGAACTTGTTCTTTCTTGATTCAGAGTTCAAAGTTATACTTTTGGATCCTTTTTCAATGCCAAAATGGTCTACTACTATTGACTTCTGTTTGTTAGTCGATTGGTCAGATCACATGAACTTCAGAAATTTAAAGTTGCTACTCCTTCTGTTCACTACATTGCATTCTTACATGGCAGATGAATATGTGTGGAAAGCAACCAAGGCAGCAGAGCCAGTCTGATGGAGATAGAAGTGATCAATATTTATCAAATGGCACTTCATTTTATTACAGTAATGATTGCCTTCAAAACGAAGACTCAACACTGCCCTCTGAGGCAACATCTCATAAAGCAGTGTCGTCAATAGGCGTTCAACAACAGAAGCAAGCTACAGGACACAAACCATTTAGTTATTTGCAGAGCGACATTCAATACATAAATACAGATTACCTCCATCCTTTGGGTCAGACCACAGTATATCCAGCTCTATCTGCAATTAAAAGTGAAAATAGTGGCTTCACAGCTGTTTCCCCAAAGGAGTCCTATTCATCAAATCAGGTGCTTTCTGCCGATAGCTCTCATGGCCCTTCATTTCAGGTACCAAATGAAAAGAGAAGAGGCATACATCACCAACAAGTTTTCCTATCCCCCTATGGTAGCAAACCTGAAAATATGGACATGGGGGTTCAGGTTCCCTTGTGTGATTCAGTTTCCATGGAGAAAAATGCTCAACTTTTGGGGAACAAATTTGAAGCACGCAGTGATACAGGAGGTGTTCCTGGAGAATTAGGTTCCTCTACCTTAGAGGAAAGCTCTTCCGTATGTTCTGTCTTGGATGGAATTTCACTTGAAGCTGCAAGTTTCCGCAAACTTCAACTCGTGATGGAACAGGTATTTCCTTTCTGAGGGCTTGGGAAATGTTTGTGTTTTCTCGGTTAAAGTTGTCTGATCCTTAAAACTGTAAAAAGGAGATGCAACATATTTAAATCCTATTTTACTTTCATATTTCTACCGACTCTTTAAGCTGCTATTAACTGCAGTTGAATAAGTCATTAATTGCAAATTTGTGGGTCTTTTTATGACGTAAAAGAGGATATCCTAAAGTGCTGGTGCTATGTTCTTTCCACATTTCTTGAATATTTTCCCCTATGTGCATTTGGTTTTGTGTTTTTAATTGGAAATCATCTAGTGTTTTTGTTCTCTTGCCATGGTCTATGTTCTCAGAAATTGACAAGATTGTTGAACCTTCTTGGTTTAGTTGGATGTGAGCACCAAGCTGTGCATAAGGGACAGTCTATACCGCTTGGCTCGAAGTGCTGAGCAACGTCATAACCATGGTAATCTGAATGGCAGCTGCTGCAGAGATGATAGAGACAGCTGTGGAGTAGTGGTGTCAGAAGGGGCAAATAAGTATGTAGTCTGCTACTTTGTTTTGCACTTTGTGTGCGTGTGTGATTGGCAGGAAGGCTAATAATTATTAAGTTTCTAGTTCTTGTGTTGCTTCAATCTGCTAACTCGGTTGATGTCTTGGCATAGTATCAATGGAAGTTATTATCAAACTACCCGTAGTAATGATTCTTTTATGATTTTAATAAGCTTAAAGATTTCCCTAAAGCATGTGTCTTGGTATTTTGTTGTAAAACTGGCCCTTCCATGATGATTAAACTATATTGCTTGCTTGCTTTTTTCAAAGGGTAAAACAAAATCTGGATTTCTGAAGGACAGATCTGTAAATAAAAGGACTGAAAAATTCATTGTTTTTGAAGAACTTGAAAGACTACATATTTCTCGAGTATTGTACTGAAGATTGATAATTCTCAAGGATATACGTTGTTAAAAGAATTGTTTCCTGGTGGAAAAAAGAAGTATTTGACTTGAAAGTTGAAATTAGCATTTGCTGGTTGATGTCACTTGCTATTCATCCTATTAGTTAAACCAAGTTACCTCAATAATGTACTGGATGTCATATGCATATTGATTCCATTTTCTTTCCTTATTCTTTTCCTGAATTATTTTTGTTATAGATGTTTTCCATACATCAAATATTATTGTAATCAGGCTTTGAAACAATGGTGCTCCCCATCCCAACACCCTCTTCCTCTAAAAACCACCCAAAAAAAAAAAGGTTTTTAACTCTTTGCTTTCCAGTTGCCTTCTGTGAATCTCACCTATATCTCTACCCCAACTGTGATATTTCAGGTACACTGGGTTTATGGATATGGAAACTGGCACTAATCGTGTAGATCGGTCCATGGCTCACTTATTATTTGAGTGGACCAAGATAGACCCACAAACTCACATGCCCATTGGATTTGGCCGAAATGAAATTTGTTGACGGCTTCTTCAACAACTACCATAACAGCTCGCAGTCTCAGGTTAAAGGACCCGTTATGGTCGCCGAAATTTTCGGAGTTGGACCATGTTTCAATTAAACATGACCCGGTTGAATTACTAGCTTTGCAGCAACTTGTCACTTTCAACAGTTTTTTCCCACCGTTTGTTTTATTTTAGTATTTCTTTTGTGTGAGCACTAATGAGCTGGCAACTGTAAATAGCTCTACTAATGAAACTTCTGGAATCTCTTTTTGGATAAATAGGAACATCTATTGTAAATTTTTTTTTTTTTTAAAAAAAAGATCTACTTCTCTTTCTCCAATTTTCTTTGGCTTTCTGTGAAATTTATATTTATATTCATATTCCTTGGGCTGTTAGTATACGATTTTCATCAAAATTCTAGCCATCAAATGGTCCTGCAATTTCAATGGCCGAAAATTGCGTAATTCCAATTGTGATCGTTTGATGGTTAAGATGAAAAGCCTTTTACAAATCAATGACCAAGATTAATATTGCAGGTCTATGTTGCCCACTTTGATTTGCATGTATTTTTCTTTATATTCCACATAGTTTTGTACAATTTTTTCTTTTGAAACTTTTACACATAAATTATTTGACAATTTAAATTACAGAAATTATACATTTTTAAATCATAATAGTTATATACATCAAATTTAATTTATGTATATAATAATAAAAAAATTAAGCTTTAATCTTAAAAAATTTAAGATCGATTAAGTGAACTAATAAAAATTTAATTTATGTATAGTATAAAAAAATTTACACGTGATTGATAAATATACTTAAAGTAATTTTATAAAAAAAAAAAAGACTATTAGTACTTCATTTTTAAGCCAATTGGCATTAATTGTAACGGGAAATTCTTAGGTGAATCCAATCTACGGCCTCACTTGTAGACCGAATTCACCAATGAACAACACATATCCACTTTGATTATTTTATTATAAAGTCAATTTCTTTTCTTTTTTTTTTATGTGTTGTCATTATTTCTCAACCATAGTTAACTCCGGTTAAGGATGAAAATGTTTGAAATCTCCGCCAAACTCACTAGAGGAAAACATCAGATCATTCACTCTCTCCCTCTCTGACCAGACCTCCTGCTTCTCTCTCTTTCTGTAAACTCAAAATGCACTAAACCAGCTACAGCACAGGGAGAGGGAGAAGAAGAGTGTAGCATCATCAAAGTATAAAAAGAGGAACAGTCTTAGACTTGACAGAGAAAGAATGTGCGTGCTTTTTTGAGAAATTATACAGTAAGCACCAAACTACTTCTTAGGATTTTTATGGAGTTCTGGGAAGGCTTAATTTCTTGATTTTGACATAAAAATTGTTTTGGCTTGGGGAAATCCTGGCAAATTCATTGGAAATCTAGCCGTTGTCATGCTAGTGTGATAGATCCCACGATACAGTCCACCGGTAAGTTCTAGCTGAATTGGTTGCAGATTCCAAATTTGTTCCTCTAAATGCTGAAGACCCATGATACGGTCCACCAATAAGTTCATCTGGTTAATTCTTTGCATCAAGAGAAAAAGGATTCGACTGTGGAAGTATAGTTCAGTTGGATTTTCTTTGTTTTTTCCCCCTTTGTTTTTTAAACAAATAATGGATTACCACACACTAATTTTCTTTTGTCTACAACTTTGTTTTTAAGCAAAACATTCTATTGATTAACCCTAAGCAGACTTAATAGATGTTTTTCAAGATACTCAATAGCTAAAAAGTTGCAGGAAGAAACTACTCTAAAACTGGAAGAAAAAAGGTTACAGACCTATACAAACCTAACTGCACAAAATAATGCATTGTGGCTAGGTTCTAATATGGTAGGCTATAACACAGAAGTTGGAGGAAAACTTAATAAAGCATTTCATTTGTTAGTTGTGGGTAGCTATGTACCACGTAAGTTTGGAACTAAAGCAATTTATGTCAGTTCTATAAGACAGAAAAAAAAAAAAAAAAGAATGATGCTTCAAGTTAAAAGGACCGGAAACATGCACTTTTCAGTTTGTATAGTTCAAGAACTCTACTCTAGTTTCTTGTTCTGCTCTACCTACCCAACTTTCAATTTTGAGGCAAGGATTATGAACTTCTTATTTATCCTTTAATCATCTGAAAAAAATTGGCCTATAGAACAGTTGTATTTACCTACTTGGACAGGCACAGTGTTTGTCCTCAAAATTGTGATTGAATATAAAGATATTAACTGCATTATGGTTTATGATCTTCATGATGGTTTTAGGCCAGTTAGCAAAATTGGTCACCATGAAATCTTTGGTGCTGAGCTGCTTTCTGCAATATGTGGGCTGGGTGGAGTGGTTTGAGGTTCTGGAAGAAGAACAAACTTAGAAGTTTCAATCATTTACTATGGTGCAAATGATGCAGATTAGTGGAAACTCATAATCATTGCTCTATTTGGCATGAAGGAAGTGGAATAGATGACCAGAGAATTAGATGGGTTATCTGTCAGTATCAGTAAAATGCAGATCCTTCATTGCAATTTTCTTATATTCACTTATCTGTTGCTGTTGGAAGTAGCAGAATGTTTTGGCATGGTGCAGTTTTAGCCGAGAAGCAAATTGAAGACCTCTTCATACAACTCTATAGTAGCTTATTCTAGAATTGTGGTGAAAGGCATGAAAAGATTGAAGTTGTGACTGGATGGGCAGGTAGTATAGATCTGATGTTTGCTTATTCTTGAATTTTAGCAGAATTGGTTGTTTGTGCTAGATTTAGTGCGTTACTATTTTTTAAAATACTCTTCAAGGGGCTTAGGCCTTTCAGGTATTCTTGGAAGTAGATATAGAAGACATCCCCAGTGACAAGTTAGCCTTTTTGTATATATTGATCTTTGCCAATGAAGCAATCCATTATAACATATTTTACCTTGTTCATAAGCTGGGAAAGAGAAGTATGATTGTATTTTTATTCTTCTTATACACTGGTGCTTCATGTACAAATGTAGTGAGATATGACTTGCTTCTCCATTCAGCATGACATATGTTGCTAGGATGACATTGGGCTGACTGGAGCATGCCACCAGTAGTTTGAGACTTCTTTCTCAACTTAGAGATTAGTACAAAATCAGATAAGTTAAAATAACCCTAAGCAGACTTAATAGATGTTTTGTGCCTATTTCTGTTTTGTCCAATTTCCATTAACCTAATGATGATACATAAGATGCACAATGCACAACTAAGCCCATATGGGAGTCAATCTATTTCAAACCACAAATTCATCTAAAAGAACAAAAATTCCACATAATCCCATGCCGTATGTTGGGCAAAAAGCAACATAGGGAAATCATTTGCAGAACTAGGATCCAAAAAATAGTTTGTGTTATTCTTATCTCAAGAGTTTGTACATTGCCTTCTTTGTTCATTATTCTCAGCCGCATGTTGCATTACCTATGCAAACTACAGTACAAATTCTAACTTTAGCACATCAAAATCTAAACATAAAATGTATTGTTGCTAACAAATTTATGGCCGCTCTTGTACTTAAATTTTCTCTAGGTCTAAAATTACATCCTAAAGTGCCTCTCAACGTCTTAGTGAGTGGCTGCCACCAATGCTATATGCTCTATCAGATCCAACATTTGGTCGCTGAAAACAAAAAGGGCATAATCAAGTTACTTGCATATCCTTTGGCAACAAAACAAAGGAGAGAAAAAAAATAGTAATAATAATAAAGAAAGTGTGCAATACCTGTAACCACACTCATTATCATACCATGAAATGAGCTTCATAAAAGAATCACTCAAGCCAATCCCTGCATTTGCATCAAATATGCTAGACTACAATAACAATGGAATTCAGATATACATGTTTGGCAATAGCTCTATGAAGAATGTGAAATCTCACTTCACTAGTGAAGCTGCTCCTTATCAAATCACCAGTACTCCCAACCCCAAAAGAAGAAACAAACAAAACATTGTGAAACGTAAATGGAAATCCAGTTTACAAGCAGTGCCCATCATCCAATAATGTGCAGAATCTAGTGCTGTTCAGAAACTGATGGTGAGAATTTAAAGTGTAATCTTCTTTTGATGTTCAATTTTGGCCCTTTCTTGTTAGCGGTTCTTGAGATATATGTGTGTTATTCTACTTCTATTCCTGCGTCTTAAGAGAAAAATGTCTCACCATGATTAGAAAAATAATTCTGGCATATATAATTTGCAATATGTTATGCATGTGCAGTAATACCGTATTTAAAGAAAATTTAGTTGGGGAAGTTTCAATGAAAATTTTTATAGGACTCGAGTGTAAAGCTGAAGTGATAAGGACCTCAGTTGTTGTTTTCTTCTTTTGGTTGCACTGGTTTGTTGAGGGCATTGGCATCACCGTGGCAAAAAATGCTAACATGGGCATGGTCATAGAGAAAACTAGGCCAAGAGAAAGGGAATTTGGAGAACTTAAGAGAGAATTAAAACTAGAAGCCTTGTGATGCAACACATATAACAGGAGGGGGCCAACATGAAAGTGTAGCTGAAAATAAATTTCATATTTATTTTACAACCTTGTAATTACATTATTATTGTTCATGTCATTATTCTCTTGCATGCAATAGTGGTTCTTAGAAGAAGCTCTTGTGTATTTTTTCTTTTTCTATGGTCTATCATGATTTTGCCTCTAGTTATCCATCCGCAAAAATATGGTTTAATGTAGCCTGAACGAATGGAATATCTATAACAAATAAACATGAAACAAGTAGTACTCCTTCCACTCAAAATTGAATGTTAACAATGTTTTTCCTTAGTTTCTGTATAAAGTTTGACATTCAATTTGGAAAGGAATGAGTATAATTTTGTTGTAATCTAATTCTGATTTTTGGGATTATCTATCTTCTTTCTACTGTGGTGATATCTGTCAAATGGTTTACTTGATATGTCTTATTTCCTTTTGTTCTTGTCTTTCTTAAAATGGTTTTGTATTTCATAGTTGTAATATTAATATATATAAGTTACAAAAGATATCTATATTCATACAATTCGTGTGTAATATAGCTAATAAATAAGAAGCTATGTGCTTTAATCCTTAATACTTGGATAGTTCTAGAACTTTGTACTAGATTCTTAAGTTAGAACAACACAATAGTCTCAACTACTTCAATATTTCCTGCAGGAATCTGCTACTACATTGGTCTTTTTCTAGAATAATAATAGCTATCATTGTTGATGAACTTCCACATCATGTTCCTCACAATTCTTTATTAATAATAATCTATGGATATAATTCTATACAATCTCACTCAATGTAAGTAAGCCTAACCATTATAAGTTTTCGAGTTCCAAAGCAATGAGGGAATCAAATCTCTGATTGCACCAACAAAGTCCATTTTAGAATCAAAATTAGCAGACATGATTGATAGATATCGAATGCACAAAGTTCAAGATAATAGTTGGAGTAGAAAAAACTAGGAAAAAGTAATCTCGATAAAATATGTAATTAACCAAATCTAAAGGCAATCACTATAAATTTTGCTGTCATCTTCCTCGAACGTAAAAACAGCTAGCTGTATCCACATCTATATGTTTTCCATCAACCTAAAATACAGTCTTATGTCTGAACAAAGATTTTCTTTTTCCTTTGCTAAAAAAAAGGGAAAATTGAGTAGCATTTACAAATTCCTACTAGGTATCAAGGTTCTCAATAGACCAAATCTTAACCTCACAAACAGGATCATCAACAGACCAAACCTTAGCAACACTTAAAAAAATTTAAAATCCCATCAATAGAAGTAAAATGGCGGAATCAATAACAACATTCTGAATTTTTCAACTGAGATTTGACTACGTATGAGGTAGGAAAAGTCGAACCATTACCTGAAAAAAAACTTCAAATCCTCTCAGATCTAGCCTTTCAGAGCTGATATTCACTCTGCCCTTTAACAACACCCAGCATTGGTTGGAGCTACTGTGTATTCTTCAAAGTGGAAAATTCAAAGCCTTCTGTCTTAGTGGATTATTCAAAGTGCAAATCAAACTGTTATTTCGAAACCATGTTGTCGTCGAGTATTGCAGTCTATGCTCATATTCTTTGACGAAAAGAAAGAGAGAAAGAGAAGGAAGAGGGAGGAGGGAGGTGAGAGGTAGAGAGAGAGAGAGTGAAGGGTACAGATAGAGTATGGAGATGTTTGCTCAACTGAATATTTTGGCAGAGATTTCAAACATTTTCAGAGGATTCCTCAACCAGAGTTAACCATGAACCATGGTTGAGGAATAATGGGAAAAAGGAAAAAAAGAAAAAATAAATTGATTTTGTAATAAAATAATCAAGTGGACAAGTGTTGTTCACTGATAAATTTGGTCTACAAATGAGTCCGTGGACCGAGTTCACCTAAGAATTTCCCAATAGTAACAAGTGGAACCTAATTAGAATATCCAAGAATTCTTATCTGGACTGTAGACTCGTAAATTAAATATATTGATGAGTTATATCGTATAATTTATATTATAAATAGTATAATTTATCAATATAATTGGTCTATAGATCTATGCTATAATTTTCCTAGAATATAAGGCGGATTCATGAGTTTGTGTTAGAGTCATATGCTGATGTTATAAACCACCTTGGTTTTGTCTTTGACAAGTTGCTTTCATCCGAAGTCCTTTTTTTTTTTTGCTTTTGATTGATTTGGATAATGGGCCTTAGGCCCCTTGGCTTTGGCGCGTGGGGGCAGTGAATTGATAAGGCTGAGCTGTTCTTCATCTATATGTGATTTTAGAAAGTGACAACAAATTTATGTTTTTTTAAGGTTGAGATTTAGTGGTTATCCTATTCGACTTTTACCAATCACAATTATAAATTTTAGATTAGAATTAATTTGAAATAAATTTTATAAAAAAAATTATTAAGTATAAAAGATTAAGCATGGTTCAAAGAAAAATATACGATGTTTTAGGAGTAGATGAAAATTATTAAAAAATAAAAATATATAAAATAATAATATATTTAGATTAAAGTAAATTTTTAGTTAGAAATGATAATAGAACTTAGACAAATGTTGTTTCTAATTCAAATTTCATTTTAATTTAAGTAAAATTTATTTATTAAAAACTGTTTTATATATATATATATATATATATATATAATATTATATTCTCTTCTATTTTAATCTTACATTTCTCATATATTTAATAAGTTTTTATTATATTTAAATAAACTTATCCTAAAATAATTATTGTTATAGTTACCTTTAATCAAATAATTTTTTTGCAAAAAAGAATTATAATAAAAAAAATTAATACACAACAATCGAACTTGAAATTTTATTTAAGAAATATTAAACCTGTTTCACTTTATGATGTTTACATTACCATAGGCATTTTAAACTTTAAAGTGTACTTGGATTGATATCAAATATAAAGTAAAATTTTAATTTAATTTAAATAATTTTTATTTCTTTAGAGATTATTATATTCACAAAATATTATATTTTCTTATTAATATTATATTGATTTATTTATTCAATTTAAATAAATTCTTCGCAAAAGAGTTATAATCGGACCAGGTGTGTTTTCTGTTCAAAAACATTTTGGAGACCAGAAAAGACATTGAAAAATCATTTGTGGGCTAAAACTTTCTCATCTTTCTTCAAGTTTTAGACCGTGTTAAAGTTCTTAATTTTGGACCCATGAAATTGTCGATTTTTTTTTTATTTCTCTCAAAATATGTTGTGATAATTACTTTCAAATTATGCTCGCATATTTTTTAATTAAATATATCAATGAAATAATTTATCAGACTTTTAGTTAAAGATGATTATTTTAGATAATTGAATTTCTAATCTATGAAATTTATTTATTTTATTTTATTCTCAAAATTGATAATAGTAGAAGAATATTTTTGTTTATAGTTGTAAAAAAACTAAAAAAGAATATATACTTATATGTGTTATTAATTCTCAAACAAAATTTACTGATTTAAAATACTTTTCAAATAAACTGTTTCTGCAGATTCTCTACTTCAAATCTCTCTCCCATATTCTCTCTCACACTCAATGAGTCAATAGTTTCTCATTTATCTCTTTTTATTTTTTCAAATAGAATTATGATTATTATTTTTCTCTACAATTCAACGTTTGTATATGATATAAAGACATTAGGTAGAACGCATAAAACTTAAAACTCCATAATATTTGTATTTAAAACGGAGTTATTGATGGAAGACTAATAATAATAATAATAATATTATTATTATTTTAATTTTATACAAAACATAGTTATTATTAGAAGATTAATAATAATTGCAATAGTAATAATAATAATTTTATTTAAAAAAAACATACGAATGCAATGAGAGTTCTATCCGTGGCCATAGAATACTATCTTAGCTCAGAGTTTTTTTTTTTAATAAAAGAAATTTGTAAGAGATATAATAATTTAATTATGCTCATAATTTTACTTTTAAATTAAAAGAAATTTCTAATTATTTAACATTGCTTACAATAAAATCGAGTAAAAAAAACACCATTAATGATTTATTAATTTCAAATAACAAGTACAAAATTAGGAAAATCCAACGAGTCAGCATAGGAAAGAAATTAATTAATTATATAGCAATATAATTAACTTTCCTTAATTAATACTACATTTTCATAATATAAATTGTTTTGGATTTAATTTTTTTTCACAATATAGATTTTTTTACAAAATTTTATAAATATTTATTACTTTTTTTCAATTATATCCCTCTCTATAATCTCTCTATTTCTACTAATTATAACTTAACTCTCTCCCATTATTACGATCGATAAAAACTTAATTAGAGATATTTTTAAAATTTTAGTGTTAAAATTATATGAAATTTAAGACTTTTAATTCTTGTACATAGTTTTTGGGACCGGATCGAATCGGTCGGTCTGACCAAGGACCGATGCCTTTGCCAGTCCAGTTCCAACAAACCAACCGATTTCTTCCAAAATCGTGTTGATTTGTTCAAACTGTGTTGGACCTGCTAATTATAAATAAAAAAAAATTGAGTGAATTTTTATAACTTTTAAGGGTAAATTAAATTATATAATTCAATAAATTATTTTAATATATTAGATTATTAATTATAAATTAAAAATAATTACTTTTAATCATAAATTTAAATATTTATATTTTTATGAATTTAAATTATATTATATTATTAATTAATTTTTTAAAAAATTATATTTTAAAATTTAAAATTATAATATTATCGATTTAATTATAATTTAATTTTAATTAAACCATTAAATCGTGAATTACTTAAATATAATTGAATCGGCACAAAAGGCAAAGAATTACTTACGCTTAAACAATTTAACACGCCGCCCTACAAATGTCACCTTTGAAAACCACGTACTCCCTTCTACCGCAGCGGTTTTCCACTTGCAACCATACAACTATGCTTATTAAACGACGCGTGTCCCTCTAAATAAACCTAAACTATACGTGGACCAATCACAACATAGAAACAGATCGTATCTCAACCCACCCTCTCGTCCACGAATTCTGATACCCACCCTCACTGCGGCCATTGTTTTGATCTCAGTGACACGTGTCAACCTGTCCATGTTCCTTATTCTTTAAATATTTAAATTCTTAAAATATTCGCTCAAACCCAAAAAATTAATTTTTTTTTCTCCAAAGCTACAAGGCTTCTGTTTCTCTCTTCTCTCTAGAATATCCTAGATTTGTGTTCGCTAAGCATCCAATTTAGGGTTTTTGCTAGCTTTGTGGACTCAAGGAGCTGGTTCCAGGTGAAGTTGCTGCGCTTTGCGGCGGTTTTAGAATTTTGCGGTGAGTTTCCGGCAAGACCTCAGTATTAGCTGTGGCTAGCTCTGAAAATTTGTGCTTTGTTTTATGCTGGGTGTGTTTGTCGAACTGTTTCGAATTTAAGTAGAACGTGCTATGGATCAGTTTCGGATTATTTGTTTTGATGTGCTGGTTCTAGGATTAAAGGAAGATGGGAAAAAATTGAGAAATTTTCATCTCTTATTGAAAAAACTATATATAGCTAAGAAGTTTCATTTGGTGGAAAATTTTAGATGATTTGAAGTTTTACTTTTTTTTTCCACCCCGTTTAGATTTATAATAATTTTCTGTGTATTTAACTGCTTTCTTGATTGCAAAAAGTTCGCTTCTTTCGTTGTCTGATTGAAATGGCTGTTTAATTAATGAAATAGCTAATTTTGGTTTGGATTTGATTCTTATGCTTCTGTTGGTTTGTTTGGTTTGGTTTTGTGAATGGAGGCGAAGGGGGCACTGTATTTTTAATATGATACCAGATCGGAACGCTGCTAATGGTTTGAGGGCTGGTTGAAGAGTTCATAGGAATGTCGGACTTGTCCATGTATGAGGTAAGGTTTCTTCTGGATAGACATCTGTAAGAAATAATGCTAAAAATATCTTTTTTTTTTCTGCCCGTTTTGGTTTCCTTTGGCTGGCCAATAGAACTACTTTAATTTCATATAATTTTGGCACGCATTAATCTTGTTGTTAACCTGGATGAAAACTTGGTGTTTCTATTGATTCCAGATTGTGAATGTTATGTTTCTCTTATGTGTAACTAAAGTAGGAATTTGGAAGCATCATTAGTAATACACAGGGGCAGAACCAGAACCTTAGGCTGGAGGGGAAAAGAAGGGGGGGGGGCGGTGTGGAGGGTGAAATATAAAATTTTAACGGTCCCTAAATGGTGAATGAATTAATAGCAGAAGCTGTGGGTCACTTGTGAAACGTGCATGGAATGAAATTTTTTGGAATCAACTAGGTCATTTTAGAAATGTGCATGGCATGAAGTTTCTTGGAAACTACTAAGATGTATCTATATACGCATCAGGTACTAACACAGGATATGTCTTATGCGGAATAAATGCTTAACTGGCCTACCTTACTAACATCATTAATGTTATCAATTTCAATCACCATAACTATAAATGGAAAGATTTAGGAATGACTAACCATCAAGTGAGGGCCAATGAAACTACTAACTTGCAAATATTTACAATTGCTACCTTATCTGCTTCTACTACAGCAACTCCAAGTAGTAAAAAAATCTTAGATCTTTATCACTCTATAGTGGTTTAAACATGGCATCAACGTGATCAATATATCAAATCCTTGTAGTAACTTGCATATGTTCACGTTACTACCTCATCAATTTTTTTTTTAAAAAAAAAAACGCACCTCACATAAAATAAAAATCAGACAATAATTAAACATATTGAAAGTGTTAAACGCTTGGGATTTAATATCTGTTCCCAGTAGGCAGTAGATATAAAGAAAATTGGTCCTCGTTATTTAGTATGAGAATAATATTTTTCTCAGGTAAGTGTGTATGTAAAAGAATGTCCCATAGAATAAAAGGAACAATAACAGTGTACTGCATATATGCAATGCATTTCATCCTCCTAGAAAAAATTTCACTATTTGACAATTGATTAGTTTATCCCCATCGATGAAAAAAAAGGTTGGGATTCTGAAGAAGATTGGTAGAGAAGCTTTCTTTGATATTTCCTTTTATGTAACTAATCAAATAACATGAGAAGTTAGAGAAAAATAGTGTAATTGTTCTTGAACGTGGTCAAATAGAGGTCTTGTCTTTTCATCTTGCGTTCCTTTGTTTGATTTGCCGATATCTGTTGCTGTAACATGGAATTCTTGTAGTTTTCCTACCATCTTTGTATTAAAATTAAATATTAGTTCTAACATATATTATTTCTATTGCTTCCCAGTAAGTGGAGCCAGCCTTGGTGATAAGATGAAGTTGCTTCACTGTCACCTAAGTGATTCTGGTATTGATGCACTGGGATAGTCTTTTTGCTGATGTAAAATAAGATTGTTGAAAAGTTCTCTATCCTGGATCTTCCTGTGCCAAAATCCATCCTGGCGTACTAGCTTTCCCTACCCCTGAAATTTGCATATGACAGAATCCCAGTTTTTAAGATGTATGCAATTTTCTTGAATGCACAAGTGAACTGATGACAGCATACCAGAATGAATAGAATATATTGTCATTAATGTAGTTAGCATTTGCAGTTATTTTCTTTTCTCACTGTTCTTCTAATGACTTGGCAAACACGGTCCTTTTGTCATTTGTTTATGTTTGGAAACATTTTCAAGTCAAAGTGAATTTATAAATCATAATTGAGAATTCTCATTAGATATTGTATATGCTTTCCATTGTAGCAAGAAATTGGAAATCTAAGGTCATTGTGCATATTGAATAGACTCCTTTTCTTTGGGACAAGTATCAACATTTTTATGTTGTTGTTTATGTGGTATATAAGTTTTGTGAAGACTGAAATAAAGGCTAAAAGATATGCTGATCATGAATTATTTTAAAGATTTCTTGTGGTTTATGGGAATAATGTCTACCATAGATATAAAAAACGGATAGCAAAAGATCTGGTTGTTAGTGACTGGCCAAACCCCTTCCAGAAAGCAAGCCCAAATTTGATTTTAAAAAAAAAAAAAAACTTAATTTGGCAACAGATTACATGGAGCTGAATTGGATTAATCATGATGCTGTGGATTGTCCAAACATTAGGTAAGAAATAAAAATTTTTGCATAATTATCTGCAAACTGTAAACTGTGAAATTTCCTTCATCATGTGCTAAGTATATTTTGAGTATATATTTGTTTATGGTCTTTAGAAAAATACTTTTCTTCCTCTGTCTTGAAAGTTCTTGAACAGATCAATTAATATGATTCTCTTGAGACTACTGATTTCTTTTCCTTTGTTGAATCAATTTGCATCAAACTTTTATTTGTTTCTGTTTTCAGTATAATGAAATGGAGATAATATGAGAATAAATCTTCATTCTGTAATTAAGATATATCAGCACATTGTGTTATTTATTTACCAGTTAATATTGATCTGGCTTCAGGTTGAGTTTAGTTGCCTCTTAAGTTGGATCCTGGACAATAAGTTACCCTTTCTTCTGCTACCTAGTCATAAAGAAGATATTTGTGGTTATAATTAGGTTGGGACTTATGACTTCTTGCGCCATCCTCCCTCATTTTTATAATGAGGGTAATAATGTGATGATTGGAACCTGATTACTTCTTGGCAATTGGGCTTTCATTCTGAGTTACCATTGTTATTGCAGTTTCTCGGATTTATACTTTGCTTACTCATTTTATGGGAGCATTTCTGCAGTTATTACAGCTAAAATTCTGTAACTGGTGTTACAGTTTGAAGATATAGCTTGGGATGAATTTTGCCAGAGCGATGATCATATAGTACCCCATCCTAGTGGTGAAAAGATCAGTGAACATTGTCTTCTGGGTGACAGCCACAAAAAACCTCGTTGTGAAGTAGTTGGTGTTTCAGATAAAGTTGAAGATAGGTCTGCAAATAAAAATGTTTGTTGGGAAGAAGAACAAGATAAATTTTCAGTTGTGAATGATAAAAGGAAGACCATGTTGGAGAAAGATTCCTGGTTGCAAACACCTGATGGTGTTTTTCCTTCTTCATGTGAGAGTGACTCCGTTAAAGAAGATTCGAGTTTGGCATCTGATGGTATGAGAGCATCAACTTACTGCTACAAAAGCAACAATATAGATGCTATTGGAAGTGAGTTTTGTGCAACTGATGCTATTCTAGATGATAAGACTGCTGCAGTTGATAGTAACTCCTACAATTATCCTCTTGGCCACATTTCCCAAACAGATGATCTGAATTTTTTCGACAGTAGTCGTGACGACAAAGATTCTGGGGACTTTTTGTATTATGGTTGGCCAGATATTGGAAACTTCGAAGATGTTGACAGTATATTTAGGTAACGACTGGTTATATTTTCATCAAAAGCGTATTCTTTTCTGTTGTTCTTCTAATTGCTTACTTACATTAAGCTCATCTTCCAGAAGTTGTGAGTCAACATTTGGACTTGGGGCAAATAATGAAGATGAGTTGGGATGGTTTTCATCACCAGATGCTGTCGAAGGATCTGGTGATGTACTGAAGTCAGAGTTTAAGTTCTCATGTCCTGAGTCAACAGCGATGCAGAATAACTTGGAAAATTGTGAGCCTTCAAGTATAAATGACACTTGCTGTTCAATAAATGATTCCGGCACGAAAAATACATCTGTTAGTTGTAAAGATGGTTCCTGGCCATTGGTGCACGAAAAACATGATACTCTTGGTCATTTGTCTTTTGTGAAGCAAACCAGCAGCTCTAACAGAAAGGGAGACTTTATGCCTGTGCAGCAGGTTTGCACATCTCAATTAAGTCTTTTTGATGTGTGTGTGTGTGTGTATGTGTGTGTAAAGACCTTTTCTTCGGTGCAGATATGGTGGTATAGTAAATGTACAATGATTGGTGTTCTGTATTTGCAGGGGGTGGAGTATAACAGTGAAGTTCAGAACAAAATCCAAGCTAGCAACCATTCTGCAAATGGAGGCAGTGGGATGGTATATTCTCTTGAATAATTCCATTGAAGAATTGTAATTTCTGTGTTATACTTGTTGAATTAAAGAAGCTTTGACTGAATACTAGTAATTTTTGTCCTGATCTTTTTTCGACTGGTTCTTGTCTGTGTTTTAGTTGGATGCTATATATGGCTGAACTTGCTCTTTCTTGATTCACTGTTCAAAGTTATTTTTCTTCATCCTTTGTCAATGCCAAAATGGTCTACTACTATTGGTTTGGTCAGATCAGATGAACTTTAGAAATTTAAAGTTGCTACTCCTCTGTTTACAATATTGCATTCTTATATGGCAGATGAATGTGCATAGAAAGCAACCAAGGCAGCAGAGCCAGTCTGATGGAGATAGAAGCGATCAATATTTATCAAATGGCACTTCATTTTATTACAGTAATAGTAACCTTCAAAATGAAGACTCAACACTGCCTTCTGAGGCAACATCTCATAAAGCTGTGTCATCAATAGGCATTCAACAACAGAAGCAAGCTACAGGACACAAACCATATCGTTATTTGCAGAGCGACAATCGATACATAAATTCAGATTACATCCGTCCTTCGGATCAGACCACAGTATATCCAGCTCTATCTGCAATTAAATCTGAAAACAATGGCTTCACATCTGTTTCCCCGAAGGAGTCCTTTTCATCAAATCAGGTGCTTTCTGCTGATAGCTCTAACGGCCCTTCATTTCAGGTGACTCCTATTGTACCAAATGAAAAGAGAGAAAGTATACCTCGCCAACAAGTTTTCCTATCCCCCTATGGTAGCAAACCTGATAATATGGACTTGGGGGTTCAGGTTCCCTTGTGCGATTCAGTTTCCAAGGAGAAAAATGCTCAACATTTGGGCAAGAAATTAGAAACCTGCAGTGATACAGAAGGTGTCCCTGGAGAAGTAGGTTCTTCTACCTTACAGGAAAGCTCTTCCGTGAGTTCTGTTTTGGATGAAATTTCACTTGAAGCAGCAAGTTTCCGACAACTTCAGCTCGTGATGGAACAGGTATTGCCTTTCTGGGGACTTAGGAAATGTTTGTTTTTTCCCATTAAAGTTGTCTGATTTGAATTGTCTGGTTCTTCAAACTATAAAAAGGAGATGCAACGTATTTATATCCTACATTACCTTCGTTTTTCTACCACAACTTTTTAAGCTGCTATTGACTGCAGTTGAATAAGTCATTCATTACAAATGTGAGGGCTCAATAAAGCAAAGCATAGTATTTCCATTTGGCAAAGCAATGAATTTAGTCTTTTTATGACTCAAAAGAGGATATCCTGATGTGCTGCTTCTTTATTCTTTCCACATTTCTTGAATCTTTTCTCCTCTCTGCAATTGGTTTTTTGTTTTTAATGGGAAATCATCTAGTGTTTTTGTTGTCTTGCATATTCTATGTTCTCAGATATTGATAAGATTGTTGAACCTTCTTCGTTTAGTTGGATCTGAGGACCAAGCTATGCATAAGGGACAGTCTATACCGCTTGGCTCGGAGTGCCGAACAACGTCATAACCATGCAGATCTGAATGGTAGCTGCTGCGGAGATGATAGAGATACCGGTGGAGTACTGGTGTCTGAAGGCGCAAATAAGTATGCAGCCTGTTACTTTGTTTTGCTATTTTATTTTATTTTTTTGAATTATGGTTGATTGGCAAGAAGGCTAATATTTATTAAATTCCTAATTCTTGTATTGCTTCAATCTGCTAACTTGGTTGATGTCTTGGCGGAGTATCAATGAAGTTATTATCATGCTTCCCATAGTAATGATTTTTTTATGATTTTAATTAGCTTAAAAGTCCCCCAAAACATGTGTCTAGATCTTGTAGTATCCGCTGGTGCAAATCTATTTTGTTGTAAAATAGGCCCTTCCACAATGATTAAACTATACTGCTTGCTTGCTTTCTTATTTCAAGGGTTAAACAAAATCTGGATTCTGGAAGGACAGGTCTGTAAATAAAAGGACTTACGGAAATTCACCATTTTCAAAGAACTTGAAAGACAACATTATTGATCTGAGTATATTACTGTAGATCGATACTTCTAAAGGATATGCATTGTAAAAAGAGTTGTTTCCTGGGGAAGAAAAGAAGGAATTGACTTTAAAGGATAGCTTCTTCGAGATTAGCATTTGCTGGTTGATGTCACGTGCTATTTATCCTATTAGTTAACCAAGTTACCTCAATAATGTTCTCAATGTCATGCATATTGATTCCATTTTCTTTCCCTATTCATCTCCTGAACTATTTTTGTTATAGATGTTTCCATACATCAAATGCCATTGTAATCAGGGTTTGCAACAATGGATGGTGCTGTTGGCCATTTTGCAAAATTCCTTTTCTTTTCCCTCAAAATGCTAACTCTTTGCTTTCCCTGTGTCTTCTGTGATTCTCACCTATATCTACTCCAACTGTGATATTTCAGGTGCACTGGGTTTATGGATATGGAAACTGACACTAATCCCATAGATCGGTCCATAGCGCACCTATTGTTCCATAGGCCATCAGATTCATCTGCAATACCCGCTCAAGATTCATTGCCTTATAATACAGCTTCTGCGGTATGCTCCGTCACCACGTGCCATAGATTTCAAACTTGTTTTGTTGGTTCATTTTAATGATAGACATTTTCCTAGATGGCACCTGATGTTTCGAAGTACACAAAAACAGATACATGGTTCGATCACTAGTTCACCTTTGGGGGCTGAAAAATTGGTTAAAAATGAAACGACAGCATGTGACACAGAAAGGAAGGTTGCAGACCCTTGACTTCAAAGCATTGAAGAAGTTCATGCTTCGTTGCAGTTAAAATTTGTGAAGTATATTTTGTAGTTATCTTGCCCGATTGTAAAGAAACATTTTAGGAGAATCCAACGAAGTTCTTAGTTTGTCTGTATTTGTGTCCTTGAATCATTTATTGCATATCCGGCAAAGTGCTCTGTTTGTCTCTCGAACTTATCCAGCGCTTTGATTTTGGTTTCCGAACAGTTCTCTTTTCATATTTCCTTTTCCTTGGAAAGAAGCAGAAAGCCTATATATGGATGACCGTATACGCAGAATATTTGCCAGCATTTCTAGTGTTAACAGACACGGGGAAATTATCTCTTGAAAATTTTTGAAGGATGCTTAGGTGCATTCATGAATGTAAGAAAATTCTGCAGAGTATAAGTCGAGGGCACAGAGGGCTCATAAAATTGGCGACCATGAAAGACACACAGCAGGAAAGGACAGCGGGAGGAGCTGAGGCTGAGGGTGAGAGTTAGTCACCGCAGCACAGTGCAAAATCTTTGGGCTGGCTGAGATAGCTGGTTGAATTTTGTAAATAGTTGTTACTCAATGCGGAAAGATTTGTGTTCAGTTAAGATTAACTTATAAATATTTTAAAAGTTATATTTTATCTAATTATATTTTATTTAATAAAAATTAGTTAAGTATATTATATGTGAGTTAATAGAAAAATAAAATTTTTATATATAGTGTACGTGATTTATTTTTATTATATGAAATATAAAATTTGAAATATGTATAAATTATTTTTAATTCGTATAATTTATATGCTCAATTATTATGTCGTTCTATTCAAGAATTTCAAGTTTAATGGTTAGATTTTTTATGTTAAAAAGCAAAGATGGAAAATATGAAGAATTTTTTTTTTCAGTGCTTGCTTGGCACGTAGTTGCATGAGGGTATTGGATGAGTGAAAAGTAGCAAATTGGCATTTAAGAAAGTCATTGGAGAAGATGTGCAATGTATCAAATATTCTGCATTAATATCTCATTGAAGTGTTTTCTCATTTCAGAAGCCTATATATACTGTGTCTTTTGAGGTTGTAAAAATTTGAGTCTCACTCAAATTCAGTGCATTAGAATTAAGCAGTGATAGATTTTCAACTCTTTCAAGAAGATGGTGGTGTTGCTTCTTGGTGGCCCTCTATTCGTAAGGGTTTTTCTCAGAAAGTCCATAAAACTTTTTTCCCCACCACAAGTGTAACCTCAATTGGAGCAAAGTGATTTTAATCACATTCTACAAATCAAGAACTTACAAATAATCATATTCATAAAATTTGGGAAACTAACCTTCACAAGTCTCATCACACATCATTCCGACTACTTATTCCTTCCACGCTCTCTATATTCACTAAAAGAAAAAGGAAAATCAACGTTTCATATTAACTCTATTTTTAGACAATGAAAAAGAAAATGTACTGTTCTACTGTAATCATGTTTATCAGACGCACTGTTAAACCAGTCCTTATCTTAATTGCAACTACAACCTGCATATTAGCACCAGAACATCCTGAGAAAAATGACAACTGCAAAGCAAATCGCCTTCTTTCTTTTTTTTCTTTTACAATTTTTTGAATAAAGTTGAAGTAACAGGCATCCCATCACGACTCTTTAACAAAAGTTGACACGAGCAGGACAAAGAAGTATGCCACTGTTCCAGTTAAGACAGGACAAATTGGAAAACGAGTAAAAGAAACCTAGAATGAACAAAGTAGTCCAAAAATATTAAATAGTACCAAAATGGAAGAATATTCAATATCCAAAGGCCACAGAGTAGAGCTATATTGACATAAGCATAACAAAGATAGCTTGCAGCCAATGACCATCCCATATCCAAATCATCAAAGCAAGTACACTGCTAACAGAAAAGTTGCAAAACATTCTTAAAATCACATATTTGTTGCACCAGAAAAACACAAGCTTATCCGCAAGAATCGAAACCAATGGTGAAGGTAAGTACACCGGCATTTCATTGCTCAACCATTGCTTTGTTAAAGGCCCCTTTTTGCACCAAAGAGTGTAACAACTCTGCGACCCCTCCACGAATAAAGAAAGGGGGTAAGAATATGGAAATATTGAAAACCACAAGATTGTCACGTTCAGATATTTTTAAAATTCTAGGTATTTACAAATCCCTTGGTTCTCACCCTAAGCGTGCAAATATCAGAAAAACAAAAATGCTAAAAAGAATGCAAAGAAATCAGCAACAATCAATGTGCCTTGTCAATAACTTACATAGAAATCAGCAATCTACTTCCAGGACAACATAACCATAAGCTAATATTATGTAAAGCAAAGAACATGCATCTGTTTCACATTCAATATAAGAAATTAGTCTTGGTGAATGGTCAAGCATGAGAAGAAAATAGATTGCTCAGAGATTCAACTCTAATAGAAGTATTCCCAGTTCAGGCCTTTGTTGAAAAGGTTGCATACTTTTAATCTCCCATTCAGAAGGTTCATCATTTGGATGAGAAACTCCAAAATAGATTCACTATTACACTTCACTGAGAATTGCATTCCTTCAATCTCGCTAAACTCAGAAGTGTAGATATCTTCTTCAAACCCTGAGAATTGTATTCTTCATGTCCCTTTCAATCTGATAGCTGAGAGAACAGAGGAAAAATTCACGAAAACCAACGGGTCACATGTGTACACCATATATCATGTACTTGATCTGATAGCGATTTTGATTCCTACTTGTTTAACAGATTTGAAGATAGGGTTCACCAATTTCTGTTGATGAATAAGTGTCCAAAGCTTTTCTTTCAAATCGATTTCCATATTATCAACATCGATTTTCCTAAGACGGACACCGAGTTTGTGTCGCCAATCCTGACCCCTATTTTGGGGTCCAGGAAGTTGTGAGACCTGGGAACACAATTAAGCTTGGCTCGGTACTGGGGTATGAACTCTGGCTCGGCGGTGGAGGCCATGGTTATGGTGGATTCTGTGATTGGATTCGTCACCTGAGCTATGATTTTGTGACCCGAGAGGACTACCAAAGAGGGAAGCTTCGGTAGGAGCACTTGGGAGGGGTTAATCAAATAATTATTATAGTATTTTTTTTAATAAAAAAATTGAGATGAATTGTTACGTGAATTTAAAAAATTGGACAAAAAGACAAATAAATCAAATGAAATAAAAAATGATTGAAGATTTAAAAAATAAAAAATAAAGTAAAATTTAATAGAAAGATATGCTGAATGAAAAAAACAATTAAAGATTTAAAAAATAAAAAATAAAAAATTTAGAGAATAATTATAATTAAAAAATACTAAATATAGAATTAAGCTAATATTTAAATTATAAACTATTCCTTATTTCACTTAACTTTTGTTTTCCGCGCCATCCCAAAAAAGGTCGCATGAGTGTGTAAATATTCCTAGGGTGCCAGATGTAGTGGTCTGCAGCCCTCCAACTAAACTCAGTTTTTCCCATTTGGAAACGATGCGCAGATTCTCAATTCGCAATGCACGTGCACGCGGCTACATAGTGTTTTCACCCGCTCCAACGCCATTCCCCATTCACTGGTTTCAGGATGCTGCAGTATTGACTGTTAGATTGAAAATGGAATCTGTGGATAGTACTTCACTTTCTTCTCCAGCGCTGGTGAAGCTGAAACCTATTGAAGCTACCCCAGAAAGCTTCCAAGAGTTCGGCCAAGTCATCGAGGCCAGCCCTGATGGTGACGAGTTTGGCCCACATGATGCTCGCCTTGACCTCAGCCGTGGCACCCCTAGGTGCCTTTCCCTCTCATTCCCAAATTCCCATCTTTCGAGTTCTTATTTTTTTCCCCTTAACCCTTGGGTTTCTTGAATGTACAGAGTGTTAGAGCTATTTGGGCTTGGGGCTCTTAGAAAAATGAAATCTTTCTTCATGTCCTTGTGTAATTTGCTAGTTTTCTTTTTTTAGCTATTAGCGCCTTTTCTCTTGTTCTTCTTCTTTTTAACTATTAGTGGATAAATAGGATATGGTACTGTAATGGGCTGCTGGGAGCAGAAGAAAGCCCTAAAATCAGACGAGTCGAAATTTGATTGCGCACTGCAATTCAACTAGGACCTTAAAATTGTGTTATTCTTATTAATTGTTTGATTTTTGTGTTTATTCAATTTCTCTGAGCGGTCACTAATTGTTGTTGTAACTATGCATTTACCAGGTTTTACATTATGCATCTCGAAGACAGGGTTCTCAAGTTTTCAACAATAACACATCATGTTAATGTTACCCAATGTCTGGGTTCAATTGGTGGCCATGTCTGGTATCTTGGGGTTGCCAAACCAGCAATTGTAGACCCGAGTGATATCAAGAGCACAGCGGCAGCTAACATCATCCAATCACATTGTGGCCATTTCTATGTGCCTCCTTCTGTTGATGAAGTGCGTGCTTTTAGAATTTGTGGTCCCAAGTTTGTGAAGCTGAATCGTGGTATATGGCATGCTGGCCCTTTGTTTACGGAGAAGGCAATGGACTTTTATAACCTAGAATTGAGCAACACAAATGTAAGTGCTACCTTACTTCAAGTAATTTCGATTATTTCTGTTCTGTATTGTTGTTCTTTTAGTATGATAAAATTTCATCATTTGGGCATACAATATGTTAAGCTTTCGGAAGCTATGGAAGTCTTGGCCTAACTAGGCTATCATTGAGTGTGTGTCTCTATTATTTTGTGGGTACATTATAAATGTAAAAGGCATTTGTAATCTTGTTATTCCTAGTGTGGCTGGAATAATTTATCAACTTGCCTTAGTTCTGTGTTATTTGTAGCCGATCCTAAGTTATTTGGGATTAATGCGTAGTTTGTTGTTTTGCTAGTTCTGTGTTATTTGAAGTATGAGAGTTGAAGAGGATTAGGCGTGTGAATTTCATTATGAGAAATAGATTCAATACAAAAACCCAACTGTATCTGGCCCTGCTCTTCTTTATATCTGATTTAATGTTGCATATGCTTTTTTTTTTTTTGGGGCCTGTGTGAAGGATTTGATAATACTATATGTACATGTAATCATGTGCACAAACATTCACAAGGGAGCACATGATGCTAGAGCCATGACAATTGCTTCTAGAAAACTGTTACCTTTAGGCAACAGATCTTGGTTTTCTGACTTATTATCAGCCATTCTATATTTTTTTTCTTTTTTTTTAATTTTAATTTTGTTTGTTTGTTTGCGAAGTGGGAAGGTGGGGATGAGGGAACATGGGGAAGCGCTAGGGACTATGACTGTAACTGAGAAGGAGCATATCTTAAAGAAGGTTAGAGAAGTGGCACAGTGAAGCCCCTTTTTGTGTTGTTTGTCTCTATTTAACAGAAAAACATCCTGTGAACTAAATGAGGGCATCCACAAGCTCTTTCTCAGTTAATCAACAGAACTTTAGGAGAAAAAGTGACTGATCAGAATTTTAATCAATAATATACCAATTTTAAGTTCAGGGAAGTGAGGGAAAGGACACTTCAGGCTTTTCCATTCTTTTTCATCTCCTATCAAGGATTAGAGCCTCACTAGTTGCCTTCGACTCTTGGCAATGAGCTTTGTTTGTTTTGATTTATCTATGTATATGGTTCATATTAACTACTTTATTTGTGCTTCGTGTTTTTTGAGTCTGTTGATGTCAAATGAGATATTCATGCCTGTGCTATAACAACCATTTACAAGTTGGCCTTTTTGCAGACATGTGCCAGATAGACTCTGAGTTGCTGTGACCTGTGTCTTTTGTCTTTGTGTGTGTGTTTTGGAAAGAGAGTTTCTCATCTATTTGAGTTTATCACCTTTTAAGCTATGTTGGTTATCTTGGAAAAGTAAATTCAAGAGCAGGCAGGGAAACAGAAATAACCATGTCATATGTCTGGCCTTACTGGTGTGCTTAACATTGCTTTGTTGTGCATGCTTCTCTTGTTAACATTTTCACCTCCTCCTTTTTCTTTTCCACAGCTTCACATTCTGATACTTAGTCAATTAAGGTGAATAGAAATAACTGGGAACTATGATGATGATTTTTAGCGATAAAACTAAAGAAATGTCCATTATCATCCTTGGATTGCTAGAATTAAAGGTATATCCAAGTTGTAGAGGATGTCTTGTGGAACTGTGGGAGCAAACCCAGTAACTTGAATGAAGTATGCAGTTGGGATATAAAAATGTTTTGTTTAATCTCTGATTCCTAAATTTTATCATAAAATGATACATAGATCTATCAGATAAGAAACTTGAAGAGAACCTACAGCTGCTCAACACAATATTTTCATCCTTGCCCCCACCCTTGATGTGTTTGAATTTGATTTCATCTTTGGAATTCATAGGCATCATTTCTCAATACTAAATGTAGAAAATTTTTTCTAATTAACAGGCTTTGAGGTATTAGTGCAGTTATCGTATCAAAAACTATTGTCTGTTGAAATTATATAGGCTGATTAATTCTGTAATCAAACAAACTAACCTACTTTTGAAGTTTGCTTTTAGCTCAATTGCCGTGATATAGGATTTGGCAGGCTTTAAGTGTAATCCTAGTATCGGCAATCCTGATAATTTTGAGTTTTGCTACATCTCTGAAGTTTCTAGTATTTCCCAAAAAGACACTCGGTCTATGAGCCTTCTTTTGTAGAAGGTGTTCAAGTGGCTTTGTTTATCCACATATATTTGTGATTTACTCCTTATTTGTAAATGATAAATATGTGCACATGGCTTGACACTTCATATTCATTATTGGTGCATCATTCCCTAAATGGTTATGCCTAGAACGTTTCTAGGAAATTTATAATGATCTTGAAGGACTTGTGCTATGGTAAAGTAATTAAGAAAGAAATTATTTATACCAAAGTGGTAATATGTGATTAATGAAAAAACGGTGACAGAAATTCTCTAAGTATCTCTAATATTTTTGTATGTGCAGGTTGTGGACCACACAACACATATCTGCATTGAGAAGAACAAGGTGATGTTTTTGTTGGATGAGTAGCAGCTTTCGCCAATATGGCATCTTTGAACAGAAATATAAATGTCTACCCCCCCCCAACCACCACCACCACCCACACAAAAAAAAAAAAAAAAACTATTCACTTCTGTTGTTGGACGTGAGGAGGGTTGCTGTTTAAGCAAGGTGGCTTTCTGAGAAAATCTGTTGTTTGAAGTGAAACTGTCTATGCACATGTCTATGCACAAGGCAACTATATTTGCTCTGGAGTTGTGGATATGTGTTGTTTCAGGACCTACAGCTTAGAACTTATCGGTGATTCCCATTGTGTCAGCTAGGGAATGAAAGTTAAAGGTTGAAGGATTTGGAGTAAGGATTAGAAAATGCCACAATGCTTCAATATAAGCAGAACTACTCCATGGATAGGCAACAAAATACTACTGCGTGCATTTTGCATTGTTGGTTTCAGGATGGTGCTATGACCTAATGCTGTATTGTTCCGTTTTGCATCTTGATTTTCCGTCCTATTAGCCTCACAACTGAGCGATGTCCCAAACCAAGTAGAGCGTATACCTCCCCATCATAGTTCGGCAGCCAAATAAAATTTGCATAGAAGTAGTCAGATGTTTCTTGGATTCGTTTCTTTAGCATTGTAGAGCCAATCTTATATTTGGACTATCATGCTATTTCATATATTAGTCCAACTAAGCAGGAGAGAATTAATGGATATACAATCTCACCCCGACCATCAAGTGCAGTAACTTGTCGCAGGGGTGACGTGGTTAAGTTGGAGATGTAGGTTTCATTTTGCATAGCATTCTCACGGATCAGGGGCCGCGCAATTCCTGTACGGGAATTGTGCGGCTCTTTTGCAGTCGCGATTCAGGAACCCAGCAATCGTCCGGTTAGGAAACGTCCACGTCGCTGGTCCCAAAAAGGGCAAAATGACGTCGTTTTGCCCTCAGCTGAACAAAAATCACGGCTTGCATAGTTAGCCAGCTTCCACAAGCCTCTGCAAGTTTACTGTAGATGTACTTTGAACTGTTCATCAAAAAATGAAAAATCCCGCTTAAATCACTTGCTCTATAAACATAAACAAAAACTTTCGTTAAATGTTAATATTTCCATTCACTTTCTTCTCTCATTCCTTCAAATACTGAGATTAATTCGAACAGTGTCGATAGGGTTATGTAATCCAACGAAATTGAAGAGCTCCTGATACACAAACGAGGCAATGGGCATGCAATGCTATAGGGCATTTTTCTCCTTTAGTCACCCAAGTTGTCTTCCAGCAGCTAAGTATGTGCATTTGAAAAATTGCATTCAATGTAATCTGGGTTTTTAGGTTAATTTGTGTTCATGTCTATGTGAGAATGAGTTAGCAATGGACACATCCATGTTCATGTGATTACTTCACTTGTCAACACATGTTTGTTTGGCAGCATTGATTGTATATAGAACACAGCAGAGCATAGCACAGCATGTGACCACACGTTTACTTATTTATAACATTCTCTCTGACTATGTCGTGGTTAAATTAAGAATTTTCCCTGCAATATATTTGCTTGCCTATACATTTACATGTTCCACCTGAACATCCTACGAATTTTACTTGCAAGCGTACTCAAGTATTTTAATATATTTCTTTGCTCCTTTTTTTTGAATGATGTGCATAGGTTCCTTTTAATGGAGAACCGTACAAGTGCGAATGTTTGTTTTTTACCTGTTGTTGGACAGTTACTTGATTCTGAAGAAGAAGCGTACAACTTTTACAATTGTTATGGTGCAACTATGGGCTTCGGTATACGTAAAGAGTATGGGAACAAGAATGCCTCTGGTGTGTTGACATTTAGGAGGTTTACATGCTGCAAAGCAGGGTTTCGAATGATTGATAAACGTGATAGAGAAATTAAGCGTCCTTGTGCAGAAACGAAGACCGGTTGTGCTGCTTGGATGGTCATTATTCTAGATAGGGAAAAAAAAAAATACAAGGTGACCGAGTTTGAATCAAGCCACAACCATGACCTTCATACTGCTGCTTGTGTTCATCTCATGCCGTCATAGAGGAATGTGAGCAATGCACAAGGCATCGACGCTTCCTTAGCCGAAACTGCAGGATTATCTTTAAAGTAATCTCATGAGCTAATGTCAACACAAGTAGGTGGCAAAGAAAATTTAAGGTGCACCAAAGAAGATTTGAAGCGATACCTCCACAGTAGAAGACAAAGAAACTTACAGTATGGTGAGGCCACGACAATAATGAGATATTTTGAAGAGCAAGCTTCTATGAATCCTTCTTTCTTCCATGCAGTACAACTTGATTGTGATGAGCTAATCACAAATATTTTTCGGGCTGATGCACGCATGATCATGGAATACTCCTACTTTGGGGATGTTGTCATATTTAACACCACATACAAGATAAACAAACAGTGTCGGCCTCTTGGAGTATTTGTTGAATTCAACCAATATAGGCAATTAGTAGTTTTGTGGGCTGCTTTACTTTATGATGAAACAATTGATTCTTTTAATTGGCTATTCACGACGTTCATCGAAGCTATGGGAGACAAGCATCCTAGAACAATCTTCATTGACCAAGATGCAGTAATGGCTGTAGCAATTTCTACAGTTCTCCTACAGACTTTTTATGGTTTATGTACTTTTCATATTTGGAGAAATTTTATAAAACACTTGGGATATCTTTGTAGGAATGGATTGTCACTCTCGAACATGTTTCGAAATTGTATGTTCCATATTGAAGACGAGAAGGAGTTTCTTGAGACTTGGCAAGAACTCATGCTAGTCCATGAGCTAGAGACAAATGAATGGATCAAAAGCATATTTGCAGCTAGAGTGAAGTAGGCACGATGCTACCTGATGGGTACTTAGACAGCTGGGATGCGTAGTACACAATTGAGTGAAAGCTTTAATGCAGATTTAAAGGACCATATGAAGTTAGATCATGATATTCTACAATTCTTCACACATTTTGGTCGTGTTGTTGCCTCGAAGCGATACAAAGAGGTGATCTCAGAATACGAAAGTAAGCAAAAATTACCAATAATGGCATTGAGAAACTCACCAATGCTAAATTGCATAGCGAAGGTATACACTCCCCCATTGTTCAATGAGTTTCATGCCCAGTTCGATGAATCCTTGGGGCTACTCATACAGAGAACAAGTGTCGCACCTAATTCTCTAGTTGAGTGCATTGTTGGACAGCATGATGGATTATCAAAACAGCGTACCATTACATTTGATGCATCGACGAAAACCATCACATGCAATTGTTTGATTTTCCAGAGTATTGGAATGTTATGTTCGCATTCTCTGAAAGTGTTAGATCACTTTAATGTAAAAACAATTCCAGATCAATACATCATCAGGCGATGGACACACAAGTCTATGGATGCCTCAGTTATTCAAGTTGACAGAGGTGTTGTATCTATTGATCCCAATCTTGACATTGCAGAGAGGTACAAGATGATGGCTACATTGTTGATACGCTTAGCTGCCCGAGCTGCCGAGTCTCAAAGTGCAATCGAAGATGTCATTTCTATGGCAACCAAAATGAGTCGCAAGATTGGAGACAAATGTGATGTATTGTCAGCACGTGAGATGAGAGAGGAGAAGTCGTTTGACAGAGATTTGAGCCAAGATGATGTGGCAACCATGAAACCTTCATCCCGAGTAGTTGAATCACAGTTTCCAAACCCAAAAGGTATAAAGAAGCGTGAGACCAACAACACAAGAAAACGATTGAAGAGTTTTCTTGACAAATGGAGACCAGAAAAGGCACGCAAAATGAAAGGTACACCAATGCACCAAGTATGTAGTGTACAGTAATGTTACTGCAGCGTTATTGTATTGCCTATTTGTTAGCATGAATTTTATTTACATCCGTATTATTAAGTGAAAAAGTTTACTTGTTGAAATAGCCAGGGGAGCAGCAGGGCCAGCAATGTACTCGACACACAGAAAAGGCCACTGAGGAAAATAATTGCTGCACAACTGAAACTTGTCAAGCCTCACAGCAATCGGTGGGTAACATCCTTGTATATCCCTTAAATATGATATAAATTCGAAAGGCACCTAGCAAATATATTTAGGTGAAATTTTTTTTCTTCTCATGTAGTAAACATCGTTAAGCAATGTGACATCTGTACTTATACAGTGCAGCACGATTAGCATTCCACCAGCTTCTCTAACAAATTTTTCGCTCATGGAAATGGTACATTTCGCAGCTTAAATTTACTTCCTGATTTTCTTTAAACTATAATGGCCATAATTACGAGATACCCTAATATACAGCGGTGTTTTGGATAGACGCCGCACCTCTCTGTTCCCCATTTCATACAGTAGAAACGGTCTTCTTTTGATGAACCAAGTCGAAGACTTGCAGCTATAGATAAGAGAATGTAATACGTAAACAGACTTTGTGTGCACCTCTTTGTTCCAATTTTTTCATAGGTACTTTGTATGACTTTTGATACTCACCAAACGAAGGCTATAATCTGTACCAAATCATGATGTCTTAAATCCTTTTCTTTTTTTGGGATTTTCGATAAAGAAGCTACTTGAAGTTTTTTGGAGTCTTCTTATGTTTTCTTTCTTATTTTGTTTTTCTGGGAAAAAAAAGAATAACCTCCTGTGTGTATATCTATGGATGACAATCCGGAGATCAATGTGCTTAGAGAAATGCCTGTATAAATCAATAGAGATCGCAATCTATATTCTATATATTCACATGTTTCAGGTTAGTTTGCCGCTTGATGGGCACTTGCCTGACTTATGTGGTTGTGCTTTAGAAGCATTAATAAGTAATTCTCCTCTTGAATACCATGCTTGTAGATACTAATTTAGGCTCGACATACCATCAAGTTGGATTTCCAAGTGTGTTTTAGCAGATGCCATTACAAGGAGAATTTTGAGTAGAGCCGCGCCTATGCTGAAGCTATCGTTTAAGATCTTGATAAACAATGTGGCATTTCAAGCCTGCTACCCAAAAATTAGAAGACTCCTAAAAGAAAAGTGTATACCTTGTGATGGAAGTGGATACTAACTACTGCAGTTTAGATGAATTTTGTGGAGTTACTTTCATTAGCTTTCATGTTAATAACACTTGAATGGAGTGCATTATTGCGAACACAAATTGATCGAAATTGTCTAATATTACTCTTGTCTCTATCTTCTTATTCCAGATAATAATATGATTTTCAAGTTAAATAAACATATTTGAAGGTAAT
This sequence comes from Voacanga thouarsii, assembly GCA_026120185.1. Classification (NCBI taxonomy): domain Eukaryota; kingdom Viridiplantae; phylum Streptophyta; class Magnoliopsida; order Gentianales; family Apocynaceae; genus Voacanga; species Voacanga thouarsii. Next base: position 6,741,217 of record JANUWF010001322.1, on the reverse strand, counting down.
ATATCTTATAATAGTAGTAGCACTTTGAAATGTAACTGTAGCACTTTGAAACATATCTCTTCGTGAGGGACTGAGAGAATGTGGGCGACGCGACTTGGGATCTTGGGGTGGATTTTTGTTAAATTATTTAAAATAAATATAATATATATTATATTTCGATTTTACCGATTTTTTTTAATTGAACCGAAAACCGAACTGAAATTAAAAAAAAATGAAACCGAATCAAACCGAACTTAAAAACCTAAAAACCGAATCGAATTCTTAAATTCGATTCGATTCGGTTCGAAAATTTGGAAAAAATTAAATAGTGCACACCTCTATATATATATATACACACACACACAATAAATTTTATGTAAGTTAAAAATTATCTAAATTTGAAATCTAATTATTAGTATTTTTTTATACTTAATCTAACTTGTAATACAATATAGTGAAAAAATGAATTATAATTAATTTAGAATTCGTAATTCAATTTTTAAAATTCAATACTTCAATATTTAAATTTTAATTTTATCAAACGAGCGCTAAATTGCATTTGTTCAAAATAAAAACAATAAAATTTTCCATTGCCACATGAATGTTAGTTATAAAAAAAAAGTTGTTTAAACCATTTTCTATGTGCATGTTAATATGTTAACTAACCAATAGTTGCATCTTCAAGTTATGCCTCTAACACCAAAAATGATTGGCCAAAAATAGAATTATAATCAAAGTCAAAGACCATTTGAAATGAAATTATTAGAAAGAGTGACCATTGTCCATGCAAAATATATTTGGCTATCTCAATACACAGATAACTTTTAAATTTGCGATTATAAAAAGTATTATTATTAATAAATAAAATAAAGTTATCAATACAAAGAGATGATTATAAGATTCAAAACTCGTCTCATCATTCATTCATCATCTAGTTACTCTCGAACTTCACATATTTTCTTTTACATAATTATCAACCTTCACAAGAGAACTAAAAAAACAATAAATAAATAATGGATAGGAGTACTATTATTTTTTTTCGTGGGTGCAAAGAATAAAAATACCAAACTCATTCATGTCCTAATTTGCAATTCTATCATTCTTCAAACTCAGACCCCATAGTACGCACTAAAGCACACCTCCGCTCGCCACTCCCATACATTAGAAGGTCAAATCTCCACATGAAAAAAAAACACACACACACTTTTTTTCTTCATGCCCAAAGGCCCATTTGCCCAGTTCTGACGACATATATTGCTCATTTGCTCTTCACGTCGTCGTTCAACCCTCTCAGTCTGTTCCAAATAAGGTTTTCCCCTGGCTCTGTTCTCCCATCTTCAGCATCGCAACTTCCTAGGTGAACGCAGGTTTTTTCTCTCCTCTCTCCTTTACCGGACTAAGATTTTACTCTAATTTTGCATAAGTTTCGCTATTGATTCTTTTTAAGCATCCGCTTTGTGGGATCTGTGAGTTTCTTCTTTCAGTTGTACTTGTTACTTTTAGCTCTGTGATCTGTGGTGCATGCCATATTTTTTGCTTTTCCTTTTTTTTTTTTTTTGTATGTTGGGTTCTGTACTTCTCACTATAAGGTGGGGTTTTGGTCAGATCAATCTTATTGTATGAATAATTGTTTTTGTTTGATGGCTAATTTCTCGATCTTCTGTAGATCTGTCGATATTTTGGTGTTTATTGCCGAGTTTTGTTTATTTGTTGAGAAATTAAATTTTTGTTCATATTGGGTGTCTGGGGGCATGTTTTATTGATTTGTCGTGGCCAAATGTTTCTTGTTTTATTAATTTTTTGTTCGTATTGGGTTTTGTACTTCTTGTTTCTCGTTCCAATTTCTTCTCCAAAAGACGAGGCATTATATCCCGTCTGTTAATGTGGTGTTTCTAGCACCAGAAATTAAATAGGAATTGAAGCGAGTACATATAATCTTTTGGACTTTTAAAGAATTTTTTGACCTTTTTTTTTTCATCCTCTTGTGGGATGGTATTCTTAGAAGTTTCAAAGTTATTTACAAAAGTGAGTTTGCCCATGTTCACCAACCATTTTTGTTCCTTGTCATTTTTAACTTCGAGGAACTTTGATTCTCATGATACTTTTCTGATCCATTACAGTTATTTGTGTGCACTTTTTCCAGAATATGAAATCCAGGTGTCAGCACTAGTAGGCCTTGCATGTTAATGGAAATTTTAGAGATGTGTCTACTTCACGGAGCTTCTTTCTTCATCAGTCTTTGGGTTTTGGAGTGAAGCATTTTGGTTGAGTAGAGTAGCTCCATCAATTATTTGTTTGAGATTTGCAAAATATACTAGTACTTGAATTTCAAGCAAGATTAACTTTGTTATGGAAGTAAAGTAAAATATATAATCTTGAACCTTTTGGATACTCTAGAAGAAATGAGAAATAAATATTGCAGCATTTGAACCCACAGTCCTACCTTTTTAACTCTAGAGTAAGTATGGTAAGATATCTGTTTTTTACTTTCTTTTGTAAAACTTGTTGTTTCTATACTCAGTGTCCCTGCAAGCTCAGTCATTATTTCCAATATAAGATAAATAGTTAGCACCTTTCCATATAATTATAGTTAATAAGACTGTACTACATATATGGCAGGAAGTTATGGCTGTTGTACCGTTTCAATTTTTGCTTCAACTCCTATGCTACTTTTATGTGTTTTTCCTGAAGGGCTGTTTTTTAAAGTGTAGTGCATAGGAAGATTTTCTTTTGTTTATCGTTTGTCTTTTTGAATATCTGATTTTACTTTTTTTGTTTGATCTACTAGGTTTTCGCCTATCCCTATATCTGCTATATTAGGTACTGGGACTGGAGAGCTTCTTGATGTTATTTTCTCAGGACTAAAAAAAGTTGAGGTATACTGAACCAAAGTACTCATTAGGTTTAACTTGTCCCTATATAAGCACCATATTTTCAATGAATTTACACTAGATGAAGATGTTACCAATATATTTATTCTTATCTTTCTAATATTTTGATGGCATTGCCCCGTGATTTTTATATTTGTAAGTACTGGTAGCTTGGCTATTTGTTCCACTCTTTCTTAATTAGATTGTGGTTGAGTACTTGTTTCATTTTAATGTGTCATAACCAAAGTATCCTTTTCTAAGTAAATTTGATTATGAATCTTGAGCTGCTTTCATTGACAATGGTGCCTCTAGATGCACAATTGATCAAAACTTTTTATCTGAATTTCTTCCAAATAAATATTTGAAAGAAGCCCGTACTCATCTTTTTAGTACTCAATTTGATGGTACTAAATTAAAACTTTCTACTTATGTTTCCAATTGTCATATTCGATTTTTGGATAACTGTGACATTTTATCCAGACCAATGACTATACCAGAACTTTGGGTAAGACCTCTCAATCACTTAGATATCAATCTTATTTTAGGATTGAACTTTCTTACTCATAACGATAGGGCTTGTTTACTTACTAATGATTATTGTTTATTTATGAATGATATCATTATTACTCCTATCATAACTCAACATTTAGGTGATATACCTACTTACTTATGGCAATGGCAACTGGGCCGGGCCGGGCCCACTCGGCAAACCGAGCACTGTGCGCCGGTCCGGGCCAGGGGGTAAAATCCCTAGCCCGCATCGGGCCGGCCCTTTTGGGCCCGCGGCCCGCCTGAGAGAGCCGTTGGTTTTTTTTTAATTTGGTCCTTTAATTTTTTTTTTTGCAATTTAGCCCCTAAAACAGTTGAATTATTATTATTATTTTTGCAATTTGGTCCCTAACTCCCAAAACTCTATAAATACTCCCAATTCAACCCAAAACTCATCAATCCTCCCCAATTCTCTCATATTTTCATTCATCTTTCTCTCATAATCTTCAAATTTATTCATTTTCTCTACAAAGAGTGTTAGAATAGAATTTATTTATGAGAAGTATGTTTGAAAAATATAAAAAATATTATGAAGAAATTTCTATTTTATATTGTATGGCATTGTGTATGAATCCTAGAATAAAGACGCCTGGTTTTCATAGTATTATTGAATATTTATATGAAACATTAGATTTTGATGAATCACAACCACCTAAACAATGTATGATAAAAGACATAAAACAATGTATGATAAAAGACATAAAAGATAAAACAGCTAAAGCTAAAGTTTTATCTGACATGTATAATTTGTATGAGTTTGAGCCTTCTTGTTCTAGTTCTCCTAGTTTAAGTAGGCAAGCTTCATCATCTAGTAGTCACTTTCAACCTCCGCGAAAATCTACCTCATCAATTTCATCAGTATTTAATCCACGGGGTATTATGAAACGTCAAAAAAGATCAACTACTACCTACAACGAGATGGCAATTTACGAGATGCAGCCCTTGGTAGAAAATGAAGATCAGCATTTTGATATTTGTGGTTGGTGGAAGGCTTATGTAAATCAATACCCCATTTTATCTAAAATGGCACGTGATCTTTTGACACCACCAATCTCTATAGTGCCATGGGAATGCCATGGGAAAGCGTCTTTAGTGAGAGCACTCGAACAATCGATGAAAGAATATCTCGATTGGCTCCTCAAACTTTGGAGATGTTAATGTGTTGTAGTAGTTGTTTTGCAGCCGAAGATAGAACGGCTAATTCGTGGATTATTGATGATGACTCATATGATGAATGGGGTGAACCAAGTAGTTAGTTTAATATTTTTGTAATTAGGAATTTAGGATAAGTAATATTATGTATTTAATTTTATTTTTAGGATATTTATTATATTTTTAAATTTTAATCATTGTAATATTTTTAAGAGGTTTAGGCATCAAGTCCCCCTCTTATGTAATCTTTATTTTATTAATTAATAAAATAGGTAGGGGTCCAAGTCAAACCCTCCACCACTTCAAGGTGGCTTTTTTATAATTTTAAAAAATTATGTTAAGTAGGAAAAAAAAAAAAAAGAATAAGCCACGGGCCGGCCCGCATCGGCCCGCAGGCCACATGGGCCAAGGTCCCAAACCGGCCCGCCCCTCTCCAGGACCGGCTCGCCTGGAGGTCCTCGGGCCCGGCCCGAAATCGTGCGGGCCGGCCCAATTGCCACTGCTAAGCGGGGAATACAATTGTACCTGTCATGCATCATAATTTTTATATGTGATCTATATAAAACGATAGGTTTTTTAATAAAGAATTCTTATTTTTGTCATTTACACTCATGGAATTCATTGAGGCCTAGCTCACATTATTTGAAAATGTTTATTTTCAGGAATTGTTGTCTCCATACAAACCAAGGTTGAGCTTTTCAATCCTGTAGCTATTGCAAATTTGTAACTTGTTGCACTATCTCGTGTTCTTGATGAAGAATGTATTTTATATAGAGGTTCCTGTTAATGTTATGTTTAAGTTCAGTGGGGAGTGTGTCTGGTTCTACTATAGTATGATTTTGAATGGTCAAATAATGCAGGTTGATCAAGTCTTCCAGAGTTTCTTTTTAGTATTACATATTTAGCATCACAGGTTTTTAGTCCAGCATTTTGAGCTTACAGTGTTGTCTTGTCGGAAGTCTCTGGGTATCTTGTATTGTTTGTTTGGTCTAGTCCTATTGAGAGGAAGGCAGACATCATCCTTGGCTCCATTGGAACCTAGGGCAAGGGTGGGTTGTCACCCATGCATACAGAATGTATTCTTCAGAGGAAAAGTTTTTCAGTTATGCTCTTGCTATATCAGTATAAGTGAGCAGAAAAACTTGATAGAACTCTCTCTCTCTCTCTCACACACACACATGCACATGAAGAACAATTGCAGGCAGGATGTCTCTGTTCTCTTTGCTTTAGTATTGCAATAGTTAAGGCACTTTAATTATCTGTTGACCCGATGAAAGCTAGTTCACTAGACTTCCATTGATTTCTTTTAAGCAAGTTAAATAATGGATATGCCCAGATTACTATGAGTGCAGTCAAGGGTGCTTTGGATTGAAAGTGAGTTTAGAAGTTTGTGTTCTTGTGGAGATTGCGATTTTCAATCGAGTTCACTTAGTGGCTGTTGGTCCATTCTGCTTGAATGCTTGTGATAGTGGAGAAAGCGGAGATTTGCTCTTGGTCATTGTCCTGTGAAATGATATTTCTTGCTTATTCAAATAATGACCACTACCAGAATTGGTCGGCAATGTCAGCCGTTCATTTAGATTGCTAATATCGACAAAATGTAGGTCACTCAATTGAGTATTAGCCAGTTAATTGCAATACTCTCCTTTTTTGGTTTTTTTTTCTTTTCTATATGGTAAGATAGATCTTTGTACCCTTTTTGATTTTATTGATAAGAAAGTCAACATGTTGTGGGTTCATCAAATATTAGTAGATGGTATTTTCCACTGTACTGTTTCTTTTCTGATGTTGAATTGAATATTTGCCTGTGATACAGAAATGGTTATCCCTCCACCTGTTAGGCCTGAAAGAGTTACCAACTTTCTCAAGCCTTATGTCCTTAAGATGCATTTCACGAACAAATTTGTGAATGCTCAAGTAATACACACACCAACAGCCACAGTAGCCTCTGCTGCAAGCTCTCAAGAGAAGGCTCTTAGGTTGAGCATGGAACAAACAAAAGAAAGTACAAGGGATGTGGCTGCTGCTGCTAAAATAGGCAAAATACTGGGGGAACGATTGCTGCTTAAGAACATTCCTGCAGTTTCAGTTTTCTTGAAGAGGGAACAAAAATATCATGGTAAGGTTAAAGCAGTGATTGATTCGTTGCAGGAAGCAGGTGTCAAGTTGGTTTAAATACATTCCTGTTTTCCAGAATTTCTTTTAGTTTCTAACTTGGAGGCTGAAATTAGTGAAAAAAATCAAGAGAGAGAGAGAGAGAACAATTGCAGGAAGTATTTGAGCATAATCTTTCTTGGAAACTTTGTTAGTCGTTCTTTCTGCATTATACTTTCTAAATTTGCCGTCTAATCTATGCAACTTGGAAATTTTCCATGTACGTTGTTTGAACGCATTGCTATTTTTCTCATGGAGCTTTACAGTAGGGATGAGTGGGACAGAGGCAATTGGATAATTGATTGTCTTATGTTTGGCATCCATGGGAAACTTTCCTGTAATTTGTCTGGTAATCTGAAAACTAGCCACATCCATCGGATGGTCCCAGTGTGCATGTTCTTTACTTTTATCTTTGGTTCAACGTACCCCAAAGTTCTTATATCTCATTATGCAGTATGGGTTTTGTGGGAACGAGATGGCGGGGGACCGGTGGGTTATTATCATGGTTTTATTCTGGGCCCGTCTTCTTGAATCCTGTGTATTACGGAGGGCCTGAGGAGAAGCAATTTTTTTACCTAACATTCTTCTCTTTGTTCACCTGAATTATAAACCTGATAGAATGTCAAATCTAGTATCTTCTCCTTCTCCTTCTCCTTCTCCTTCTCCTTCTTTTTGGGGAAAGTGGGGTGGGGGTGGAGACTGAGGAGTGAGGAGTAACTCACTTGTACATTTGAATTGGGCTTGGCTCGGTCTGATTTTGTCGACTATAATGAATCTAAATAGATTTTGTTTAGTAAAGCACTTTAAAAGAACTTTACTTATTTATGACGCATTATATTTTTCTCTTTAATTTTATGTATTTAAAAAAAATTAAAATTACTTCAAGCTCAAATTAAGACTATTTTTATAAATTCAATGTGTAGGTAATCTTTCTAGGGGATATACTGCATAACTATTGGGTGTATTTAAAATTTGGCTCTAAGTGCTTGTGTAAGGGGTACAATAATTTGATATTTCCCTTCAAGGGGTGGCTTTTGCATTATTGATATAAGTGTTTAGCGATATAAAAGAAGGAAGAAATGGATATTTAGATTCGAAAAATTATTGATCTCATAAAAAAAAATTGCCTTGGCTCAAAGCATTTAAACTTAAACAATAATAGCAGTAGCACTCCATTGGATAATGCACGAGAGTGAAGTTTATTTAGAATGCATCTTTAAATAGGGTTTGTTTGTTAATTCTTTGGTCGACTAAAGAATCGTCCCATTACAATTCTTGTCTCAATATCTCCTGCCCAAGAACTCCAACGTGGACAAGATTAGGCCAAAACCTTTCTCTTTCCTGAATCCCTACTTTTTTTTTATTTTCTTTTCCCAATTTTTCCCCAACTTGATTAAGTCATCAAACATTATTGAGTATGAGCACCAACAAGATTGGTCTCAGATGGTGACAGAAGAGAAGCAAATTGCAAATACAAAAACTCTAAAACGAAAGCAATCAACAAGGTTTTTATTGTTAGCACTGGGATCAGACAAAGCCCAACTCATATGCAGATTGGGTCGACACTTGTACTAATAATGGTTGGTTGGGATGCCGCTGTCAGTCTACATCACCATAGAGGATTCTATGAAGACCCAGATATGTACACCCAGGGCGGACCTACATGTAGTTTTGGCCCCAAAGAATTTTAAAAAAATTATATATATAATTTAAAATAAATTAGTTCCTCCAAATATATGAAATTAGTTTCACATAACTATTAGAAAATAATATAATAGTAAAAAAAAATTTATTGAATGTGAGACTTTACTGAAGGTGAAATGATACAATTAAAAATATAATTTGATTATTTTCATCATGTTGTATGAATTCTTGATTTTAAAAAATTATCTATTATATTTGAATTGTATAAATGGATAGTCAAAATAAAAAAATTTAAAATTTATATATATATCATGAAGTAATACTTATTTTTACTTTTTTAGTTTCTACATTTACAACGAAATAATTTTTTTCAATTATGAATATAGTAAAAATCAAGTTTAAAAGTAAGATAGAAGATGATTTTTTTGTCAGATTATTTGATAGTATATATTGAAAAAAAATTGTAAAAAAAAATTGATGAGAAAGACATTGACCACTAATGATTCAGTCGTGGGTCCGTCCTGTGTATACCGACCATATATATAAGTTGTGGATTGAATTTAAAAAATTATTTTATATAATAATTGATTAATCTATCATCTAACATCTTTTTTTTGGGGTGGTGTAATGGAAATCTATTACCTTTTTAATTTAGAAAAGTTAATATAAAAAGATTGAATTTTTAGAGTCTATTATTTTTTTTAATCGGACATTAAGAATTACTCTTATAATAAATTATCTCAAATTAAATATTCAAAATTTTAATGTTTTATCCTAATATTGTGTAAGTTTTATTTTCGTTTTGTATGCCTTCTTGCACTATATCAGAGGATGTGAATTTTAAGTAAAAATATAATGTTCGATCCGTTTGATCTGTTTATACGATGACTCATTTGAAAAAAAAAGTAGAAAAAATTATATAAATATGAGAAAAATCAAGATTATATCTCCTTTTTTTGGCTTGATTAAGGACATGGAAAGGGGGTAGGGGTGGGGGGCCAGGGGGGGAGGGAATATATCACATCTTGATGAAGCACGATGCAAAATGGCAGACCAAAATGCGTTAAATCAGTCATGATTGCTCATGTTATTGGGCCTTAACTAAATCATTGTATATATAATAATCAAGAGAAACACGATATTTATAATTTATTTAAAAAATTATTTATAACTCATAAAAATGCAATTAATATACTAAGAATTCAAAAAGTACACAATTTCAAATTAATTTTTGAATACATGTATCAGGGGGAAAAAAAATGTATTATACAGCTAACCATACAAGTCTATCATATTTTACTCTATATTTTTTAAAAAAAATTAATCAATTGAAATGATGTTTATTTTTTTAAAAAAACATATAGTATAAACCTAATAAAATAATTGAATTTTTTAAAAAATTTGTATTAAAAAAAAATCAATACCACATTGATAAAAGTTAAATACAGGCTAACACGCGCCATGGCGGCTTTCCGATCATCCATCATCATCATCATCATCATCATCATCATCATCATCATCATCATATCATCACCATCTCCATCTAGTTTGTGGTATTGTCCTCTCCATTTTTTTTTTTTTTTTGTCCTTTTGAGGTATCAAAAACAAGAAAGAAAAAGAAAAAGAAATTATGCAGAGGGCCATGACATAAAAGCATTGGTAGGCCATGTCGAGGAATTGATTGGCCTTTTTTTAAATTTCTTTATTATTCACTCTCGTAAACCTTTTTTTATGATTATTAAATTCATTATTGAATATGTATTAAATGACCGATGATATAGTAGGAAAAATCTTTTCTATTTAGATGAGTGATTATTAATTAATAAATATGTAAATATATTGTAATTTTTATAAGTAAAATAAAAATAAATACGAGAAAAAAAATATTTTGTACAGAATCAATAAAGCACAAGAGAAAGGGTAGTCTAGGAAGAAACCTTCTCGATGATGAAGCTTGTTCAAATTCAGATAAGAAGTTGTGTTTCAATCATAATCTGCCTAACATATTCACCTTTTTTACTAAATAGAAATTCATGTCAAGTTTTGAAATTAAGAGGCATTCACTTTCAATTTGAAGACATTGCTTACACTGAAGAAAAGAAAACTTATATTGACAAGAAAGTTTTCATTCACAATTCTACATTTGTCGAGAATTAAACTCTCAACCTATTGATTTTGTAATCTCTAATTATCGTTAGTCACTCTCAATCTATTGGTTACTTGGGCCAAATACGAATCTAAGTTGTATTCAATTTTTGTATTTTTCACAAAATTATAAATTTTTAAAAAATTTATAGTTTTTTTAAGTTTAAAATTTATAATATTATCACCGATTGTATTCATTTTTATGGCATATAATCTAAATTTAAATTTGTTGCTCTATCCTTTATGATATTAACTTTCTATTAAACAAATTGCCTGCTAGTTTTATTTTGGATTTCTCGTGTGTATATATATATATATTACTTAACTCCAAAAAAAGAATCCACCTGTTCATTTTCGTAAACATCTAAAATAAAAAAAAACCAAAATAAAAGGCAGGAAAAAATGTTTCTTACTAACAACTACTTCCTCCGTCCCATTAAAATTGACCGTGGTTGACTTGACACGATATTTTATGCAAAAGTAAAAATTAGAATATAATAATAATATAATATAATAAAAATAAAAAATATGTGGATTCTATAATACTTTATGTCAAATTTAAAAATATAAATATAATATATGTGGGGTATATTGATTATTTTATAATAAATTATATAATAAAAATTTTCTTTTTAAGGAAAGTGTCAAATTTAATAAGATATTTTAAAATAGTAAGTACATCAATTTTAATGGGACGGAAAGAGTAGTAATTTTTTTTTAACTCGGAAGAGAAAAAAAAAATAGTACCAAATTTGATGGAATTATATGTGGAATACGTCATGTACGGGTCAAATTCTCGCCCAGGAAAAAGTGCTCCTCAAACGGTTCGGAATCCATCTCGAAAATTCCCCAAACCTGGATCCAAGCCCAAATTACCCAATCTGGATAAAGTAGGGGTATTTTAGACCTTAAACATCGACAAGACCATTCACGTGACATGCCCCTCCAACCATTACTGCATCGCCACGTGGAGCGTCCACAAAGATCTCTGACTTCGTCTCCCTCTCTCTCTTCTCGATCTTATTACCTTTAACGTGCTTATCGATCCGTCATCCACGTCATCTCAGACCAACAAACCCAAGATCAACGGCCCAGACTCACTCTCAACCAGCATCCTCGGCATTAAATAGCCCCTCGCCGCCTCCGTTCTTTCTTCTTCTAAGCTCTGTTGAGTCTAGTTTCTTAAATCTTTCACTGCGAAGTAGTGCTGCTGGGTTGTGTTAACGTGCGCACAGTTAAGTGGAGCCATGAGCTTACTAGACGAGCTCTGGGATGATACCGTCGCCGGTCCTCGGCCAGATAGTGGCCTTGGGAAACTCCGAAAATATTCCACGTTTAACTTCCGACAAAACACCGGCAACGGCAAGGGTACGCTTTCCTTGCTATTTTGCGCCGGTTGTGTGCATGAAATGACCTAATTATTAGTGTGCTATACGGCTTGCTTTAATTTTTGAATGAAATGCAAACATGTTTTTGTATGCTATAAGAATCTTTATGCCTTACAAGAATTGGTTAAACAGAGGAATTGAGAAGTGGAGTAAACGATTCTGACTATAATGTGTCGGACTGTTTAAGGATACATTTATTGTCTTTTTATTTCCACTTTGAATTACTTCTGATGTTGCTGTTAGTTATGGTGTTATGACCAATATTAACAACGATATATTGCATGGCGGCGAGGAAGAAGAGAGAATATAATATTTTATTAGATGAACATTATGAATTTTCCAGAGATTTTTTTTTTTTTTGAATCTTAATTCTAGAGTGGATACTGGATCTTTTCATTACCATAATTTGCAAGTTTAGTTTGGATTCCTGTATTATGGATGGGATGGTTTCTGCAATGATTTTTGTTTATATACTGATAGGACACTGTTTTTCGTGGTTATAGAATGTTGGGACAAGTTTTGTATGCATATCCTTCTCTTGCTTTATCACAGTCTTGTGAGTGAAAGGAACGATTTGGTAACTCAGTAAGACGATAAGTAGATTTGTTTGGAACAGAAATTTTGAGCTGACTTAGGTCGTTTGTTGGTTGATACTGATTCAAGATGAAATTTTTTGACAGAATCTGAAGTTCGAAACTCGAGATCATTTGGTGATGTAGCGGCTGCAGAGGCTGCTCCGAAAGTGACAAGGAGTATAATGATAGTAAGGCCTCCTCAAGTTGATACGAAGGACTCGCCTCCGGTATCCCCTGCCGGTTCGACACCTCCGGTATCTCCTTTAGCCGGTAAGCTTTCATGAAATTTTAAGTATCAGTTGGTGTCTTTTTCTCGATTAGTATCTTTGCTCTGCTTTTGCCGCATACCTGTGGATGCCCTCCAAAGAGGGAGGAGATTGGCGGAGTAAACTAGTCTAGAACAGTCTTGATATTAGTTGAGGGTGTTTCGGTCATTTTGAAGGGATCTGTGGGTGCTTAATTTTGGAGATGCGAAAATTGTTACTGTGTTGTGGTCAATTCTGCTTGCGGATAATACAAGGCAATAATGCAGTGTGTTATGTGTAATAGGTGCAGATGCAATTATTTCATTATTGTCTTGCTTATATAATAAGGTGATATCCATGTAGATACCCAGTAGGAAGTTTCATTGTTGTCAATTGTGTCCTTATCAGCCTTGCATCTACTTTGCAAGTTGCGAGAAGGAAGGGGCTTACTGAAGTTGACTGCTGGTCCTACTTTTCCGTCAAAATGTATTTAGCATGTAATTGGATTGGGATTGTTTTTTGAATATAATTAAAAAATATTAAATATGTAATGTTAGGTGTTATGTATGATAGTTTTTGAAAATGGGAAATATTTAAGATATTATTATTTTAAATTAAAATAAAACTTTAAATTAGAATGGATTTTTAATGTTGTTGTCCAATCACACCCTGAAAGATTGCTCAGCTGGCTACTTTGGGCTGCAGCTTATATCTACTTCTGCTTTGACCTACTGTTGTCTGAATTTTTGGTAATTGACGCCAATCTTGGTACTTGACATGGTATCTAAAACATGTTATGGGGCAATGAAATACTCAGAAAAATGTAGATGTTAAGCTAGGATTCATGCAATAATTGGAAGGGGTATGCATATCTATGCTAATGGATGTGGAGCGGTGGTCTTTTCTTCGGTGGCAATTGGATAACATGGTGTTATAGAATGTTGCGTGGATCTAATTCTTGCTAAGAGGAGTCGATAACCACATAATTAAGAATTGTGGTGGGAGTTGGGAAGGGTCCAGGGGGCTTATCTGGGTCAATGACCATAAAGGTTGGGCTTATGTTTGTCCTTGGGCATGTAAACTATTTTCACGGTCAAGCTTATCATATTTAGAGCTTCAAAAATACAAAAGAGAAATTGATAATATGTAGTAGTTTTTGGTTATATTTTGGTTCATGAGGTTATCCTTTCCTCTCATGTAAAGTGCTCATAAAACAGAGTGGCATTGATATGTTGTATGGTTTGAAAGCAATATCTTCAATAGCGTGTATCTTAGCTTTGCCCTAACTGAGAATCTTGCCACTGTTCACGTGCAGGAGGAAGAGAGGCATATCGGTTTCGTAGGAGGGCTGCATCATTTGCATACGAGAAAGCCAGTGGAGTTGGACCACGGAGCCCTCCTCCTCCTTACGACCTGTGAAATATGATGGAGCGTAGAGTTTCCTTTTTGGGTGGCTGAAAAGTTAGCTGGATGTTCATTATCTAGCTTGTCATGGGATTGTAGTTGTTAGTGTGAGAGCATGTCTGATGTGTTTGATGCTGTAAATATGTTGATGTAGTTCCTCTATCAGGTCTCAGCATGCTACAGAGCTGGTTATGCAGACTTGTAAGAATGTTTGAGTTTGTAAGTTATCTTGCTCCGAGTATGCAAAAGATCAGAGCGTTTGGTTTCTGGCGTCTAATTGTCTGTTCTTTCTGTGTTCGCATTCTTATGTATTTCGTTCTCATTTGGTGCTAGTGTTGTGAGTTTTGATGAGATGGTGAAGCAGCTTCCGGTTCTTCTGAATACCGTTTCGGTGAGGAAAGTATTATGAGGTGGAGAAGTAGTTTCCGGCGTCCATGGTCTCTGCTGTCATTTCAAAATGGCCACAATCTGCTCTCGCCGGTAGAGCTCGGCCACAATGTGTAGCCGGTGGCTGCTTCCTGTCTGGTATGCCTTTAGGAGTGCAATTTGAGTTTTGCTTGTATGCGAGTGTAGGTGGTGAGCCTAAGCTTGCGCATGTTAATAACATGTTATGAAGTGGAACAAGTATACTTCTTGAATCTTTATTAAGACGAACTTTTGTTTCTCCACAATGTTAATGCAGCAACGAGGCTTACAGGATGGATGGAAAGATAGTGTAGGTCTTAAAACATAGGCGTGTGTAGAATCAAAGTCGTTTGCCTCACATGCTGGTTATGGAAATGGACTTCAGCGAAGAAAAAATTAAGCACACCGCTTATCACGTTAAGTTTCGATGTTGATAACTCTTTAAAAAAAAGGATTATTAAAAAAGGATTATTAAGTTTCGATTTTGAATTTGGTCTGGATTGGAGTTATAGTTACACTTATTAAAAAATATTTATTAAATGATATTCTTTATAATAATTGTGTAATTGAAAGAGTAGAATTATCGATTGATAATTTAAAAGAGTAAAATTATTAATGGATAATTTATCGTATTGTTAAAATATCATTGATGGAATAATTTATCGGTGAATTTTCTAGATAATTTGTTCTATAGAGAAATTATCAAAGGATTTGAATAGATGGCTTATCAAGATTATTTATAAAATATATAAAAATAACGGTGAAATTATTTGATTCGTTGAATCTTTGTTTAAATAATGGAGTTATAATTACTTTAAAAAATATTTATTTGTTATGATATATTGTGAAGTAGTGGAAGCTTCACTAATTATGAATTTATGTGAATTATTGAGGAATTAGTAGAAGTTTCACTCATTAGTGGAAACTCCACTAATTAAGATTAGTGAAAAATGATGTATTCTAACAATTAAGAGTTTTATAAATAGAGTTATTATCTAAATTTGTAATATACCATCATTTTTGTGAAAGAAATAATTGTGATTGCGAGAGAAAATTGTGAGAGAAAGAAAGAGAGAGATTTAAAGAAATTCTTGTGCAAAGAATAATTAGAGTTTTATTAGTGTGTAGTGTGTAGATTTTTTTTTCTAACACTACCTAAATTTTATAACACGTTATCAGCACGAGTCTACTGCCGTTATCAAAGTTAGAAGACATGTACACATTTATTGATCTCTATGGCTAACCTCGCTAAACTCAAATTTGTAACTCTTGATATTTCTGAAAAAAATTATATGTCATGGGTTCTCGATACAGAAATGCATTTAAATGCTGAAGGCCTTAGTGAAACTATTCAAACAAATAATAGTGCATCTGCACAATACAAGGCTACAGCTTTGATTTTTATTCGTCGTCATCTCGATGAAAATTTGAAAATGAAATATCTTACCGAAAAAGATTCATATGTTTTGTGGGTAAATTTAAAAGAAAGATTTGACCACCTGAAGATGGTCGTATTACCTACTGCACGGTATGAATGGTTGTACCTGAGGTTGCAAGATTTTAAAACCGTGAATGAATACAGCTCCGCAATGTATAAAATTACATCTCAGTTAAAATTATGCCGAGAAAAAGTGATTGATGAAGATATGTTGGAGAAGACATTTTCCACATTTCATATCTCGAATATTGTCCTGCAGCAACAATATCGAGAAAAATGGTATACCAAATTTACAGATTTAATTACTGCCCTCCTCATTGCAGAAAAAAATAATGAGTTATTATTACGAAATCATGAAGCTAGACTAACTGGCTCAACAGCATTCCAAAAAACTCCAACAAAAGCTATCGTTATAGTCGTGGTCGTGACCGTGGCCATAATTATGGTCGTAGACATGCTCAATATTTCCCTTATCACAATCATAATCAAGTTGTGAAAAATACTGGTCACCTGAAGTGGAACAGAAAAGATCATAAGGGAAAAGAAAAAGAAAAAAAGTGGAATAAAAGCATGAAAATATATGTTATAGATGTGGCATAAAATGTCATTGGTCATGTAACTGTCGTACGACCAAGCATTTAGTGGAATTATATTAAGCTTCACTGAAAAAGAACAATAAAACTGTGGAAGCAAATTTTTCTCAATATCCAGTAAATGATGCTGAGGATGATAATATTGATTCTGAAAATCTTAAAATCAATATTATCATATGGATGTATCGGATTTTTTTGAACACCCAGACAGTAGGATAGACCATTTAATTGGTGATGGCAGTGTTCCGAAGAATTAAAGCCTCACCTTGATATTTTTGTATTTTTATTTTCATTATATTCTAATAATATTTACGTTTATATATATATATATATATATATATATATATTTGTATTCAGATGGCTGTTGTTAATGATGGTGTATGCATTATTGATAATGGAACTACACACACCATACTAAAAAATGAGAAATATTTTTCTGATCTCAAAATGGAAGAAATAAATATTTATACGATAAACGGTAGTACAAATGTGATTGAAGGCTCCGGAAGAGCTAGTATATTGTTACTTAAAGGAACAACAATTATTATTAATAAGACACTATTTTTCTCAAAATTT
The DNA here is from genome assembly GCA_026120185.1 of Voacanga thouarsii. Classification (NCBI taxonomy): domain Eukaryota; kingdom Viridiplantae; phylum Streptophyta; class Magnoliopsida; order Gentianales; family Apocynaceae; genus Voacanga; species Voacanga thouarsii. The sequence continues at coordinate 6,724,100 of JANUWF010001322.1, read as the reverse complement.
AAACGAAATTTATTGAGTTTTAAAGATATCCGCAAAAATTGGTATCATGTTGAAACAAATGAGGAAACTAGGATTGAACATCTTTATATTACTCAAATTCATTTGGATAAAAAATCTGTATTAAAAAAATTACCGTCTTTTTCTACTGGCCTATATTTTGTAAAAATACGTACAATTAAAATTTATCATCTCGTAAACCAGAAGTTTACTGATCCTATTACTTTTAGCATTTGGCATGACCGGTTGGGTCTTCCTGGATCTACCATGATGAGAAGAATCATTGAGAATACACATGGTCATCCATTAAAAAATAAAAAGATATTGACATCAGAAAAATTCGCATGTGCTGCATGTTCCTTGGGAAAATTAATTGTTAGACCATCAGTAGTAAAAGTAGGAGTTGAAAGTCCTATATTTCTTGAACGGATTCACGGAGATATTTGTGAACCTATTGATTTACCATATGGACCGTTCAAATATTTTATGGTCTTAATTGATGCATCATCCCGATGGTCAGATGTATATTTTTTATCTACTCGCAACTTGGCGTTTGCGAGATTACTTGCTCAAATAATTAAATTACGAGCACAATTTCTTAACCATCACATTAAAAATATTCGTTTGGATAATGCTAGTGAAATTTCATCACATGCTTTTGATGCATATTGCATGTCAATTGGGATTAATGTTGAACATCTTGTAACTCATGTTCATACACAAAATGGTCTTGCTGAATCTTTGATTAAAAGATTATAATTAATTGTTAGACCATTATTAATGAAAATAAACATCTGTCTGGGGACATGCTATTTTACATACTGCAGCACTTGTACGTATAAGGTCAGTTAGTTATCATAAATTCTCTCATTTGCAATTGACTTTTGGTTCAGAACCAAATATTATCATTTAAGAATTTTTGGGTGTGCTGTATATGTTCCAATTGCACCAAATCAACGTACAAATATGGGTTCTCAAAGAAAAAAGAGGATATACGTTGGATATAATTTTTCCTCTTTTATCAGGTATGTTGAACCTCTGACAGGAGATATATTTACAGCAAGATTTGCTGATTGTCATTTTGATGAATCATTATTCCCTAAATTAGGAGGAGAATAAAAACAGTATAAAAAGAATCTTACTTGGACAATATCATTAAATTATCTTGATCCGCGCACAAGCGCATGTGAATTTGAAATTCAAAAGATAATTCATTTGCAAAGTATTGCAAACCAAATGCCAGACGCTTTTGTTGACTCCAGAAGAGTTACAAAATCGCATATTTCAACTATAAATGCTCCTATTCGAATTGAAGTTCCAACAAAACAAAATATTATACCTATAGCTGCTGAGTCAAAAGCACGCTAGAAGCGTGGCCGACCTCTTAGTTCTAAAGATAAAAATTCTCGAAAGAAAAGAGGATTAAATGATCCAGAAGATCATATTGAAGAAAATAATGATAAAGATCAAGAGAAAACTGATGATAAAGAATCAGAAGTTGATGAAAGTAACACTGAAATTTCTATCAATTATACCACTTCCGGTAGAAGTTGGAATCAGATAGAAACAATTATTGATAATATGTTTGCATATAATATATCTATTGATGTTATACAGGATAATGATGATCCTGAACCAATATCAGCTGATGAATGTCAGCATAGAAAAGATTGGCTACAATAGAAAAATGCAATTCAATCGGAGTTAAATGCACTGACACAACATGAAGTCTTCGAACCTGCAGTCTGAACACTAGAAAGTGTAAAACCTGTTGGCTACGAATAGATATTTGTGAGAAAGCGCAATGAAAATAATGAAATCATACGAGATAAAGCACGGTTAGTAGCCTAAAGTTTTTCACAAAGACCAGGTATTGATTATAATGAAACTTATTCTCCTAATGTTGATGTTATTACACTCCGATATCTTATCAGTTTGGCAGTACATGAAAAGATAGATATGTGCCTATTAGATATTGTCACTGCTTACTTGTATGGAAATTTAGAAAATGATATTTACATGAAAATCCCCGAAGGATTTCATATGCCTGAAGCATATAAACATTATCCTCGTGAAAATTACTCCATCAAATTGCAGAAATCATTATATGGCTTGAAGCAATTTGGGCGCATGTGATTCAATCGTCTTAATGAATATTTATTAAAGTGGGATTTAAAAATGACCAGGTATGTCCATGTATTTTTATTAAGAAATCTGATTCTAAATTTGTGATATATGTTGATGATATTAATCTTATTGGAACTCTTGAAGAGCTCCAAGAAATAATTGATTATTCGACATTAAGGATGTTGGTAAAATTACATTTTGCATTAATTTACAAATTGAACATTTGGTAAGTTTCATCAATCAACATATATAACAAAAGTTCTAAAAAGCTTTTATATGGACAAAGCACATCTATTGAGTATTCCAATAATCGTCCAGTTATTAGATGTAAAAAAAGATTTTGACCTCAAGAAGATGATGAATAACTCCTTAGTCCTGAAGTACCATATCTCAGTGCAATTGGTACATTAATATATTTTGCTAATAATACATGACCTAATATTATATTTGCTGTCAATTTATTAGTAAGATTTAGTTCTTCACCAATACGACGACATTGGAATGGAATTACAAGTCCTTCGATATCTCCAAGCAGCTACTTCTTGAAATCATGCTGAAAGTATAGCCATTCATGAAGCAAGTAGAGAATGTGTATGGTTACGATCAATGATTCATGATATTCAAGAAAGTTGTGGATTATCATCTATTAGAGATATTCCAACTCCTTTTTATGAAGATAATGCAGTTTGCATAGCTCAAATACGAGGATGATATATTAAAGGAGATTGGACAAAACATATTTCACCAAAATTCTTCTTTACTCATGAACTCCAAAAGAAATGTGAAATTGATGTGCTATAAATTCGGTCATGTGACAACCTCACAGATATTTTCACGAAGACTTTACCGACTGTAACATTTGAGAAGTTGAGATATAAAATTGGTATGCGTCGGTTCAAAGATTTAAAGGAATCATCTCATCATGGGGAGTAATAAACAGACATAAAGAATAGTGTACTATTTTTCCTTCACTAAGATTTTTTTTTCCTATTGGATTTTTATCTAGTAAGGTTTTAACGATGCATATTCTTTATGTAATGGATGAACATCTAAGGGGGAGTGTTATGATATATTGTGAATTAGTGGAAGCTCTACTAATTATGAATTTATGTGAATTATTAGGGAATTAGTGGAAGCTCCACTAATTAGTTGAAACTCCACTAATTATGGATTTTTATGGATATTCATCATTTAGTGGAAACACCACTAATTAAGATTAGTGGAAGATGATGTATTCCACTAATTAAGAACTCTATAAATAGAGCTATTTTCTAAGCTTGTAATACACTATCATTTTATGAATGAAAGAATTATGATTGTGAGAGAAAATTGTGAGAGAAAGAAAGAGAAATATTTGAAGAAATTATTGTGCAAAGAATAATTAGAATTTTATTAGTGTATAGTGTGTAGATTTTTTTTTAATACTATCCAAATTTTATAACATTATTAAATTATACTCTTTATAATAATTGTATAATTGAAAGAATAAAATTGTTATGGATAATTTGTCGTATGAGTAAATTGTTATTGATGGGATAATTTGTCATATAGGTGAACAATTAGGATAATTTATAATGTAGATGAATTGATGTTTCTATAAATGACTTGTCAAACTTTATCTAAAAAATATATAGAGGAATTAATGAAACTATTTAATTTGTTTAATTTTGATTTATATAAATGCGCGACATTTATATGTAAATAAATATATATATATTTCGATTTTTATTTGATAATAAGATGATTTCAAGAAGAAGAAGGGCGGTAGGATAATAAAAATGCTTTTGGAGTGGGATAATTTCTTTCTTCGTTTGTTTGGACTACACTTTTCAATTTCTTAACTTACAAATTTTGCCTCACCAAAAAAAAAAAAAAAAAATCCATTCGAATGAACAATGCAAATCTTTTATTATTTTTTTCCTTTTGAGATGCAAAAGGAAGCAGAGAGACATGATGGGAGTACTTTCTTTCCGGATAATCCAAAGCAACAAAATTGTCAGTAGTTTCTGTATTCTTCTTCGTTCTTTTTTTTTTTTTTTTTATCATTTCAATAGAACAAAAATTAATCCAAATGGAGTCACCATGAATCAGTAATTTTTTTTTTAAAAAAAATTATATTATGAATTGAATCAGTATGGGTAGGGATGGCAATGAGCGCCGAACTGGGTCGGAGATTAGAGATCCCGACCCTATTTCCGCATATGCCCCCATATCCCTATTCCCGGCCCGTCCTCACTACGAAAAAAAGCGGGGATCCCCGTCCCTGGCTCGGCAGGGATCCCCACCCCTGGCTCGTCGGGGACAAAACAATTCCTGGTCCCGGTCCGGGAAAGTGGAGACCCAAAAATAATTATAAAGATTTTTTTTTAAAAAAATTTGTTGCCTCCAATATATTTTTATTCAAAATTTTTTAATCATATAGAAAATTTTTGTAGTGATTTCCAATAATTCACATATTTATCATATCACTAAATTAGCAAGAGTAAAATTAATAATTAATAATTTATTTTATTTTTTCTCTTATTTTTTATTTTATTTTATATACATATATAATCTACCTATAATTTATATAATATATATACATATACAACACATATATAATTCATATATATATATATATATATATATATAATACGTAAAGCAGGTCGGGGCGCGCCGGGCCAGGGGCGGGGATCATGCAATCCCCGTCCTCGGCCCGTCTCCGGTTGGCGGACTGAGGAATGAAGCCCGTCCCCAACCCATTCCCACTTAAATCGGGAAATCTTCGGCTCAACCGGGCCGGGCTATGCCGGATCCCGGTTTAAGTGGGAAAATTGCCATCTCTAAGTATGGGGTTGAATTGGACACACAGTAAACTGAAAGGCCTTTGGCATAAATTTCAATAAAACTAAACTATAAAATCGAAGAAAGAAAATTACAAATAAAAAAGAAAAGAGAAAAAAAAATCTATAGGAAAATCGTATTTTAATTTACATGTATTGTGAATGTGACTGCAGTTTCCTATTCTTGTTCTTTATTTTTCCTTTTCTAATATCATTTGAATTATTAGTGAATTCCAACATAAATTGGTCGATGTTTCTTTTATATTTACCTTTTTTTTGTAACCTTGATTATCATTTTTTTTTTTTGGTTTTATGTTTTTTTGGAGTGTGTTCAGGGTTTTGGTTATGGAAATATGAAAGAAGATGAATACTTGTTTGTAAAAATTTAGTCTTTTGGTTAATGCCAACTTGGGTTGGAAAAGCACTATGAGGTTGATAATTTGTATTTGTTGAATGATTGAAGAATAAATGAATTTGAAGTTTAAATTCTAATAATGTTGCTTGGAAAACAGGAGGGGTTGAAAACACTTTAATAACTTTTTGTTACGTAAATTAGTTAAGGATGAGATTAGATTGTACATTTATATCTCTTGATTTCACATGTTCTTTCAAACTTTTTGATCTGAATATTATTCAGTTTGATGCTCTACTACATAGGATAGCATTTACTTACAATATTTGGTTTCTCGTACTGGCCCTCCAGGAAATAGAAGGAAGAAAATGGCTCTTTAGTTGGATGGAAGCTTTGGGGTATTCAATTGTGTATTGTCTTCGAGGAAAGAGATGCATTAGAGATAGGGATATAGATCTATTACCTCAGGGTGCAAGATAGAGGTGGCACCTAGATCTAGCATGCAGAAAAAGAGATGGCTACAAATGTGCAAACATTGTGAATTATGAAGATATAGGAATCCCTGTGGCAATCCCCTTATATGTGATTCGCAACGGTTTCTGTTTAAGCAGTGAAGAAGAAAGCTTAATTTGCAGTAAAGCTAATAGAGGAGAAAACTGAATCTTATTTCATTACTTCTCGGAAAAAAAAAAAAAAAATTACAGAATCAAGGTATATATATACACATGTGACTACTTCATCTAACTTGGACCATATGGGTCCTTTGATATATACATAATATATACAGAAAGGCTAAATGTATGTGATCAGCTAAATATGTGAAGAAGGCAATTTTGGTGTGATCCTCTCGTGAGTCAGCTTTTGTTATCCAAGTGGCTTGAACTTGAACTTCCCGCTGTGATCCTGGTGTCTACTGATGTGGCTGTTATCCAAGTGGCTGCTGATGTGGGATTCTCAAACACCCCCCCCCCCCCCCCCAAATCCAGGACGTGCATCTGTGTGTGCATAAAGATTGATAATAGGGAGTGCAGAGAGATTACTGTGGAACTGAGTTGGTGGCAAGGCCTTAGTAAAGATGTCTGCAAGCTAAGATGATGAACGGACTGGAAGGGGCTTAATGAGGCCTGCTGCAAATTTCTCTCTAACATAATGACAGTCAATTTCCAAGTTCTTAGTCCTCTCATGAAAGCTAGTGTTTTCTGTAATATGTAATGCTCCTTCACTATCATAGAAAAGAGGTGTAGGTTGATTAGGTGCAAGCTGTAATTTCTCTAGCATGTATGTTAACCATTGCACTTCACAGGTCACTTGCCTCATGGCTCTGCATTCTGCTTCTGTGGAACTGAGTGAAACAGTGCTTTGTTTCTTTGATTTCCAGGATATCAGCGATCCTCCAAGAAAAATACAAAATCCTGTCACCGATCGTCTTGTGTCTTCACATTCTCCCCAATCTGAATCACTGTAAGCTGTTAGAAGTTAGTTTGAAAGTGTAGGAAAAAATAACCCTTGTCCAGGAGCAACCTTAAGATACCTTAGCACCCTATGAGCTGCTTGTAGATGATTCTTGGTAGGATGCTGCAAAAATTGTGATAGTTGTTACACACTATAACAAATATCAGGTCTTGTAGCTGTGAGGTAGAGCAGCTTTCCAATTAGCTGCCTATAAACTGCGTTTGAAGACAATGCTTCAGATGCAACTGTGTTCCTACTTTTGTAATCCATAGGAGTGGAGATAGGTTTACTCCCTAGAAAACCAAAATGCTCCAACATTTCAAGGGTGTATTTTCTCTGACAAAGAGAAATCCCTTCTTTTGTTCTTGCTATCTCCATTCCTAGAAAATACTTCAAAACCCCTTAATCCTTGATGGTGAATTCTTGATGCAACTGCTGTTTTACTTGGTCAATTGCAGCAAGATCATTGCCTGCCCAGATCAAGTCATCCACATAGACTAATAGCAAAGTAAAGCTACCTTTGTCCTTTCTAATAAACATACTGGGATCACTATAAGCATTCTTAAAACCTTGTTGCAGCAGAAAGTTGCTAAGCTGCTGATGCCACTGCCTGCTTGCCTGTTCGAGACATACAAAAACTTTTCCAATTTGCAAACCAAGCCTAATTGCTCAGTTTGAAATCCTAGGGGCAAGTCCATATATACCTCTTCAATAGACCACCATGCAAGAAGGCATTGTTCACATCTAATTGATGTAGGAACCATCCTTCTTGTGCTTCTAGAGATAGGACCACCCTAATTGTAGTCATTCGGACCACGGAGGAGAAAGTCTCAAGAAAATCAACTCTTGCCTGCTGTGTATAGCCTTTTGCCACTAATCTGGCTTTATATCTTTCTATAGTACCATTTGCTTTATGCTTGATCTTGTACACCCATTTGTAGTCAACAGTTGTCTTATATGTAGACAATGGAACCAAAGACCATGTTTGGTTTTGTTCAAGAGCCAAAATCTCTGCTCTCATGGCTTCCTTCTGTTCTCTTGACTGTAGGGCTTTATGAAAACTGTTAGGTTCTTTATGTGATGTCATATTCATTACATAGGATTTGTACTCGGGATTAAGATGATGTAAAGCATAGACTCACTGAATGGAATGTGGGGTAGTATGCTGTGAAGAATTACAAACATAGTCCCTGAGATATGTAGGTCTATGTTTTTCTCTGGTGGACCTTCTTGACGGAGAGGAATGTTCAGATGACTGAGTTGGAACTGCAGGAGGTCCTTTAGTCTGAAAAGATGATTGAGCTGGAATTGCAGGAGGTTCTTCAGTGTGAAAAGGTGAAAAAGGAGAGATGGAAATGTCAGGGTAACCATCTGAATTCAAGGCATCATCTGTTGAAGCAATGAAGAAGAAAGCTTAATTTGCAGTAAAGCTGGTAGAGGAGAAAACTGAATCTTATTTTATTGCTCCTCGGAAAAAAAAAAAATTACTGAATCCTGGTATACATATATATACATGTGACTACATGGACCACACATGTCCTTTGATATATACATAATACATACAGAAAGGCTAAATGTATGTGATCAGCTAAATTTGTGAAGAAGGCAATTTTGGTGTGATCCTCTCATGAGTCAGTTTTTGTGATCCAAGTGGCTTGAACTTCCAGCTGTGATCCTGGTACAGTTCCCACCACCTGAATTAATACAAAAGTTCTTCCCATGAACTTTTGAAAACGAACCTGATATTCGAGTTAACCATTAGCATGTAGCAGTAAGATGCAAAAGAAGTTCTGGGAGAATGAAGGGGTTGGGGACTACTTTTGTATAGACTTGTTGGAAGATTAAAGAAGTCTGAAAGACTAAATTTTTGTAAGATGGGTGCTACAAAATTTGGTGGAATGGAAGACTTTAAAGAAAATGGTTGTCTAGGAGATCTGTTGAAATAGAATACCTGATGTAAAAAGAGGTGTTACAAGGAAAACTATCGGGTAATTGGAATATACAACCAAAGGGAAAATAGGGTTTTGGATTTGCTTTGGGGGCGGGATGGGGATAGTTGGGCCCTTATTGAGGTTTAATTTGAGAGAATTGCTTAGTTTGTGGCTGTCATATAAGTTACGAAAGCTGATACCTTGGAGTATTTTTAGATTCGTGGTAGACGAACCCTTTGATTCTTCTATAACCACAGTAAAGCCAATATAGAGAACTATGGAGCTTGAGGCCTTAAATGAATGAATTACATGAAGGAGCTACGGAAGGATTTTATTGCTCTGGCTCTTCAAAATAAATAAAATTTCAAGATTATGATTATTTTAAACCTATATCTTAATTTAGGAGGTCAATGTGAAGTCTGGTTCAATGATTGTATTACTTACCAACGGGAAAAAGACATGGTAGTGTCTATAGAGATTTTGTTTCTTTTCATTTTGACAAGGAAGGAAAATTCTAAATTCCAAATTCCAGGTTCCAACAAAAGCAAAAACTGGAGAAACTGCATGGCTAATGAGCTCTGACAACTGATGACCGTAGATTTTGTAGTGAGTTCCTATTACTAGATGTTTGTATCATGGAGTCATTTTATGCCCTGATCTTAGTGCTTTGGTTATGGATGAATCAACATAAGAAATTGGAAGAAATTTTTTTTAATCACTTATATAAGTTCTGCAGATGCATTCGGAGAATGATGCTCTCAGACAAATAGAAGTAATATTTGATAGATGGAATTTACGTTCTGTAGTACTCATCCTTGGATAAGACACAGTACTTTTAAGTTATGTAATTCTAATTTTGAGGATTAATCATAACTAGTTTGGGAGATATTCCGCATGATGTTACCCTAGGATTAGAGCAGATTGGTTGAAGGAGATGAAATAATTTAGGATTTTTAGGTTATCGTTTGACAATTTTAAAGTAAAAGGGAAAGTTTGCAATTGGTATTAAAATTAAATAGGAGTAGATTTTAGGTGGAGGAAGCAATAAGAATGGTGTTATAAGTTGAGAATGTCAAGATGCATGTGTGGTCATGAAAAGATAGATTAAGAATTGACCACTTGCATGATATAGTGAAGGTCTGTGGCTCCAGAGGAAAAATTTTAGTGGTTATAACTTGGAAACCTGGAATGGTTTGAACCAACGAAACCTAACAATTATGATTTTCGCATGAGTGATAGGATCAAGTAATACCAACAATAATCTTGCAGAAAGGGACGCAACAAAGTTGCATGCTGTGAGATAATTAAGAAAGACAGAGATGGTCGCTGAACTGAAAGAGTGACTCTAAATAGAACCTAATGACGAATTATATTGGAAAATTGTTTTCCTGGATTCCAAAGAGGTGTATATTTTTGTTTTAACTTTTTTCCCCCCATAAAATTTTATTCTTAATTGTATTAGTCCTTTTATGCTCTGGAATTTCTTTTATCTTTGCTACCTTTTTATGATTAAAGTCAACAATCAATTCATCTTTATGCAGGAAAAACATCTGGTATTTGCATTTCCCCTGGTGGCCGATTTCCTCCATTTCACAATGAAGGGAAACCTCCAACCAGAGTGAACAAGGGATCTCGAGATTTGACTCTTTGTAGGGTCTTTTGTAAAAATACATGCTGTGATGTAACCCAGACGCTTCCAGCTTTTCTATCAATCCGAAGGTTGGCTTCAATTGGAGAAGCTACCCAAGAGTGCTTACAATTGTGGGAACTTTTGGAATGTTCAATCTGTGATGCGCGAGTTGGTGTAAAGCCTGGACCCCTGTCATATGTGCCTCTCTTTGTGATAGAGTGTATGAAGCATGCTCCACTGCGTACTTCTCAATGGATGTGAAAACTCAGGTGTGGTTTTGACTAAGAAGTTATATATGTTGTGATTATCCAATGGCTTTGTGAATTGTGATGGGAGTAGCAATTATTATCCTGTAAATGTTGCTGCTAAGTTTTGTGCTTGTGAAAGAACAAATATGTGATTTGACATGCTGGGCAAGAGGATACTTTATTTTTCTGCACTCTTTTGTCTGTGAAAAGTTGTAGCAACCTCCCCAGTTGCCATATATCTTTCTTCCCTATTATTAATGCTCATTCTTGCCTTGAAAACGTACTTTTGGACTCAAAACTGCTCTTTTGCAAGGGTTTTTGTGCTTAATATTTGCAAGGTAAGTGAATCTAGAATATTAAATGAGCTTGTCATGTTGAACCGTTGCACTTTCAGTGTCTTGAGTTCTCTGTCCCCCCCACTCAACTTAGCTCACGAATTTTGAAAATTTCACTCTGATTGGATAATTGAATACCAGGTTCTAGCACTATATGGATTAAGCGACTTCGTTTGTGGTAGAGCTTCAGAATGGATCTCTAACGGTACAGAGCTCTGCCGTGTCGCAGGTTTCTCAGTTATGAAATCAGATGATCCCGAGGAACCATTGTGTTATGGTGGGCAAGCAACAATGGATTACATTGCCGATTCATGGAAAGCTTCACAATCTGGTGTTCCTTTTAAAAAACAGGGTTCAGGGATTTTAGAAGATTTCAAACAACGGGTGGAGTAAATGCCATATGTTGAGAAAGTTTCTTGGGCAGTAGGTGGAATGGTTCTTACTGCAGGACTCATCTTCCCGAGGTCAAGACAACTCTTTTAGTGGCATTAAAGCCACCTACCTTTTCTGTGCTGTCGTTTCAAATACATGATTATCTGATAACTAAATCTTTGTGTTTCCCAAAATCAAGTTTAACTAAATAATGTCTTTAATAAATATTCGTACGATTAGCAATTAGGGCATGGGGTTCTTGTCTGTGATAAATATTCGTCCTAGTAATTTTTGTCCGGATCTTTTTTCGATTGGTTCTTGTCTGTGTTTTAGTTGGATGCTATCTATGGCTGAACTTGCGCGTTTTTTATTCAATGTTCAACGTTATATTTCTGCATCCCTTTTTAATACCAAAATGGTCTACTACTATTGGTTTTTCTTTGTTAGTGGTTTGGTCAGATCAGATGAACTTTAGAAATTTAAAAAGTTGCTACTCCCTCTGTTTACAACATTGCATTCTTATATGGCAGATGAATGTGCATAGAAAGCAACCAAGGCAGCAGAGCCAGTCTGATGGAGAGAGAAGCGATCAATATTTATCAAATGGCACTTCATTTTATTAGAGTAATAGTAACCTTCAAAATGAAGACTCAACACTGCCCTCTGAGGCGACATCTCATAAATCTGTGTCGTCAATGGGCATTCAACAACAGAAGCAAGCTACAGGACACAAACCATATCGTTATTTGCAGAGCGACATTCGATACATAAATTCAGATTACATCCGTCCTTCGGATCAGACCACAGTATATCCAGCTCTATCTGCAATTAAAACTGAAAACAATGGCTTCACATCTGTTTCCCCGAAGGAGTCCTTTTCATCAAATCAGGTGCTTTCTGCTGATAGCTCTCACGGCCCTTCATTTCAGGTGACTCCTATTGTACCAAATGAAAAGAGAGAAAGTATACCTCGCCAACAAGTTTTCCTATCCCCCTATGGTAGCAAACCTGATAATATGGACTTGGGGGTTCAGGTTCCCTTGTGCGATTCAGTTTCCAAGGAGAAAAATGCTCAACATTTGGGCAAGAAATTAGAAACCTGCAGTGATACAGAAGGTGTCCCTGGAGAAGTAGGTTCTTCTACCTTACAGGAAAGCTCTTCCGTGAGTTCTGTTTTGGATGAAATTTCACTTGAAGCAGCAAGTTTCCGCCAACTTCAGCTCGTGATGGAACAGGTATTGTCTTTCTGGGGACTTAGGAAATGTTTGTTTTTTCCCATTAAAGTTGTCTGATTTGAATTGTCTGGTTCTTCAAACTATAAAAAGGAGATGCAACGTATTTAAATCCTACATTACCTTCGTATGTCTACCAACAAATTTTGAAGCTGCTATTGACTGCAGTTGAATAAGTCATTCATTACAAATTTGAGGCCTCAATAAAGCAAAGCATAGTATATCCATATGGAAGTTAGTCTTTTTATGACGTAAAAGAGGATATCGTGATGTGCTGCTGCTTTATTCCTTCCACATTTCTTGAATCTTTTCTCCTCTCTGCAATTGGTTTTGTGTTTTTAATTGGAAATCATCTAGTGTTTTTGTTCTCTTGCATATTCTATGTTCTCAGATATTGATAAGATTGTTGAACCTTCTTCATTTAGTTGGATCTGAGGACCAAGCTATGCATAAAGGGACAGTCTATACCGCTTGGCTCGGAGTGCCGAACAACGTCATAACCATGCAGATCTGAATGGTAGCTGCTGCGGAGATGATAAAGATAGCAGTGGAGTACTGGTATCTGAAGGCACAAATAAGTATGCATTCTGTTACTCTGTTTTGCTATATATATATTTTTTTAAATTATGGTTGATTGGCAAGAAGGCTAATATTTATTAAATTCCTAATTCTTGTATTGCTTCAATCTGCTAACTTGATTGATGTCTTGGGGTAGTATCAATCAAGTTATTATCATGCTTCCCATAGTGATGATTTTTTTATGATTTTAATTAGCTTAAAAGTCCCCCAAAACATGTGTCTAGATATTGTAGTATCTGCTGGTGCAAATATATTTTGTTGTAAAATATGCCCTTCCATAATGATTAAACTATAATGCTTGCTTGCTTTCTTATTTCAAGGGTTAAACAAAATCTGGATTCTGGAAGGACAGATCTGTAAATAAAAGGACTCACAAAAATTCTCCATTTTCAAAGAACATGAAAGACAACATTATTTATCGAGTATTTTACTGTAGATTGATACTTCTCAAGGATATACGTTGTAAAAATAGTTGTTTCCTGGGGAAGAAAAGAAGGAATTGACTTTAAAGGCTAGCTTCTTCGAGATTAGCATTTGCTGGTTGATGTCACGTGCTTTTTATCCTATTAGTTAACCAAGTTACCTCAATAATGTTCTCAATGTCATGCATATTGATTCCATTTTCTTTCCCTATTCATCTCCTGAACTATTTTTGTTATAGATGTTTCCATACATCAAATGCCATTCTAATCAGGGTTTGCAACAATGGATGGTGCTGTTGGCCATTTTGCAAAATTCCTTTTCTTTTCCCTCAAAATGCTAACTCTTTGCTTACCCTGTGTCTTCTGTGATTCTCACCTATGTCTACTCCAACTGTGATATTTCAGGTGCACTGGGTTTGTGGATATGGAAACTGACACTAATCCCATAGATCGGTCCATAGCGCACCTATTGTTCCATAGGCCATCAGATTCATCTGCAATACCCGCTCAAGATTCATTGCTGCAGTATGCTCCGTCACCACGTGCCATAGATTTCAAACTTGTTTTGTTGGTTCATTTTAATGATAGACATTTTCCTAGATGGCACCTGATGTTTCGAAGTACACAAAAACAGATACATGGTTCGATCACTAGTTCACCTGTGGGGGCTGAAAAATTGGTTAAAAATGAAACGACAGCATGTGACACAGAAAGGAAGGTTGCAGACCCTTGACTTCAAAGCATTGAAGAAGTTCATGCTTCGTTGCAGTTAAAATTTGTGAAGTATATTTTGTAGTTATCTTGCCCGATTGTAAAGAAACATTTTAGGAGAATCCAACGAAGTTCTTAGTTTGTCTGTATTTGTGTCCTTGAATCATTTATTGCATATCCGGCAAAGTGCTCTGTTTGTCTCTCGAACTTATCCAGCGCTTTGATTTTGGTTTCCGAACAGTTCTCTTTTCATATTTCCTTTTCCTTGGAAAGAAGCAGAAAGCCTATATATGGATGACCGTATACGCAGAATATTTGCCAGCATTTCTGGTGTTAACAGACATGGGGAAATTATCTCTTGAAAATTTTTGAAGGATGCTTAGGTGCATTCATGAATGTAAGAAAATTTTGCAGAGTATAAGTCGAGGGCACAGAGGGCTCATAAAATTGGCGACCAAGAAAGACACACAGCAGGAAAGGACGGCGGGAGGAGCTGAGGCTAAGGGTGAGAGTTAGTCACCGCAGCACAGTGCAGAATCTTTGGGCTGAGATAGCTGGTTGAAATTTGTAAAGAGTTGTTACAAATTGGTGGCCTTCTGTTCGTGAGGGTTTTTCTCAGAAAGTTCATAAAACCCTTTTCCCCACCACGAGTGTAACCTCAATTGGAGCAAAGTGATTTTAATCACATTCCACAAATCAAGAACTTACAAATAATCATATTCATAAAATTCCACAATATTCAAAATTCGGGAAACTAACTTCGGGAGTCTCATCACAGGCAGCCATCCACATCATTCCAACTACTTATTGAAGGATTTAAATGGCAAAAATCACGGAAATATTAAGCATGTTAGGGTAACGAAAATTTACCTCTTTAATTAGATGAACTTCTTTGCACTGGAGTAGATGTCTATATATGAATATTTGAGATCAATGGATCATGTCCTTACAACCGTTTACTACGTCTCATTCACGCCATTCACGCCAAGCTTTTGATCTTCCGAAATGTTACCCGTAGTATAGCCAGTGAAAGTTTGAAGATTGGGTTTTGACAAGCTTTATTGAAAGCTTCAACAAGGCTTTCTCTTTGGTCTCTTTATGAACAACTTAAGAACTCTTTGTATAACCAAGAGTTTTCTTGCTAAAAAATTATGAACACTACTCTCTCTTGCATACCTTTCTTAGTTTCACACTTACAACTAAGTGTTCTCTATTTATAGAGGGGAAAAATGAACAATCATGTGCTCTTTTAAGTTCCTTTTCTTTTCTTTAATTTCAAAAATCAAAAACTCCACTCCACTAATGCATAATTAATGAAAAACTCTTTAATTTAAAAATTAAAAGTTTCATTAATGTATAACAAATGAAAGCTTTTTGATTTAAGAATTAAAAGCTCAATTAGTGCATAATAGAAAATATATCACTTTGATAAAAGCTTCATTATTACATAATAGAAAATATAGCACTTTGATAAAAGCTACATTATTCCATAATATATATAATAGATATCCATATATCCACACACGCGCGCGCATGCACACACACACACACACGCATACATACACACACACACACACACACATACATACATACATCTCTATATATATAGCCCTATAATAAAAGCTCCATTATTATAAATCAAAAGGAAAGAGTACAACAATTCATTTTCCCATTTACTCGAGAGAGTATCCATTTGTTTTCAATTGGACTAGAAAAATTATTTATTCTAGGATTTGAACACCCATAGATAATAAATCTCAATTATTTATTTTTCGGGTATTATTAAATAACCTAATAAATAATTATCAAGTCCAAATAGACCATTCTTAACCCTAATCGTTCATGACATTGTAGGGCCATTTCGGGGACCAAAAGACACATCGTCTTGGCTACTAAAATGACTAAAATACCATTACTATATAAACAGCGATATTTTGCATTTTAAATAATTCTTAATATCACCATAAGAAAATATTGACCACAAGGATAATGTTGCGTTAGCAAAGTTTTCGACTTACAGGTGTAATGATTAAAATACCCCTCTATACATCGCCGTACATTAGAGAGGAAGAAATGTACTAACATCTCTCTAAATGACATCTAGCATCCTTAGACTTCTAGTCCAATGATTCACGACTTCTTGGATTGTTTCTGCTTTCCAAGGGAGTTACCCTAAAGCAAACATTCAAGTCATGTTTCTCAGGGCCCTAGATATTTAGATCATTCAGACAATCACAAGGAGCGATATAGTATAGAAACTATCTTTTACAAGTTTGTCTTAACTAACTAGTCACACATACCCAACATACAAGTATGTTGGTCCTACGATAGAACCTCAATTATAACATATCAAAGTACATGCTTCTAGCTTCGTCAAACCACTAACTTATACTTAAGTCGTAGAGTACTAGTCCACGCTGTAGCGATAGTAGTCTAGGTTTCTACCATATAACACTTTAAGAAACCACTACTATAGGTCATGTTCTACGTATTTGAAATACGCTTATGTCATGAAGTGAGTGGACTACTCACTGGCTAAATGTAAGCCATTCTCCATTTATAATTCACAACATAATAACCTAGATATGATGAGATTCTCATTCTCATCAATTGGTTAAGAACGAGCGTTTATACGTTAAGTAACCCGTGATCCATACCTTATTGTGAAAGACCTCCATTCACATTGATCACTTACTTAAACATAACGGGTCTTTTCCAAACGTAAATCGTGCACAAATAAATTTTGAGAATAAATTCTTTATTTAACATTACATCAGATAAATTAGAGGGCATATATTCCAACACTTATTCCTTCCACGCTCTCTATGTTCACTAAAAGAAAAAGGGAAATCAACGTTTCATATTAACTCCATTTTTAGATAATCACTTCAATTTGAAGAAAAAGAAAATGTACGGTTCTACTATAATCATGTTTAGCAGATGCACTGTTAAATCAGTCCTTACCCTAATTGCAACTACAACCTGCATATTAGCAGCAGAACATCACGAGAAAAATAACAACTGCAAAGCAAATCGCCTTCTTTCTTTCTTTTTCTGTTTTTGAATAAAGTTGAAGTAACAGGCATCCCATCACGGCTCTTTAACAAAAGTTGACATAGAATGTCCCCTACGGAGCAGGACAAAGAATTCTGTCACTGTTCCAGTTTAAGTCAGGACAAAATGGAAAACGAGTAAAAGAAACCGGAAATGGACAAAGTAGTCTAAAAAATATTAAATAGTATCAAAATGGAAGAATATTTAATATCCAAAGGCCACAAAGCAGAACTATATTGACATAAGCATAACAAAGATAGCTTACAGCCAATGACCATCCCATATCCAAATCATCAAAACAAGTAAACTGCTAACAGAAAAGTTGCAAAACATTCTTAACATCACATATTTGTTGCACCGGAAAAACACAAGCTTATCCGCAAGTATCGAAACGAATGGTGAAGGTAAGTACACCGGCATTTCATTGCTAAACATTGCATTTTTAAAGGCCTCTTTTCGCAGCAAAGAGTGTAACAACTCTTGAATCCCTCCACGAATAAAGAAAGGGGATAAGAATATGGAAATATTGAAAACCACAAGAGTGTCATGTTCAGATATTATTAAAGTTCTAAGTATTTACAAACCCTTTGGTTTTCAACCTAAGTGTGCAAATATCAGAAAAAACAAAAATGCCAAAAAGAATGCAAAGAAATCAGCAACAGTCAATGTGCCTTGTCAATAACTTCCATAGAAATCAGCAATCTACTTCCAGGACAACATAACCATAAGCTAATATTATGTAAAGCAAAGAACATGCATCTGTTTCACATTCAATATAAGAAATTAGTCTTGGTGAATGGTCAAGCATGCGAAGAAAATAGATTGCTCAGAGATTCAACTCTAATAGAAGTATTCCCAATTCAGGCCTTTGTTGAAAATATTGCATATTTTTAATCTCTCATTCAGAAGGTTCATCATTTGAACGAGAAATTTTAAAATAAATTTATTATTATATTTCGATTTAAAAATTTTGATAGAAAGACAAATATATCAAACGAAAAAAAAAAATTGAGGATCCAAAGCAAATTTGGACAGAAAGACGAGATATGGCGAACGAAAAAAATAAATAAAGAGTTAAAAAATAAAAATAAAATTTGGAGACCAATTATAATTAAAAAAAAGCTAAATATAGAATTAAGCTAATATTTAACTTAACTTTTGTGCCTTACTTTCCGCGCCCGCCATCCCAAAAAAGTAGCATGAGTGTGTAAATATTCCTAGGGTGCCACATGTAATGGTCTGCAGCCCTCCAATTAAACTCAGTTTTTCCCATTTGGAATTCGGACAGAAAACGATGCGCAGATTCTCGATTCGCACTGTATAAAAATGCACGTGCACGCGGCTACCTAATGTTTTCACCCGCCTCCGCTGCCATTCCTCATTCACTGGTTTCAGGATGCTGCAGTATTGATTGTTAGATTGAAAATGGAATCTGTGGATAGTACTTCACCTTCTTCTCCAGCGCTGGTGAAGCTGAAACCTATTGAAGCTACCCCAGAAAGCTTCAAAGAGTTCGGCCAAGTCATCGAGGCCAGCCCTGATGGTGACGAGTTTGGCCCACGTGATGCTCGCCTCGACCTCAGCCGTGGCACCCCTAGGTGCCTTTCCTTCTCATTCCCAAATTCCCATCTTTCAAGTTCTTATTTTTTCCCCTTACCCCTTGGGTTTCTTGAATGTACAGAGTGTTAGAGCTATTTGGGCTTGGGGCTCTTGGAAAAATGAAATCTTTCTTCATGTCCTTGTGTAATTTGCTAGTTTTCTTTCTTTGGCTATTAGCGCCTTTTCTCTTGTTCTTCTTCTTTCTAACTATTAGTGGATAAATAGGATATGGTACTGTAATGGGCTGCTGGGAGCAGAAGAAAGCCCTAAAATCAGACGAGTCGAAATTTGATTGCGCACTGCAATTCAACTAGGACCTTAAAATTGTGTTATTCTTATTAATTGTTCGATTTTTGTGCTTATTCAATTTCTCTGAGCGTTCACTAATTGTTGTTGTAACTATGCATTTACTAGGTTTTACATTATGCATCTCGAAGACAGGGTTCTCAAGTTTTCAACAATAACACATCATGTTGATGTTACCCAATGTCTGGGTTCAATTGGTGGCCATGTCTGGTATCTTGGGGTTGCCAAACCATCAATTGTAGGCCCGAGTGATATCAACAGCACAGCGGCAGCTGACATCGTCCAATCACATTGTGGCCATTTCTATGTGCCTCCTTCTGTTGATGAAGTGCGTGCTTTTAGAATTTCTGGTCCCAAGTTTGTGAAGCTGAATCGGGGTACATGGCATGCTGGCCCTTTGTTTACGGAGAAGGCTATGGACTTTTATAACCTAGAATTGAGCAACACAAATGTGAGTGCTACCTTACTTCAAGTAATTTCGGTTATTTCTGTTCTGTATTGTTGTTCTTTTAGTATGATAAAATTTCATCATTTGGGCATACAATATGTTAAGCTTTCAGAAGCTATGGAAGTCTTGGCCTAACTAGGCTATCATTGAGTGTGTGCCTCTGTTATTCTGTGGGTACATTATAAATGTAAAAGGCATTTGTAATCTTGTTATTCCAAGTGTGGCTGGAATAATTTATCAACTTGCCTTAGTTCTGTGTTATTTGAAATGTGAGAGTTGAAGAGCATTAGGCGTGTGAATTTCATTATGAGAAATAGATTCAATACAAAAACCCAACTCTATCTGGCCCTGTTCTTCTTTATATCTGATTTAATGCTGCATATGCCTTTTTTTCTTTTTTTTTGGGTCTGCGTGAAGGATTTGATAATACTATATGTACATGCAATCATGTGCACAAACATTCACAAGGAAGCACCTGATGCTAGAGCCATGAAAATTGCTTCTAGAAACTGTTACCTTCAGGCAGCAGATCTTGGTTTTCTGACTTGTTATCAGCCATTCTATATTTTTTCCTCTTTTTTTTTATTTTTAATTTTGTCTGTTTGTTTGCGAAGGGGGAAGGTGGGGATGAGGGAACATGGGGAAGCGCTAGGGACTATGACTGTTACTGATACTGAGAAGGAGCATATCTTAAAGAAGGTCAGAGAAGCAGCACAGTGAAGCCCCCTTTGGTGTTGTTTGTCTCCATTTAACAGAAAAACATCCTGGGAACTAAATGAATGCATCCACAAGCTCTTTCTCAGTTAATCAACAGAACTTTAGAAGAAAAAGTGACTGATCAGAATTTTAGTCAATAATATACCAATTTTAAGTTCAGGGAAGTGAGGGAAAGGACACTTCAGGCTTTTCCATTCCTTTTCATCTCCTATCAAGGATTAGAGCCTCACTAGTTGCCTTCGACTCTTGGCAATGAGCTTTGTTTGTTTTGATCTATCTATGTTTACGGTTCATCTTAACTACTTTATTTGTGCTTCGTGTTTTTTGAGTCTGTTGATGTCAAATGAGATATTCATGCCTGTGCTATAACAACCCTTTACAAGTTGGCCTTTTTGCAGACATGTGCCAGATAGACTCTGAGCTGCTGTGACCTGTGTCTTTTGTCTTTTTGTGTGTGTTTTGGAAAGAGAGTTTCTCATCTATTTGAGTTTATCACCTTTTAAGCTATGTTGGTTATCTTGGAAAAGTAAATACAAGAGCAGGCAGGGAAACAGAAATAACCATGTCGTATGTCTGGCCTTACTGGTGTGCTTAACATTGCTTTGTTGTGCATTGTTAACATTTTCACCTCCTCCTTTTTCTTTTCCACAGCTTCACATTCTGATACTTAGTCAATTAAGGTGAATAGAAATAGCTGGGAACTATGATGATGATTTTTAGCGATAAAACTAAAGAAATGTCCATTATCATACTTGGATTGCTAGAATTAAAGGTATATCCAAGTTGTAGAGGATGTCTTGTGGAACTGTGGGAGCAAACCCAGTAACTTGAATGAAGTATGCAGCTGGGATATAAAAATGTTTTGTTTAATCTCTGATTCCTGAATTTTATCATAAAATGATACATAGATCTATCAGATAAGAAACTTGAAGAGAACTTACAGCTGCTCAACACAATATTTTCATCCTTGCCCCCACCCTTGATGTGTTTGAATTTGATTTCGTCTTTGGAATTCATAGGCATCATTTTTCAATACTAAATGTAGAAATTTTTTTCTGATTAACAGGCTTTGAGGTATTAGTGCAGTTATCGTATCAAAAACTATTGTCTGATGAAATTATACAGGCTGATTAATTCTGTAATCAAACAAACTAACCTACTTCTGAAGTTTGCTTTTAGCTCAATTGCTGTGATCTAGGATCAGGCCGGCTTTAAGTGTAATCCTAGTATCGGCAATCAATGGCTGGCAGATTACCATTTGATGCTGATAATTTAGAGTTTTGCTATATTTCTGAAGTTTCTAGTATTTCCCAAAAAGACACTGGGTCTGTGAGCCTTCTTTTGTAGATGGTGTTCAAGTGGCTTTGTTTGTCCACATATATTTGTGATTTACTCCTTATTTGTAAATGATAAATATGTGCACATGGCTTGACACTTCATATTCATTACTGGTGCATCACTCCCTAAATGGTTATGCCTAGAACGCTTCCAGGAAATTTATAATGATCTTGAAGGACTGGTGCTGTGGTAAACGAATTAAGAAAGAAATTATTTATACCAAAGTGGTAATATGTGATTAATGAAAAAACCGTGACAGAAATTCTCTGAGTATCCTCTAATCTTTTTGTATGTGCAGGTTGTGGACCACACAACACATAACTTCATTGGGAAGAACAAGGTGATGTTTTTGTTGGATGAGTAGCAGCTTTCGCCAATATGGCCTCTTTGAACAGAAATATAAATGTCTCCTCCCCCCTGCCCCCCCGCTGCGGCCGCTGCCACCACACACACACACCAAAAAAAAAAAAAAAAAAAAACCTATTCACTTCTGTTGTTGGAAGTGAGGAGGGTTGATGTTTAAGCAAGGTAGCTTTCTGAGAAAATCTGTTGTTTGAAGTGATACTGTCTATGCACAAGGCAACTATATTTGCTCTGGAGTTGTGGATATGTGCTGTTTCAGGGCCTACAGCTTAGAACTTATCGGTGATTCCCATTGAGTCAGCTAGTGGATGAAAGTTTAAGGTTGAAGGATTTGGGGTAAGGATTAGAAAATGCCACAATGCTTCAATATAAGCAGAACTACTCCATGGATAGGCAACAGCATACTACTGTGTGCATTGTTTTTGCATTGTTGGTTTGAGGATGGTGCTATGACCTAATGCTGTATTGTTCCGTTTTGCAGCTTGATTTTCCGTCCTATTAGCCTCACAACTGAGCTATGTCCCAAACCAAGTAGAGCGTATACCTCCCCATCATAGTTCGGCAGCCAAATAAAATTTGCATAAAAGTAGTCAGATGTTTCTTCTATTCGTTTCTTTAGCATTGCAGAGCCAATCTTATATTTGGACTATCATGCTATTTCATATATTAGTCCAACTAAGCAGGAGAGAATTAATGGATATACAATCTCACACCCTCGCCATCAAATGAAGTAACTTGTCGCAGGGGTGACGTGGTTAAGTTGGAGATGTAGGTTTCATTTTCCATACCATTCTCACACCCCTTCCCGGCTCCTTATCCCCTCTCTTCCCTTTGCAAAAATTATATAAAAGAGGAAAAGTAAAGTAGGCAACTTTTGGTGTTGATATTTCTTAGTGATTTTCCAATTTTAGATATTTCTCTTTTTTTTTTTTTTTGAAAGGCAGGATATTTCTCTCCATTACCTTTTAGTACTGTTAATATTTTTCATATTAGGGTATCTACTAGTGACAAGAATCACTTTTGAGAAAGCTTGCAACTTTTATAATCAAAGAAAGACTATATTGCAGCGTGAGAATTTAATTTATTAATATATTTTTTTATGGACAAAAAATTAGATTCTATAATCAAAGAAGGCAAATTCTCAACTCCTCTTCCTCAATGTCCGCAACTGAAGAAATTGGACTAACAAGTGTAGGAGAGAGAGTCCCAGAGCAATGCTACTACTGCTCGCAGTGTTGGGAGAGAACTGCTCAGGCCTACTTCGTTTCTTCTTAATAGGTTCAATGCTAAATTCAGAGACACCACCAACGCCGCCGGTAAGGGAAGGCGACCCAGCACCATCAGAATAATCATCTTAGAAGCCGCGAATGTTGTCACCATAGAGTTAAAGGGGAAGCGCGGTGCTAATGGGTTATGATGCTGTTATTGATGGTGGCTTGGAGAGAGTACGAGTTAAGCTGGGATTGAAGCTGAGATTAGGGTGGGGGCACTAGCATGGGAGACGGTG
Source organism: Voacanga thouarsii (assembly GCA_026120185.1). Taxonomy (NCBI): domain Eukaryota; kingdom Viridiplantae; phylum Streptophyta; class Magnoliopsida; order Gentianales; family Apocynaceae; genus Voacanga; species Voacanga thouarsii. Next base: position 6,700,558 of record JANUWF010001322.1, on the reverse strand, counting down.
GTGGTTGAGGATGCAGTAGCTGTATAGATTGCGATTGGGCTTAGGGATGCGGTGATGGGGAATCTTGAGAATCCATTAAAGGGGTAAGAAGAAAATGCAACGTAATCTAATCAATGTGGGCTTCTTTGGGTGTTGGGGTAATCTGTAAGAGTAGTAGTACACTGGCTTTGGAATCTAACTTAAAAACCCTATGTGCATGTGTGCGTGTGTGAACAAAGTAAAAATAAAAAAATAGAAGAAGAAAAGCGAAGTCGAAAGATGGTGAAATGAGGGAGGATGCTTCTGGTGATGCCCTGAATAGGACTCAGACGGTCAGGGCTGATTCTATTGTCACGGATGCTTTTGATAGAAGTTCTGAAGCTGGAGTGAGTTCGGCAATGGCTTTGTTGACTAGGCTAAACTTTGCAGTCAGACCAAAAACCCGAAGCCCCTTTTCTTTTGCCCTTCTTTCTCCTTTCCTTTTACGGATTCATGGGTGAAAAGTTGATGGGGAAATCAAGAGAGGCTTGGCATAGTTGGCTGAATTTGATGTTGCCGAAAATGCCTGTAGGCTGATACCGCAAGTAATCTTAGAATTTTGGAATTTCATCTTTGATCTATTATTTTATATTTGTTAATCTTAGATCTGATGGTGAAGGTGAAGAAAGAAGGGGAGAAAGAAGGTATAATAATCTGGAAAAGAACTCGATCGTTTGGGAAGAAGAAGAAGAAGAACGAAAAAGGAAAATAGGATGAAAAGAAAAAGAGGAGAAAGAAGAAGAGGGGCAAATATTTGTTAGTGTTATAAATTTTTGATAGTGTTAGAATAAAATCGACACAATAAGAAATCTTCACCTATTATTTGCACAAGAATTTCTTCAAACTTCTCTTTTTCTTTTCTCTCACAATTTTTTCTAACAATTCTTTCACAATTTGATGGTGGTACATTCCCAAGTTTAAAGAATAGCTCGAGTTCTTATTAGTAGAATATATCATCTTTCACTAATATGTATTAGTGGTGTCTCCACCAAATCTTAATGATAGACATTCATATCTACAATTAACAGAGCTTTCACTAATTTTAATATATTCACAACAATTTTACAACAGTTAGTTGTTTTTCAAAGTAAAGCTGTTTTGGTTTAAAAAAAAAAAAAAAAGCTTCAAGAGAAAAGCGCGAGAGCAAGTGGAACGATTTTAGTTTCACACTAATTACTCTTCTCATCCATCCTTTATATTCTCTCTTGAAGTGATTGATTTTGAGGGGTAATGTCTACGAAATATATTCAACAATTGGAACTTTTTGTAATTATTGTAATAATCTTCAAACATGCTAATAATGAGTGAGGCGAGAAATTGTTGCTATTATTAATATTTTTTTTTGTTTTTTATATGATAGTGTAATTTATCACGATAGACGAAATAAGGGGTAGACTGGCATCCGTTCTTTTAATTTATCTTTAAAAAATTAAATTTTTTTTAAAAAACTCTTTTTAAAATTTATCTTTCGTCTTCAAAAATTTTTAAAAATTATAATATTATTTTTTAACGTATTCTTTTATATATAATTTTTGGCTCCATCGTTAATGATAGAGTTCAAATATATGTAAATCTTTTCGATGGCTTTCCACGGGAATATTACTTAAGAATGCTTTAACCAAGAATGCCAAATACTAGAACATACTGAAATCCCATAAAGGTACAAGGCTTTTTTGACTCAGTCTAGAGATTTTGAGTCTCTTTCGTAATTTAATTAAATATTTATTTTATTTTATTAAATAATTTTGATAACTGATAATAATTAAATATTTTATTAATTAAGTATATTTGATAATAAATTTTTGTTATTAATTAATTTATTAAGATATATTGAAATCATATTATCAATTTTTAGTGTAATAATAGTTACTTAAGTTTGAAATTTAAATATGTTAAGTACTCGTTCAATTATTAATTTTTTTGTATATTTAATATAAATTATAATTATTTTAAAATTCAATGCTTAAATATTTATATTTTATTTTTTAAATTTTAATTTTATAAAACCAACCCAACAATATAGGAATTTAGAATAACCATTAATCTTATCATAGCCTCATACGTCGTTGACTTGCAGCAGGCATCCCATAAATTTCCTAAGACCGCTGCCACGCTACTTTCCTTTAGCTTTCTTCCTCGTCACACCTAAATAAATTCGAACTATGCAATAATATGTGTGTGATAATTTAGAATTATTATTCAAACCTAATCAAAGAAAAACTTTAGATAATTTGAGAACTATTTATGTTATTTCGTTACACTTTTTGTTTTCTTACCGTTTAATAATTATTTTTTAAAATACATTGATAAATAAAAGAAAATACTTTATCTTATTAAGTATTATTATGCTCAAAATAGAATATTAATTACCATATTTGTTCAAATCTTGGAGATTTAGATGATATTATAGTAAACTACAAGAGAAGTTTGTGATATCATCTCTAAATATTGGATAAAATGGCAATTTTTACGAATTTTAATTTCTACTCTCGAAAATTAAAATATAGTATTATTTTAACTCTCAAATATTTGAAATACCAAAAAAATAGTCATTTTGTCAATTGAAACTGTAAAGTGCTTACACAAGTTCATTACATAACTCCTATATAACCTGTTTTATAGGTATATTCATCCACTTATAACCCTCATGTGACAATAAATTTCTCTCTAAATATTATAAAGTAACTTTTATGTATGATAGAAAAACACGATTACGACTTGTGTGTTTCTCACTTTTGTTTGTAGATTTTTTTCTTTCTTTTTTGAGTAATTCACTTCTCCTTTAAGATATATTCTTCCTTTCTATAGAAATACTAAGAAAATGACTATCTGTTGAAACTTGAATCTAAGTTATTTCTTTTTTTCTTCTCATTTTTATGTTTGGGTTTTGTTTATTAAAAGTTAAAATCTATGATCTTTATTATATAGTTAGATTCGAAAATATATAAAAGAGTAATTTCAAGATTATTGAGTCATATAAGAGGCATGGAGTCAAATTTTGAAATTATTATTAATAATATGAAGAAATTCAAAGAGAAAATAATGAGATTAAAGTTTAAGAATAATATTTTGAAAATAAAAATAGGGAAATGATGGCTAAAATTTGATAGTTTTGTATTGTACTTAAACTTTTATTATTGTTGTACATTTGTAATGCAGAGAGCTCGAGCTAAATATTTATGTAAGAGGCATGTGATCTACTTCCGTGAGCACTTAACAATTTAAATTGAAAGAAGGTTTATTTTTTAAACGTTTCAAATGTTTAGAGGTTAAAATCACAAATTTTAAAATTTAAAAATGAAAATCAAAATTTAAAAAAAAAATAAAAGTGACTGACATATTTTGCCCCTAAATATTTTAGTAGATTTACAAATATATAATCGTATTAGATTTATAAACTAATCTCGTGTGTTATAAAAATATTAACCAAGACTTACTCCATAGATTGTACTCTTTGCAGGCAATAACAGTAAAAGAAAGTCTTTTTCAAACACTTTGCAGCTTGTATTGAGGAATTCTTACATAAATCTTAGACCCGTGGACCAAATGTATTGATGAGTTATACCGTATAACTTATGTTGCACGCAGTACAACTCATCATTACAGTTGGTCCATGGACCATTGCTAGAATTTTCTGCTTGTATTTGGTTACCTTCTTCAATTTTTTCCTTCTTTCATATGGTTGTTTGAAGATGGGATTTTCATTTTAACTTATGGTTGATAATCGACTTTCCAAAATCTCCATATTAAAATTTTGTTCAATATTTATAGATTCAGTTTATATGAAAGAAATACAAATTATTTTATTATGTAAAAGTATAGAAAGAACATATATAGAAGGGCGGGGGGAGGGGGGAAGGTGGAAGGAATGCATATTAAGAGATGATTCAAAATTCTATGTGAAAAATTAGAAGTTGCAACTTGCATTTTTGTTTGAACCTTTAGAAGTTGTACCAATGCGCAATAGGTTTGGATGATTTACTATTGGAGCGTCACATATTGCCCATTAGCTAGGACTAAGACCCTAACTATAACATGACACGAGTAAGCCTTCCCATACCATAAAAGTGCCCATGAAACCCACACTAAAAGTTGAGTTAAAATATGTCAAATTTCACCACGTACATAAATTAAACCTAATCATAAATGCCCTACGACTATAACTTTTAAGTCGTCCACACTAACAATACATCATTTTCCTCTATAGGATAATTTTAGTAAATAAATAGATTTGATATTTAAACTAAGCTCTAGTAAGCTTTTATTGAATCTAATCAAATTTTTTATTTTCAAACTCGAGTTCAATTCAAGTTTAAATATTACTATTGACCCTAAATTTTTATTTAAATTGAATTTAGATATTTAAGAATTTATCTCTAAATAAATATTATTTTTATATATAATAAAATATTAATATAAAAATACCTTTTTAATACCTTTAAAATTAACTTCAAATCAAACTCAAATTTCAAAATATTTTTGTCAAAGGAAGCTCAAATTCTAATTTAAAACTCAAATAGAAATAGGCGCTTTTGGTGGTCCAAAATGAAAAAACTTGGAAGTTTTGCATCAAATCGTCATAGCTGTAAATCATATCTTGAACTTGAAGTCCAAAAGTAGTATATCATAAACTTCATTCATCTAAATATATATACTAAAAGTCAAGAGGGATAGAAATGTCATAACATATTGTTTAAATAATTTTAATTTTTTTCTCTTCAAATATTTTAAAATCTAATGGTTTAAATTTTAGAGTTTTGTAATGAGGGAATAAGATTTTATCAAAAACATTTTCTTACTCCTTGTATGGTTCAGATTTATTTGGTCGTCATGGTTAGTTTTGTCATTTTCTATAATGTTTTCTTTTTTCCCTTCCTATAATTTTAATGGCTTACTGTGCCTCTGATTTTCTAAAATTCCTACCCCATCCCTAGCCCACCCCTGCGTCACTCAACCTCTATCTTCCAAGGTTTTTCAACTCTACTTCCCTTTTGCTCTTGCTTCGTCATCCATCGGGACTTCCCATTAAACTGCATATTTCATGTTGTGAAACCCCTGGCTTCCTCTTTGTCTTCGTCTTCATCTTCACAACCGCTGTTTGTCTTTAGAATAAAACCCAAACAGTTTAGGGTTTACTATTCGGCAGAATTTGTAAAGATGAATTGCCAAAGAATGCAGAAAACGACTGCATAAATCAGAGCAAGAAAATCATCCATTTCTCGTCATCATGTTCACTGAAGCTTGATAACAACATGTTCGGCAAGGTATTCCCAAATCGGAGCTTTCCAATGGACATCTCCACCTTCAATCAAATCGACACCTTTCACTGGATTCTCGACACGAACACTTTCATGGGTAAGCTCTAGATAAAGCTCTTGCAGTCTACATCCAATCCCCGGGTTCTCCTTTTTTATATTGTGGTGCTGTGACGCTGACCCGTCCCTCTGCGGTGTTTTCTATGCCGTGGTTGGAACCAGGTGGCCAATTACAGCTAATGGCACCTGATGCTGCGTCGTTATCGGCAAAAAATGGTGTCTTTGTAAATACTGCCTTCCCTTGATATACCGATTCAATCCAAGCTCTTGGCAGCGGAGGAGGAGGTTCTAAACTTTTTCAGACGTGAGAAGACACTGGTAGTAGTCGAACGAGGAGCACTGGAAGGCTCTAGAAAGCTCCAGACTCCAGTAGCTCTGAAGGGCTTGACAAGTATTCTCACTATTGGATCATATATGTATTCCATCTAAATATAGACTTGGAGTAGTTGTGGAAACCTCTACCTCAGTTGAAGTTCAAAGCAAAGGTATGTGCCGTCAATGGTTCGTTGTACTTAGCCTTTATTTTATTCATTTGAATTTCATACTTAAAAGAAGTTGAATGATAAATAGGTCAAAGTACCAAAATTAAAAGGTGGAAGGATGAGAGCCTTTGCAACAAGGTCTCCACATTGAGCGTGCCCTATTGGCTTTACAGTTGCATAGTTGTATTCCATTGCTGATACCTTTCAACACTAAAAATGTGACTGGAAATATGTGCTTGTAAATGGACAGTGAAATTTTTTGTACTTTCTTAGTGCTCTGTGAATCATAAGAAAGACTTTGTCCAATCAATTTTCGTTTCATTTATATAGGTTTTTGCCCCCGATTTGGCTATTTCTGTGTTGCCTGAATTCATAACCACAACAATTCAATATGAGAGTTCACTTTTTGTGTGCAATATTTGAATATTTGTAAAAGAAAAGAGATTTGCAAAACTAAAATATTGGGCAAAGATTTTTAGAAGTTGTTGACTTGATGAAATTTCGAGTGTAAAACTGTGTGACATTTGTATGTTTCTAGCTATTGTAGTTGTGTAGAATTTGGTTCATCTAAGAAAGAAAAAGCTAAAATATTATTGGTTATGGTAGAAAGCTAACTTCTTGAGGATAGTAGTTTGTTAGTGCAACGATAACTGTTGATTTTTAAAGATGGGCTATTTGATATTTGTTTGTGCAATAGTGATATTTGTTTGGCTCATAATGACATTGAGCCTGAGTAAAGATCTTAGAAACCTATATTTGTTGTCTGTGCTGAATGTTAGTCACAAGAAACTATCCATTCTTTTAACAGCTATTGGAAAGTAAGGTATTCGATATCTTTGACTATTCAGATATTTGAAATCTAAGCATGCTCAAAGTGCCAACGTCAATTTGTCTCATTCCTTTTATGTTTTTTGTTTTTTTTTGGGAGGAATAGCTGCATCTAGCGTATTCAGGTTATGCAATTGTGATTGATTTGTAATATTTGTAATAGTTATTGAATCTAATTAACTTGATTGATCGTAATCTATATGATCGATGAACTGATGTTTATGATTTTGATCTTTTCTTGTAATTAGGAAATTGGGTTGTTCTTGATTTTTCAATTTTTCTCCTTTTTAAATGGAGATTTGTTTCCTCGCTTCATTTTTGAATGAAAATTTGTTCGTAATTCTTTCGAATTTGTTCTCTAATCTCACTTCTTCAAATATGGAAATAATTTTGTGCAGAAATAGATTCAATTTTGACATATTTTGTTGTACACCATAGTGGTGTCAGATCAACTCTGATACAGATGAGTTGTGTCTGATCATCTCTGATATAGATGACTTATCCAAGCTTTTGAATTAACAAATTGTAACATTCTCTTTGGTTTCTGATCATTTACGTTTTAAGTGCATAGTTTTTTCTTTGCTTTTGTGCAGGTGATCTATGTGTTTGCCTTTGTTTTGTCCCAGTAACAAAGAGTACTAGGATTGTCTCTCAGACAGAGAAAGAAAGAGAGGGTACTGGTTCATGAACCCACTTCACTTCTGCGAGCTTAAGGTCCTCTATCATTGTCCCTTTTCTTGTCTTCATGGCTGGCACTATTAAGTTTGTAACTTCTTGATGATATTGTGGTGGAAAAATAATATGGGTTTAACATAGATTGTAACTACGATCATGGGTTGAGATTGTTGCCGCTTGCAAGATGAATGTGAAGAGTTCGCTAATCTAAATAGCTCAACCTATAGGAATTGTATATGTCTCTACTATATGTGGTATGGTCTAAATCAACATGTTTTTTATTATTTTTCCCTTAACTACTGTCAACTACTATTACCGATGATTATTTGATTTATAATGGGACATTTATTAGTTTACCTATCCTAATTTGTAACATAGAGCATAATTCAATTCCTGAGTAGTTTTGCAATGTGATCTTTTCACACTAGGCAGAGCACCAGTTTGACCTTCCACTCCTTAATCTTCTTGTGGTGTCAATTTAATTTTCTCACTCAAATATGTAATTTTGCCACATTATTTAATCTTTGCATGTTAGGATTTTATACTAAGGATAAAGTTGAGAATTCTTGGCTGTTCGTGAGAGTGTTTTAATATGTATTCGTGTTTGTCATTTATTAAGTTTGGATCATATGTTTGCTTCTAGCTGATATTTTCTTAAAGGGAGGTATAAAGTAGGACTTTGTTCTAAGATACTCTCACGGACAAGCACGAAAAGAAAATCTAAGGTGAAACAGCCAAAGTAGGCATATAAGCCCAAGCATGGCGTGCAGTAAACATATGGCTGTTTCCAGCTTAATGAGGTAGATTGGAGTACTGCACAACAGATATGTAACATAGAATACGATAATGAAATTAGAACAAAGGACGAAACATGCACTAAGGTATACATGAGGAGAAATAACAAAAAGAAACCAATGATATATTAATTAATACAGTTATAATATAGTGAGCCACCAAAAGGGCAAAATATCATTCAGCATCCACCATATGGTTCCTGATATTTCAGGAAAATATTCATATCAGTGCATGAGATTCAGTGCATATTGATGCTGATGTATCTGCATCAAGGATGAAACTATTTTTATATAGTGAAAGATGTTTTTTTGAATCGGCTTGCATGTGTGATTTTCTTCATTCTGTGGTCATTGGTCAACAATCATGTAATATCCATGATATACACTACAAGTGTCTCCTCTTTATGATAACTTGTGCTATATGGTTTTCTCATCATATTGTCACTTCTTTCATCCAGCTCATTGTCCGATACTACCCTTAGGAAAGCTGTCTTTTACTTTATTGGAGGCGAAACTTTCAAACACGTTGCATTGGGAGTGTGAAAGGAAGTACTTTTGAGCAACAGGTGCCAAAAAGTCCAATAAACAAATAGGTTTTGAATTCTTTTTACAACTTACCTTTAGATAACTATTTATTTCCCCATTGAAGTGATTGATTAATTATCTTCTCACTTTAGGGACGTTATTGAGGTTGTACTTGGATTTTGAGATAAATTTGTTAAAATTTAATAAAATATTATTAAATATAAAATCTAATCATTAATGAGAGAGAAAAAAATATTAATATGATTTGAGTATATAATAGTTATCGAGAAACGAAAATTATTTAAATTAATAGTATTATTTTAAATTTAAATTTTAGTTTGCATGTTAATATAGCAACCCTATTGATGCTGATTCAATTAATATAGGTTGATGCAATTTCTTGATATTTTCCCGTTTTGTTAATATGCACTGATGTATACAGCTGTTCTGGATTCAACAATACAGGGTGGAGACATCATTGGAGAGATAGGATTGGAATTGGGAAGACTCTAGCTTTTGGAATTTCTATATTGGATAAGATTATGTAGTACAACAAAGCAAATGGGTTAGTTTGTATAACACACTTTCTTTAGTTGTAGATGATCTGCTATTACTACTAATTACTGTTATTAGAAAGTATAATTCATTTTGTTTCTGGTTGGTTCAGTGTGTGTGTGTTTTATTTATTTTAGATTCGGTAAGAAGTACTTTTGAGGGTTACAATATCTGTTAGTTTTGAATCTCCCTCTTTCACGAACTTATCGAAGAGGGAAGAATCCTTAGGCATTAGTCTTGGCTCCTACTAGAGAATTGGCATTGCAGGTTGACAAGGAATTCTTGATCTTCTAAAAAGGGGTGCTTTAAACTTATTTGAAGTTTAGTTTGTTATTCTGGATGAAGCTGATAAGATGCTTAGGCTATGCAACCACTTTCACTGCCTGAAACTGTTGCAATGTCATATGCTCTGCAGGAATAGTTCTTCCAACAGTCTTGCTTAGCCTTCATTCAGTCTAAAACTTCTGTTCATCTAGTACACCCCCTGATCTAGTACTTTGACATCTTTTACTTCAATGAAACCTTCTCCCTTTGAGCAATTTAATGGTTGTTTCGTAATGCATCCACATAACCACACTTGTATTTCCCAATTTTGAGGTGATTAAGGTTTGTGTCCACACACACATATACATATATTAAAACTTTTTTTTAACACGACGGAAAAAACTCCATGCGTAGCGTGGACACGCCAACTAGTTTATGCTGTTAGCTTCAACTAAGGCTGCTTACAGGACTAGAAAATAATCAAACTGATCCACATAATCGGACAAAAAAGAATTAGAATCGAAAAAAATCATTGACTTTTGATTTTTATCGAACTAATTGTCTTGAAATTTTTTATGTAATATTCGTACCGAGAACTGTATGAAAACCATCCCAAATTGTACCGAACCGAAGAATTAAAAACTAGAACCGAATATATATATATATATATATATATATATATATTATAAAGAATTATATGAGTGATTCTAATTATATATATAGTATATAATAGATTATATAGTTTATTATATATATATATTTATATAAGTAAATTATATAAATTATTATATAAAGTGTTATAGAAGTTATTACAATTTTATTTTAGACTAAAATTTGAGAATTATTAACATGTATTTTTTAAATTTGTAAATAACAACATTTTTTTGTGAAAAATGTTCAAAAATATTTGAAAATCGAATTAGAATTATATTTATTACATTAGAAACGAAGACTCGAATATCCGTCTTGTTCCATTCCAAAACTAAAAATATCCGTCCCATTTTATCCCAAAATTATGGTTCGGGATTGATATTAAAAATATGAAAGAATCAAAATTTTATAACGGTACTAGAGACTTCTAAATTCTCGAACCATTCTAAACCGTGAACACTCCAAGCTTCAACCTACTACTTATCAAGAAATTAGATCCTTGAAGATCGAAGGCGCAATCAATATGAACTCCAAGGTAATTTGATAAGTAATGGCCAGAAATTGAGTTAAAATTCAGAGAAGCCCTCAAAGAAAAAGTAGCACGAATTCCAAAAATTGTTGTCTTTTACAACACTTGGCAAATTTTGATCCACGGCGGACCGAATTCCCCTAAGTATATCCTTGCTGTCTTTGTCAAGGTCTACATTCTCTTGGCAAATTTCACCCACATATGTGAAGTCTCAGTTTGAGCACATTGTTGCATGCCTGCACAATAGCACAACAGCACATGTGCAAAAAAAATTCCGAAATCAAACAGCAAATAAATACTATAGAACAAATGATCCAGCAAAACTGAGCAAGATTAAAATTCATAAAAAGCTCAAGAGCTTTTAACTTGATGAGAAGTGGAACAATGTATAAGATCATAAAAGAATGCCCATCAAAACAGGTCTAGGAGTCTCACAATACAGTGGACATTAAAAACGGTCATGCCTCATGACTTATTTAACCAATTATGGCATCAGTATCTAACCAAACAATCTAGTTCAGAGAAGTTGTGTCCATTTAGATCAATAGAGAAAATCGTCATCTCAACAGATTAAATGATCTAGCAAAAAGATTGTCGGCAAATAATAACATTTAAGTGAAAGCAGAAGCATACTGAATTGGTACAATATCCTAATCATTGTTTCTTACTTGACCATAAACTAAAAGCAAAAAGATAGAAAAAAAGTTGCCCTCGAAGTATATTAGGAATATATTGTAATACAAGAGAAGATAGCAAGGAAACATAAAATATGCTGCCTACCCAGGGAGTTTTTTTCAGAGAACACTAACTGCCAACCACTAACTTCTGAAGGAATAAAAGTTATGTGGACCCAAAAAGAATGAGATTCTATTTAGTCACCCTGAATTCAAACCCTCAAATAAGGTCATCAGATAATCAGCATCCTTCTATACTCGGTTCTAGGGCTGTTCAATATTCAGGTTTAATCGATTTCTTAATCGAATTGAACCGAATAGAAGATTTTGGTTTGATTTTTCAACTATTATGGTTCAGTTCAATTCGGTGTCAATTTTTTTTTGAAAGTTTGGTTCGGTATTCGGTTTAGTTGAATTAAAATTTAATCGAATTGAAAAATCGAAATACTTCCTCCGTCTCAAATTATTAGTCTACTTTCTAATTTAATTTTTGTTTTAAATTATTTGTCTTTTAAGAAATCAAGATTTAGTATTCTAAATTTACCCCTATTTAATAGTATTCTATTTCCTAAACATATTATTCCATTCGTTTCAAAATACTTATTCATGAAATTTTTTTATTTTGTTTTAAAATACTTGTTCATGTATATATTTTTAGAACTAATGATTTCTTCTTATTATATCCTATTTATTCCAAGTCAACTAAATAACTTTTCAAAACTCTTCTTTCTTCTTAAGAATTTTCACTAATCAATAGTTATAATGCTTTTAATATGAGTAGAATAGGAACTTTATCTAAATTATTGTATTATTTTCAACACCCTTAATCTGTGTACAAAATGCCTCATGAATAAGTATTTTGAAACGGAGGGAGTAAAATATAGTCAAAAACTCATTTTATGAGTTATAATATTCATACTTATTTCGATAATTCTCAAGAAATATCAATAGAAATTTGGGAAGAGAATTAAATATTCATCAATATTTTGATTTATTTTTAATAATAATTAAATATTTAGGGGAGAGAGAAATCATTTAAAGTTATATCAAAATTTTGGAGTTTATATATTCCTTAATATAAAGAGAGATTGTAATTATTGATTTTTAAAAGTAAAAATAGAAGAGAATGTTTAATTAATTTTTTTTTAATTTTGCATAATCTATTAAAATAGATAATAATTTGGGACGGTGAGAGTATGAGAATGTTAAAACCCTACCTACTCTGCCACTCACACACAGACAAACAGGGTCCACACACAGACACATTGTTGTGCCTTTCCTCTTGCTCAATCTCAGTCTCGACTCCCGACGTCGACGCAGTCTCAATCTCAGATCCTTGCCTCTCTCAAGTCTCGACACAGCCTTTCCCCTTGCTCAATCTCAGAGATCGAGACCATCAGTCGACAGTCAGTCATCTCCTACTTCTCCTCCTCGTTGGCTCCTCGGCGGCAATCTGCTCCTTCTCTGAATCTATACTCCTCTGTTGTCTGTTCTATCATCTGTGTCTGTGAGCGGCCATTGGCCAACCAATTCCGACTCTCGACTCCCCAGACTAGAGTCTGAGATCCTCTTGCATCTGTGAGCCAAAGCTGACGCAGTCGTCGCCGTTGCTGTCCTCCTTCTCAGCTCCTCCCACTCTGCTTCTCAGTCCTTGCCAATCGCTCCTTCTCTAGTCATCTGTTCTGCGAGTCTGTACTGTGACTGTGGCCAACCAAATCCCAAGTTTCCAACTCTGCCACTGGCTCGCTCTGTCCGCCCCATAGCTACTGCCTACTAGCTTGCTAGTTGCTACTGCTTACACGAGGAAGGTAAGAATTTCTTTTCTCTAACTCCAATGGTCTAACCTCTTTCAATTTTAATTACTGCTCACTTTCTTCTGTCTAGCTTTATGTTTTAGTTGAATTTTTGTCATGTTAATTATGAATTTATTGTTGTAGGCAATGGGCATTCTCAGAGGAAAACAGTTGTGAATTTACTATGTTATGAAGAATCCATGTTTTCTTTACAATTCTAAATATCATCCTGATACTGCGCCTTTTAATCCATGTTTGCATTAGAATTCTATATATGATAGCTTACACGGGTGATAGAAGGGATTTGTCTCCTTTTGCCAAAGATGGGAAAGTGCATCCTATGATAACTTCTTACTCTTAGGCAGCCTATATATTGTTCTAAAGAATTCAGTGAGTATCACAAATCTATGGCTCTTGACTCTTGAATTGAAAAACACCATTTTCCTCTTTTTATTTGTCTCGATATCAATGTCGTTCTTGCCCAACTTATGTTTTTTTTTTTTACTTGAATGGCTTAATAAAACATGCTAGGAAATAAATACTAGAAGACTTGGTTATCTTTAATTGAATCTTTAAACTATAAATTATATTTGACTCTATAAAATTGAAGAATTGAATATCTACGATCTAGATAAAAGTAACGTTGTTAGACTTGGTATAGTATTTATATAGTATTTATATAATCAGCATTTCTCATTAACATTGTACCATTGACCAGCACATCTATTTTAGTTTTTATACAATCCATAAATACTGTCTGATTTCAATATTTTTAGTTATAGGATGTCAGATCAAGCGCACAATATCCCTAGGAGTAATTTACAAGATGATCCACCAAGTCATGAAGAGTCTAATACTTAAAATAATAACCAACAAAGTTCTAAAAAGAGAAGGAAATGACACCATGAACAATTGTGTGGTTGCATTTTACTAAATATACAAGCTGAAGATGGAGGGAAAAAAAAAGCAAGGTGCAATTATTACGAGTCTTTCTTATGCAGGTGATCTTATCATAAACGGTACTACTTCACTTGAAAAATCACATGAAAGGTCTGTTTGAAAAATCCATACAATAATGAGGCTCATGCAACCCAATTAAAACAACAACCACACTCACTTGCACATGCCGGTTGAGATGGTGGCTTGGAGAGATTACGAGTTAAGATGGGATTGAGGTCGGGATTGAAGGCTGAGATTAGGGTGGGGCACTAGCATGGGAGACGGTGGTGGTTGAGGATGCAGTAGCTGCATAGATTGCGATTGGGGTTAGGGATGTGGTGATGGGGAATCTTGAGAATCTATTAAAGGGGTAAGAAGAAAATGCAACGTAATCTAATCAATGTGGGCTTCTTTGGGTGTTGGGGTAATCTGTAAGAGTAGTAGTACACTGGCTTTGGAATCTAACTTAAAAACCCTATGTGGATGTGTGTGAGAGAACAAAGTAAAAATAAAAAAATAGAAGAAGAAAAGCGAAGTCGAAAGATGGTGAAATGAGGGAGGATGCTTCTGGTGATGCCCTGAATAGGACTCAGACGGTCAGGGCTGATTCTATTGTCACTGATGCTTTTGATAGAAGTTCTGAAGCTGGAGTGAGTTCGGCAATGGCTTTGTTGACTAGGCTAAACCTTGCAGTCAGACCAAAAAACCGAAGCCATACGCTATCTGAGAAGCTTTTGCAGTCTTGTAAAAATGGGGATTTTGCCCTTTTTATCCAATGCTGAATCGACGACCTATAAGTAAGAAGATAATTGAAAAATGAGATTATTCAGGAATACATTCATGCTGAGATTACGCAGCTACTACAAGAAAGACCATTTCAAAACCCGCCCATTCAACCCCTACGATGTTTGCACAAGTCCAAATGAAGCTATTATTTGTGTAGACTCATTCCAGAGCATGTACACTCTAATGCTTTGCGGCATCTACAAGAGGGAACAAGTCCTCCATGTCGACTCGGTGTTTGCCTCCGGTCTCCTCCGTGCCATTCGATCCTTGCAACTCAATTGGCAACAACTCGTCCATGACATCTTAGCTGGGTCACTAAACTCCAACAACTAATAGAAACCTTCTCCCAAAATGCTCTATGCCATAACTTTCAAACTTCAAGCCATTTCATTACTATGAACCTTTCATTCTTTTCCCGTGATAGGCAAACAAAATCCCTTTTACAATGTGCAACTCTCAATGGCAAATTGTAAGTTCAGAATCATCTCCATTAGCATCGTTTCATGCAATCTACAAAAGGCATATTACCAGGAAAAAAACAAAAGGGATGGTTAGTGGAAGAAAAACACGCTCACCAAGTATTCGTTTAATTGCCGACAAGAGGGTTTGAGGGTTAAATGATGTAAGGCTATGTGACTCGTCAATTTTACCCTCATTATAGGTGTGCATGTAAAAGTCACATGTTGTGCTTGCCGGATTCCGTCGTATTTGAGGCGGTGAGAACTATAAAAATCTGAAATATATAGATTGAGGGTCTCAAAAATTGAAGGGAAAAAAAAAAAAGATTTAGGGCTATCTCATGACAAATAAATACATTTAGGACTATTTATGCAAATTTTCCATCAAAGAAATATTATATTGTAAGGTAAGAATTCAATTTATTAAGATATTTTTTTTAAGGGACCAAAAATATTAGGTACCATTCATACACACACGTATATATCTTTCTTATTATGTTAAAAGAAAGAAAAAAGAAAAAAAATATGCTAGCAATCTAATGAATTGGCATTTGATCACATCACTCGAAGAAAGAAAGAATGGGGAAGAAAGAAAATTCTCTCGTTTGTTTTCTTTAATTCCCCCTCAACTTTTTAAATATATGATCTTGCCACCACTTATTCAATTATTATCTATATAATGATTATAATAACATTCTCTATCTCCCTTTTAACCTTAAAAACTATCCAATTAATATTATAATTATTTTATAATATAATTATAATCTTTATATATTATATAATAACATTATTATTATTGTTATAAAATTAGGGTAGTGTTAGAATAAAATCTACACACTACACACTAAGAAAATTCTAACTATTCTTTGCACAAGAATTTCTCTTCAAACTTCTCTCTTTCTTTCTCTCACAATTCTTTCTCTAATCTTTCTTTCACTAATCTTTCTTTCACAAATGATGGTGTATTACAAGCTTAGAGAATAACTCTATTTATAGAGCTCTAATTAGTGAAATACATCATGGCATACATCATCTTCAATTAATGGTGTCTCCACTAAATGGTGGACATCCATAAAAATCTTCTAATAATTCACATAAATCCATAATTAGTGGAGCCTCCACTAATTAATGGAGATTCCAATAATTCATAACAATTATCACAAATTTTAATTATTATCTGATTATTCTTCTATTAATAGATTAATATATAACACTCGATTTAAATTGATTATTTCCAATTTTAGAGGTTAATTTAAATGAAAAAACAGGTTAGGGGTCTAATGATATTGTGAAAAATATAAAGAGGTCTTACACTATTTTCGTTTCTTGGGGGAGCCTAAGGTGCTAAATGTGTCTGTCAGTCTTGCCGCAACTGCAAACTACAGAGTCTGAGCATCTCTACCGCCAAGGGGATCCCTGATTAAACCTCCAGAACCACCCTCCTATGCTGCCGCTGGTTATTTCTGCAATCTCCTTTTGCTTTTCTGATTATTGAATTTCGCCTGGAATTGGTAGACGGTCGATTTTTCAAGGAATATATCTAGAAGGTATTCCTCGTTTTCTCCTCTTTTCTTGTCTAGCGGACGATTGGTTCTGGTAAAATACTTCTCAGCATCTGCATTTCTTGTTCTTTTTCCTGATTGTGTTTTGATTTCTCTTTTTCCTTCCTTCAGAAGATGTTCTAGTTTTCTTGTTTCTATTGTTGAACTGGAAAAGGAAGAAGAGAATGTCATTGATAGTTTACATTTTTGCAGTAAAATTTATGCCAAAAGAGTAATCTATTGTTTTCTGGTGTTGAAGAATTAATGGGTTCATCGGAAGGCATAAAGGCGGCAGCCGTGGTGTATAGAAACCTTCTTAAAGCAGTGAGGAAACATGTAGGAAAGGAAGAGCAGAAGGTCCATTTCACTGACGTCATTAGACAAGAATTTCGGAAGGGTAGCAGCCAACACTTCTCAAAGGATCCCTCTTTCATTCAGCAGAAGATAAAGCTTGCCCATGATTACACTTTCTATTTGAATAGTGTCCACCATCACAAGGTAATCCTGGTGTAATACATTTTGTTGGATATGTTGCAGAATTGATGGGACTGGATTTTGATAAGATTTTTTTTTATATAAAAAATTATTTATTGGAAGTATAATCATGCTGAATGAGGTATAATCAAGTTATTGGGTGATTTGTTGAATGATGTATAATCATGCTGATGGGTCATCTGTAATTAATAGACTTCTGCAATCGCTATAACAATAAGAAGAGTTATGGAAAGAGTAAGATAGTTAACTTCTAGCTCGGATGAAAGTTGTGATTGTTTTGCAATGGTTTTATCAACTTGGTAAAGTAGAAGATATGATCATTGAGAAAGAAAGAAGTAAGTAGTAGTTAAGAAATTCGTTGATATGATTTATAATCTTATCTAAACAATTGCTTTGATTAAGTTTGCTTTGCCATCTTTGCTTTTTCTGCTTTATGTTAAATTCCTCCTTGAAGCATTTTGTTACTCAGGAATGAGCCACTTTTTCCCCCTTCGCTGAAGGGTTGATAATGTGTTTGATTGTAGAATACCTTTTCAAGTCTGATTTTGTTTATGTGTGCCGTAGGAATTGTTATTTTCCTACAACATTGCTGTGGATAGATCTGATGAGATGAACAAAATATTAGGGAAATCTGCTGCTAGTGTAGGCCTTCAGCTTCCTGATGCCTATCAGCCTTAGTAGATGGTAAGCTCAACTTCTTTATTGCCTTGAAGTTTTTTCTGCATCACCAGCAAGTGCAGATATTTCAAGCTAGTCTAATAAAATCATTAATTAACTTTTGAAAGACGGAAGCTTTATTCATTTTTTATTTTTGCCCTTTTATCCTTGAGTTTGCTTCTGCCCATTGGCCTTTCTAGTTGCTGGTGGTGTATTTGGAAATGACTGTTGTTTAAGAAATGTACTCGATTCAGTCTGTTTTTGAAACACTTCTAAAAGCAGAGAGAACATGATTGATTGAACAATTAATTAATCATCTCCGGTTGCATTAAAGTCTAGATTGTCTCTCTACAGCTGTTTTTGAGTATCAAATATTCCTTTGATTTATTGTTAATTTTTCTTGCTGCTCATGCAAAACTATGCACATTCTTTAAGATGGAAGTCTTGCACTTTTGAAACTTCCTGCAAAATCTTAGGTCCTTGTAACAGGAAAGGGATACTATATTAATTGGCTCTGTCTTCACATGGATCAACAAGTTCTTAAGTAACTCTGTATGAGAACAGTGTGATTCTTATTCTGATGTACTTTGTTGTAGGAAGCTGGCAAGAGTAGTAGATAATATTCATACTCTGGGAAAATATGGCTAAATGGTGTATTTTAAGAAAGTAATGTTGTAAATATTGTTAACATACCAATTTATATAAAGGTTTTCTAAAACTTGACATAAGATGCATATTTCATGTATATATCATGATTTAAATTTGTCTTGATAGTTAGTTCTATTGTTTGGATCGGATTATGTGCTTATTGTAGCAGACGGGACATCTAATTGGTCTTATTTTCCTCTGTCAAGTTTGAGAAATGATACATATATAACTAATAATTTGGCATATTAACTGTGTTCAAATATTAATGGTGTATGAGGATACTTAGGTGCAAGTTTTTTTAACAGAAAAAGTTCAAATGTTTAGTTTCTCAAGAAGAATATATGTTAAAGGTTTTTTATTCAATGCAATATTTAAGATCCTTAGTTTTTCATTCTCAACATCTTCGGCCATTTTTCATTTAAAGAAAATTGTATCTTCCATTGCAGTAATCTATACTTACTTTTTACAGTCAGCGAATCGGGTATTATTTGTATGCTGAATTGCCAGCATAGGCAGATGCCTCTGTGTTGATTGACTTTGATGTGACATGAACTGCAGCCTTTGAGTTTATCCAGGTTATTTAGGTGACTGTCCTTTCTTGCTTTCTTTGGAACTTTCAATAAAGTCTCGGTTATTAAACCTTTGGATATGACTTTTCCTATTATTTGTGAGAATGTAGTTTAGTAGGCGATCAACGTTATATTGTTGTTATATTACATTTTAAAAGCAAAGACTGCATCAGAAAGAGTGGGCATATGATTGTAGTGAAGTTTTCACTGCTGTTTCCTCTTTTTATGCATATATGTAACTTTGTGAATCACTTCATTTTGTATTAATTTTTTGTTGTCTTTTTAGTGATGATTCTAGCAACTATGTCACACATTAGTGCACTTCAAATCATGTTCTCGTGCATTTCTTTGTTTTTTTCATGTTTTTGGGTAGTGACTGAATTTTATGACTTAAAAGTGTAGTATTCTCTGCACGTCCTTATCTATATTACCTCTATCCGTTATATTTATTAATTATTATTTGGGACCACTTGGTTGTTGTAGATTGTGTTTTCTTAGGCCTCTATAATAATTTATGAAGCTTACCTAGTGAAGTAATACATTGCTTTCCTGTTTGGATAGTTCACGAAGTAGAAAATGGAACCAAAAGCTATTAAATCTATGTTGACTTTTCTTCTATTCCATGTATCGTTTTTGTTAAAAAAGAGCTATAATTCTCTTCCAGCCAGCCCCATTTAAGCATGTTCTACTTTTCTTGTCTCATATTCCATGCATGTCTATTTTTCATCAAGCTGCTTATAAGCACTGTCGTTCCTCCAATAACTGTGATTTACTAATTAGTTCCATAAGAATCAATTTTATTGTACTCAGACCCTGCCGCTTTTCATTCTTAAGGATTGTGTCAACTTGTAGATTTATGGTGCTGATTGTTTGCTAATACATCTCTCTTTTCTTCCCTGCTTGTTTACGGTTAGCATTTCCTTCAAGGTGATTAACAAGCTGTGACATAATTTTTGGCAGATTAGGTTGCTCACTGGTGGACTGTCTGGACATTGGACAGATTGCTTCTGTTGTTTCAATAAACCTATGTAGAACAGTGCTGCGTAACTATTCCAGGTCATCAAGAAGGCAGGATAAAGCAACAGTGTTATGTGCTATCAATCACGCCTTTAAGAATTTGAAATTTTGATATAATTCTGTGCCTTGACCTCAATTATTTGCATCTCTTGTAGTTACTTAGCTCGAGACATTGTAACCATTTTTTATGGTTATCAGAAATCCTCACAGGCAAAGAAGTGATAAACCTTCTGCTATTCAGCATTCCATTCATCCCCACCCCCCCAAAAAAAAAAAAAATGCATTCTGCTAGTCGGGTTTTTCAAAATTTTCACAAGTTATTAATATACTAAACGTGCAGGGGAGAGTGAATTTTCTCTGTACATTATTTTGATTTTTTAAAATTATTTTTACAGAATCTGTCTGGGATTTAACTGTGTTTTTAACCAAGCTTTGTAGTTGAATAATAGTTTTCTTTTTTTTTGGGGGGGGGGGGGGTGCGGTGGGGGGGTTTGTGGGGGCTGTGTTCTGGATGCTTCTAATGTTTAGTTCTACATATCTTACACCCTAAAATGTGGTTCTCTAACTTTCCAGCAGTTAGAATTGGTGGCAGTCTAGGATATTTCTTTCATTTACAGGTCCCCTCGTATGCTGAAACTGCTTCGCATAGTCCATCAAAGGGAATCTCTTTAGGGATTTTAAAAAACTTGCAATTATTATATAAAGCTGTTTTTGGCTTCGTACTTTTAAATCTTGATTGGCTGGTTGAAATATCTTATTCTAATGACCTGTGATTAACACTTGTTTTGTCTTGTCAGTGACGCAAGGTATGTTATTCTGATGTATTGTGAAACACAAATTTGAGCGTGGAAAAAGAATTGCAGTCCTCCTAGTCAAAGAATACTACGTCTTGTTTTGCCCTTTTCCAATTGACAATCAAAAGAACTTTCGAAGTTGAAGAACCCCTTCTGAAGCCAAGATTGTGGAGAATTTTTGCAGCAAATTTTAATTGCCAGAGGGCATATACCAACTTGCTAGTAGCGGCCACTTGTGTTGTGGTGGTGGTTCCAGACTACTCGCGGTGACGAGCAACACCGCTCTGCCGCCAGCGCAGCAGTTGCCACCATAAGGGGTGCCTTCAATGCCGTAGCATTCAACGAAGCATAGCTGGTGACAAATGTCTCGGAGTAGGCTTCATGCTGGCACTGACTGAGCCTCCATCAGCTTTACACCTGAATGTGCCAATATGGGAATCTCAATGACAAAGTCAAAAATTTAAAACTATGCAAAAGGGATTAAAAATGACGATATACTAAAATCCTTTCAGCATTGATTTTAAATTTGCCCCGGGAAATGTCATTAATTTTAATTATAATTTTGGTTTTGACGCTCATTAAAAATGGGGTATATTTGGAGCGGGCAAACTCATTTTGAATATTAGTCCACCTTTAATGATTGCCCATTGATATCTGAATTGAGTGCTCTTAATTAAGGAAAGCAATCTTGAATTTTTCAAACCGGTACTCGTTTGTTCTTTTGTAACGCCCTGTTCAATTTCAAATCTTGATGCAAAACCCCAAAGAAAATCTCTTCCGAGCAGGTGGGTTTTCTTGATATATGAGCTTAAAACAGCGTGCTTATCGCTTGATTGACTGCAACTTAGGTTGTAGATGGAACGTGAAGATGATGATAGGAAGCTCAGTTTTAGCTATGATATTAGAGGAGAAAAGCTCAGACTGATAGATGTCTCTAAAGAGGACGATTTTCTCATTGATTCTCCTCTGTTTGATTCTCTTGAAGACCTTCGACTCTCGGGTTTGATTTTTCTTTTTCTTGAATTTTTATTAAATTAATTGTCATTGATTCTGTTGAATATCAATCGGGTTTGCAGTTGTTATGTGAAATCAGTGGTGAACAAGAATGTTATTGTTCATCTACATCCTTAGCAGGGATGCTTTTCTTGGTTGTCTTGAAGCTTGACCATAAACAGGAATATGGTTCTGCTTTGGATTAATCACTTTGGTTCAATCTTTCCCTTTTCTTGCATCTTGCATAGAACAATTCTTAGTTTGCTGATGGTTTCCTTTATTGATTTTCTTGAGATCAATTCAGCCTTTACAGTTTCCAACTGGCACCAAATCAGCCTTTTCTCGCCATTTCTCTTCTCTCGTTTTAGTTCACTTTTTCCCCAGACTTTCTTATACGTAACTTGGTAATGTCATTTCCGGTATCAATATTAAATTTTATCAAAAAAAAAGCTTCGTTGATCAATATTACTGAAATATTTGTGAAATTAAAAAGTATTTCTCACGTCAAATGACAGTCAACTAAACAGGCAATTCAATGTCACTGGTTGCTTTGACATATATAGCAGCATTCTAGTTGCTGTTTAGTTAGATTACTTGTAGTGGAACCGCACATCTATCAGAAAATGGATGGATGGCTTTCATTTTTCATAAAGCACAAAAAATGAAAATAAACAAAAAACAGATGCCTTGGACATTGCCAACACATACTGTAAGGTGACAATATGGTGGATGGTTTTCGTTGTTGAATGCTTTTTCTTGGGATATTTCAAATGAAATGTTGGCGTCATTTCTTTAGTATAGTTCATGTTTTCCCGGCTTCTGGACACTATCACTATTGCATGGAGAAGTTTATGCTATGTTTGTCATTTCATAGGTTCCTATATATGTTCCATAGGAGACATGATCAAGAATCCTTTTCACAAGCACAAGAAAAGATGCACTTTTCACCCCCCAAAAACAAGCTTCTGTTAATTCACCTGTGCTTGGATTTGTTTTACAGTAACATTTGATCGTACAAACGAGCATGAGGATATCGAAGTGTTAGGGTCCCAGAGCTCTCAAGAAGGCAACATCTACAACACCCCACTCTCTAGGTAGATGTCGTTGGATCAGGACTCTTTATAACGATATACAAAAGAAAAAAAAACGTCTAAATAAAATTAAAGAAATAATCTCATTACATTCGAAAACAAAACTTATATAAGTTTGAAAAATCAAAACCAACAAACGTCTCTTGAAATAAATTCAAAACAAAACTAAATAAATAATAAGTTAGAAATTAAAGAAATAATCTCATTACATCCGGAAGCAAAATTTATATAAGTCTGAAAAATCAAAACTAACAAACGTCTCTTAAAATAAATTCAAAACAAAATTAAATAAATAATAAGTTGGGGTTCATCTCCTAGTGCTTCATCCTATTCAATATAAGCAATCCTCTGAAATCGTGATATAAAATGTGTGAGATTGACATCTCAGTAAGTCTCGTGTGTGCAAGTGTCAATTAAAATCATTTCGTGTATGCAAGTTTATCTAAATCACAAAAACGTGTTTGCAAGTCAATCTCATCAATAATAGTTATATAAAGGAGCCTTACTCAATAAATTCAAAACAGTTCATAATAAATCAACGTTTCATCATATTCATAATTCATTAAGTAGGGATTAGCAAATGATTCAACAATATAGTAACACAATCCATATCATGGTTACCGTCATGATAGCTTCCCAATGTATTCTTTCAACAATGGGCGGTGGGGAATCCACCCACTAGGAGGTACCCCTTCATCTCTACACTCAACATTCCGATTGTCCAATCTGGATAAACAATGTCCACATAAACCAATATACTAGCGCATACGACTTGACTAAATAGTACTTTGAAAATAGCCTCGGTTGGAAGACTCACTCTTAGTCTTTAAGACTAGTACTACTAGCCTACCCTCGCTGAGTACTCAACGCTCCCCATTTAGGGACAAAATCATTTTTTCCTTTTTCAAAAGTCTTTGATGAGCTTGATAAAATATCTAAGTACCGCTCCATAGTAAAATATTCATGTTTGCTGGATGCATATGGTGAGAGCAGCCAAGTTATACATATGTCTTACTAATTCACACTAAGTTTCTTTGTGATTGTGGCTTTCAATGACCTTTGAATGATTTGTTAGAAGCTACAGTCCTAAATATATTCTTCTTAAGAGTAGATGATTTATTTGTGCTATGTTTCTTTTCAGGCTTAAGGAAGATTGCTACCGGTCATCAGCATATGGTGTGCGGAATTATGTTCATCTTGATTTTGGTTGCTTTTTACTTCCTGCGGATGAATAATTTAATTTAGCTCTTCACACGAAGACTAAACCAGCTCCCCAAAGGCACAGAATTCGAAAATCGGATACGACTGAAATTGAGGTATGTTCACGAATTTGAGAAGGCATGCACACGAACTAGGATTAATTGTTTTCTGCTTTTATTTGATACCGTTTATATCCTGAAAATGCTTTAGTTCTACTCCCTAAATTTCATACCCCCTCATAATTTTCCCGAATGGATTGCTGCTCTTTTCTAGCTGGTTTGGTTAATTCATAGCAGTGTGAGCATACGGCAACGAATCATTTTTACTCATGCTTGTGTAGATGCAATATAACAGAAATTGATAGTGATCCAGTCAAGACATTGCTGACTTATTAATTTTAAATAAATGAAGCATGGTTGTAGAAGAGAAAAAGCTTCTCTCAAGCCTCCCAATGCATCTAAAGGAATGGAAAATTTATTCAGAGGACAAACCACAAGTGCATCCTTAAATGAATATGGTACTGAAATCAATAATAAAACTGTAACTATATCTTTGAGCACAACAAAATGTCGGTCAGCTATATCTTTGAGACATCAAAATCGTAAAATTTCAGGGACAGAAAGGGAAATCTGCTCAAAATCCATAGAGGTCGATGCACAAGAATGTAGTCGAGAAAGAGTTGGCCAGACATCTGGTCTGATGGGAGAATATGATCAGAGACAAGTTAAGGGAAGGTCGAAGAAGAGAATAGGCATAGAGAATAAGGGACAACGAGATAATTTGGGGATCCAAAAAGAAGATAGGATTCAAAGAATGGAAGAGAAAATTGCCAGCCAGCAAACTGCTGTGGATGATCTGCATTTACTGAATGAAGACAAGACAAGAACTCCAACCAATTGGGAGGACAAAGTTAATGATTTAAGTAGATATTTTGACATCATTGATTTGAGCAAGGACGTGTTGATGGAGTTCGAAGGAAACAACATTCCCACTGTAGTGCCAAAGATCACATGGATATCAATTCTCCATACTTTGATAGGAAAAGCATTCTTGATGACCAGTACCGAGACTTGCCTAACATTTCCCCTAATCCTAGTCGGTCCTCTCTTTCCATAACTGATATTTTACCAAGCTCCAGAACTCCACTGGCAGACAAAGCCTCTATTTGCAATCGGAATGGATTGTTTAAATCCTCAGTGGAATCAACAAAAGGAAGGTTGGTGGCCAAAGCATCAGCTGTTTCTACTTTTGAAGGCATTGATAAAGAGAACATTTAAGGTTTTTGAAACCATAGGTTCTTTCTCAGCTCTGTTTTTGAAGCATTCTTTCCAACTCCAATTTTTTCAGGTGCTCTTCAAGATGCTTATAATTTTTCATTCAAGTTGCTTTTATGCCTACACCCATGCAGATAATAAAGATTGTTGAAGTGAATTCATTTTGCTTGGAAAACTTCAAACTCTTTTTTATTTTTCAAATACTGCAGACAAATACAAATAAAATTCAGGCGATCATCGGGCAGGCTTTTCCAAGTTCTCTCAGGTAAAGAAGTTGTGGAAGAACTTCTCTCAAGGAATTAGGTATATACTGCAAATTAGTATGTTCTGCTACTGAGACACAAGCTGCAATCTCAACAATGCTACTACTGCAATAAGTGCAGACTGGGAGGATATGGCAACATCTGCTATATTTGATTCATGGCAATAGAACTCAGAAATTTTACATTTCATAAATTCATTGTTCTTTCCATTTCATGTTTTAATATTTCCAATTCATCTCAAGGATTGTCCCCGATTGGCCTTCCCCATCTTCTCCTCTATTTTTTCTCCTGTGGCTGGAGCAAGAACATATTTGAAGCAGGATAAATCCATACAAACACTAATTTCTTGTTATTCAGTTGGAATTCCAAATTGTATTTTTCGTATACATGGTTGCTGATACTTGTCATCATGTTTCCTTTCTCCCCAGGGACCTGGTCCTCACCAATCCACTTTCTAGCTGATATGCTCACTTCTCTTGGTTTTGATCTAACGAAATTCACATCCTTCATATCGATATGGTAGGCTGCTTTTTTTTTTTTTCCTTTTTTCCTTTTTCTCTTTTTGCCTAGAAATGAAATCAGAGAAAGAGGAGAAATTTCAGTTCATCTGTGTATACTGAATGACATTGTTTGTCAACTTAGATTTACATTAAGATTGAATTACATAAAAAAGAGCTAAAGAGTTTACGAGAATTATTTTTCTAAACAAGAAAGCTATTTTCCAACCAAGACATAAAGTGCATATATAATTCCAGGTAGGTATGCGAGTATGGTCAGCAACAAACAAATCCAAAACTCTATCTGCAATAAGAAAAGAAAGGGAAAAAAAATCAAAATCCCAATCAAACGAACAAGAAATAAATAAATAAATTGCAAAATTTAAATAGAAAATGTTGGAAAGAGATGGAATCATTACCTCACATTCATATCGAAGGAACACTCCAACAGGTGGTATCAATACTGCCAGTATCACTTGAACAAATGTGGCTGAACCCATATGTGTGTTTACTGCAAAGGGCTATCTCAAATTGGCCAAGAAGACAATGGATTTAAGTGCTAAGTTATGTCCCCCAATTGTAAATCGATATCCTGATCCACTCTCTAACATATGAATGTATTCATT
This sequence comes from Voacanga thouarsii, assembly GCA_026120185.1. Classification (NCBI taxonomy): domain Eukaryota; kingdom Viridiplantae; phylum Streptophyta; class Magnoliopsida; order Gentianales; family Apocynaceae; genus Voacanga; species Voacanga thouarsii. The sequence goes on along the minus strand of JANUWF010001322.1, from coordinate 6,673,607 downwards.
GATGTATTTCTTTTGAACAAGTCATATGAAAATGTTGTAAAACGAGAATTGAGGGTAAGATTAAAAGGTAGAGAGCCTAACTAACGCAGTGGAATAGGTTAGAGCAACAAGAAATATGCCAACAGTTGAGGAAGTAAAAAAGTTGCAAAGTAACATGTGGAAGCCAGATTGTGACAGATTATAGTTATATAGTTGCCTTTTGACTCGGGACGTCTGATGTTTATGGCGACTTAGTAAATATGAAAAACAATCAAAGTGGATCAAATTAACTGTGATTATCTCATTTCTGTCAGAGATATTTGGATACAATTCACTTATATGCTACTTATTGCCTTTGTTGGTTTTTCACTCCTTTTTTTTTTCTAAAAAAAATGCTAAAAGTCCATTAGTGAATTGGCTCCCTTTCCTTAGAAAAGAGAAGAAAAGCAAAAAATGACTTGGCTCCCTGCCTAGGAGGTAAAAAAAAAAAACCCAATTATAAATGGAGATGGTTAGAAACAAATGTAATTACATAAATTAAAGTGATTTTTATTCTCTACGGTGAGGAAATCGATAAGGTAATAAGGATTATTTGAACCTATTTGCAAGGGTTAAACCAGAACTCGAAGACAATTATAACAAGTAATGTATTCCTCTATCATAAAATTTATGTCAATTTAAAATATGAAATTAAAAAATTATTAAAATTTATATAATTATAATAAAAAAATAGTCTATTTATAAATAAAAATAAATATCTATTAATTATTATTTTTTATATATTCATTAAAAATGTACATTAAATAATTAAAAGAGAAGTAAATTAAGAATATAAATAATAAATTTATTTTTAATTTATAATTGATAAATATTTTATTATAATAAAAAAAATTTAACATAATTTTTAAAACGGAGAAAATATTATTATAAGAAATTTTTAAATTTTTGGATGGGCAAATGATTATATTTATAAAAAAATTCCTGAAATATTAGCTTTTCTTTTACAAGATTAAAGATAAAAACGTTTTTTTTTTAATAGAAAATTTGGGCAGACGGCTGTAATCCGCCCTCCGCTATCCCCTTTGGCTCTATGCTTATTTGTACGACACCCCAAACAACTTACCATTTGAGGGAAATTCTAAGGTGTAGATCAATGCTTTTGAGTGTTATATCATGTAAAATAAAAATTGTATACTTCTAAAAAAAAAGTTGATTCACATGGAAGAATTTTACACTATTTGGTAAGAAATTTTATGACCTCATCAACCATACTTACTTGGCCAAGTCAAAAAGTTTATACCGATTGAGTTTAAAGAATTTTTACAATCTCAATTAATCTTTTTCTTGCCACAAGAAGGATTCTTTTATAATTGAATGCCTTTGATAAATGAAGGACATCATTTAAATTTGCATATAACCTAAAATGCATTGGTGCTTCCCAGATTTATATTGAGAAATCGTCGTTGAAAGATTATATGGAATCATCCAAGTTCACTTCTGAGAAATTATATGATTCCACAGAACTCAAATGCCCATGAAAAACACAGCTCAACTTCCAAGAAAAGGGAAACTTAAAGGAACAATTCCTCATTAAACAATCCTTATGCATGTCCATGTTTCTGCTACAAGGAGAAAATAATCATATTGTAAAATCTTGAAAGTGTTCCAAGCACAACTTTTCCTTACACTATCCAACTAAAACATAGAGTGCATAAATTATCCCAGGTATATATCCCAATATTGTCAGCAACAAGCAAATCCAGAACTCTATCTGCAACCCAAAATGGAAAAAAAAAAGAAAGAAAAAGAAAAGGAAAAACCCGATTAGATAATATATTAACAAGAAAAAGAAAAGGAAAGAAAGAGCGGAGAAGGAAATTAAGGAGGGTGTTTATTACTCCACAGCCATAACGAAGGAAGACTCCGACAGGAGGCAACAGTATTGCAAGAATCACTTCAACAAATGTTTCCGAACCCATGATTAATCGTTCTTCCTGTACTAGGATTTGGACTGAATTTTAAGGTATTTTTGAAGGGTTCTGAGGTGGCTTTATGGGGACGGTTTTGGCAGCTACGTGAAATTGTGTGAAGTAGAGAACAGGTTGAGGATGGGAAGAATGTGTCAGCTGTTAGATTCCTGAAGTGTTTACATGCAACCACGTGGAATTTTGCATGTCTACACGTGGTTCGGTGGAGACACGGAAATTCTAGAAAATGGTGCTGTTCTTCACCAAACTCCGGCATAGAGGTGGCTGGGTAGGAATTCCATTTATAGTGACCTAATTAAAAGAGGTCGCATTTAGACCGCGATTTCTTTTTTTTTTTTTTAAATATGCGATTTTGATGGAATGCGACCTCATCAGTTCTGGTCGCATGTATGAAATGCGACCTCTAGGTCGCATTAAATAAACCCCCCTTACCCACGTCGTTGTTCCTGTGCAAAACTTCAGTGCAGTCGCCCCGCCCGTCCCCTCTTCGCCGGAAAGCAGCCGACTCGAGCCATCCCCGCCGACAGCCCAACCTCTATTTGTCTCTCGGTTGGAGGTGAGCCAGCCATTGACACTTTTCCAAGTTCCTGAATGTTATGTTTATCTGGTACTTTATCCTCCTATTATGTAATGTTGATGAATTTTTCCTGAATTTTTGCATTTTTTGTTTCCCATTCTTCCTGTATTTTTGCAAAATTTTGAACATTTTAATGGGAGCAGTAATTGTCCCATCAATATAATCCTTGAGATCCTTACTAGTAATATGAATTTGCATAGGATAAGACTAATAGGGGTAGTCTGTTCCATTCAGCTTGACTTGAATAATTTGATTCGATTCAGAAGTCAGGATTAGCACTCTTTTTCCCAACCCAACTCAAAGCAAAGAAATCACACAAGAGCAACAGACTCAAAAAGATTCAGCTCCAGAACACCAAATAATCCGGGCAAAAGAGAGATTCAGAAGGTACCTTGAGATATCTTGAAGCTAAACTAAATCTTGAAACTACAAAACACCCTTGTCTTCCATTTTTTCTTCTTCGCAGAGCACTCAACTTAAATTGCAACCAACCTTGCCATGAGATAAACTCCTCTATGTCACAATAATGGGGAGTCTTGAATTCAGCTGGGACCAATCACTCAGAATCAACCATCCCAAGGCCTAAATAGAAGATCTAAAGGGAACCCAAATGCAATTTCAGATATACTATCAGTCCTTACTCAAACTATATTAAGTAATTGTAGCAGGTGGAGGTTGTAGTAGGTTGAGGTTGCATTGCAGGTTGTTTGAATAAGGTTGGAGTTGTAGCAGAAGATTGCAGGTCAGAAAATTGCAGCAGGAAGGTCGCATTCATTGAATGCGACCTCAAACTAAGCCATTATAAAATAAAAAAAAAAGAAATCGGGTTAAGGTCGCATTCCATGAATGCGACCTCAACTTAGTTGGTCGAATTCCCAGAATGCAACCTCACTACAATAGGAAAACCGAATCCCACTGCCCCTTTGTCGAAATTCCGTGAAAAAATGCCACTATTTCACGAAATTTCCGATGGAGACAGGTACGGTGGGATTCTTTGCTTCCATTTCAGGGCTTTACCAGTTATGCGGAAATTTTGGAAAATGGTGCTATTTTCGCACCGAATTCCGACAGAGGGGCAACTGCAATCGGAATTCCTAAAATAAGGAGGTCGCATTCTGTGAATGCGACCTCATCTCAATTTCTTTTTTTTTTTTTTAAGATGGCCGATCTTGAGGTCGCATTCTTACTTGGTGGAGAAGAACATATTGATCTATGTGGTGGAGAAGAACATGATGTTGGCAATAAACATTTCGAAGGGGACACAGATGCATGGGGGTCTGCAAAATTCTTCCAGAGTTTAACTAACTAGGCTGTTAGAAGCACATGTCACTTCATTGATTATAAAAAAAAAGATTCGTATATTTTGACAAACAGGTCAAAGATCTCTGGGAACAATTCTGAGTTATACATGAATGCACGACTTTCCCCCCTTTCACTGACTTATCAAGGATTCTGTTTGCTAAATGGAAACTACACAGTCAACCTTTACTTTGCAGAAATCAAGTTTACCGATGACAGAACATATAGTAATCTCGGAAGGTGCATATTTGATATCTACATTCAGGTATGCTTTTTCCTTTAAAACAGTCTCTCCAGATGAAAGTATTTGGATTCATAAGAAGATATGCAATTCTGCATTATATATCTCACACTTTGATACTAGGTTATCAAGATTTCCCTTCTGATCTATGTGAGATCAACCACACTGAAGAATAACAAGTTTGATTAGTCACCTGAGCTGGATTTGAGTGGGTGGCGAAGGGATCTACCAGCGGAGAAGCCGGTTGCGCAGAGGTTGAAGAAGATCGACTGAAGTGAATGCAAAGTGAAGAAGAACTACTGCGCAGAGGTTGAGCTGCCGTGAATTAATGCCTTAAGGTCGCATTCAAAGAATGAGACCTCAAGGTTGCTCAATTTAAAAAAAAAAAAAAAAAAAATTCCCCGTAGGTCGCATTCGGTGAATGGGACCACATTTTAAGAGGTCGCATTCACATATGCGACCTCACTATATTTGTAATTCCGACTGAAGCAACCCCTCTGCCAGAATTCCGTGCGAAAATAGCACCATTTTCCGAAATTTCCGCCAGTTATGACAGCAATGTTTAAGATCAACTTGTTGAATTCTTTTGTAGCCTACATTAAGCTAAGTTTCGAGTTCGGACAAATTTCAACCATGCTCGGCTTAACATGGTCAAAACTAACCCTCAAGTAGCCAATATATCCTCGAGCCCAACAGGCTCTTAATTCTTAACAAATACTTTCCTGCTCCAAAAATCCCAGTTTCTGAGAGCAGCTGTTTTTATTTATTTATAGAGATTATAAAAGATTTGATAGGACTCCATGTCTTCTAACACATTGTCGTGTGAATCAGTAAACTAGTAATATCAGATAACAATATGATTAGTAAAGTAGACAATGTACCGGTAACCATTTCGGCTTCAGAAAAGGATTGTGATTGCCAATAGCTGTTTCGATTTCATAAGGGATTCCAGGTGGAAAAACCCTTCATATGGAGTTTGAATCCAACTGTATGGCTGAGATATCATGGCCTGTTGGTTGGAATTCACCGTGACAGCAACCCTTTGATTTGGTATTCGAAGTGTTGAGAAGGCTCCCCATCAAGCAGCTTTTGAAGTGGATGTTTGTATCAAAGGTTTGGTGTTCAATCATATCCGCCAGAAGAGATTCTTTACAGCGCTTTGGGCTTGTGACTTGAAGAAACTCTGGAATGTCTACCGGGCTTCGACTGTTGTCGTAGTCATTCTGTTGACAGATTGTGTACAACATTGTCGAGAACACTCACTTCTTGAAAATGCCAATTTTCCTGTGAAAGCTGGTGATTTAGGAGGAGGAAGGTCTGCAATTTCACTATTGAGCATTGAAATAACAGTAGAGATATTTGGCCTATCTTTTGCAGAGTCTTGCACGCAAAGTAGTCCCACATGAACATATCTCCAGACCTCCATCTCTATGCTTGGATCATATATTACAGGATCTATCAATTTCACTAATTCATATCCACTCCACAATTTCCTTGCCTGGAAATGGTTAAAAAGAAAAAAAAAAGGTGCAAGACTCAGTTTAAACTAGAATGTGTATGTGTTTACAAATGATATAAGCCTTTGCTCATTCTCATCGTGACGAAAGCCAGTGTTTCTCATTCCACTTACAATCTCTGGTAAGAGCACTCCGAAGCTGAAGACATCTGACTTCTCTGAAAATCTTCCTTTCTTTGCATATTCCGGGGCCATGTAACCACTGCATCACATCATTTATGCTTAAATTAAAGAAAAGGGTATAGATCTATCGTGCAACAGAAGGAAGAAAAGGGGTTTCAACTAGCCATATGATGCAATAACGATTGGGGAAACAGGAAGAGCAGTCTGTGCTTACCATGTTCCTACTACCCTTCTTGTGTTACCTTGATCCTGATCGCTAAGGAATATACTTGCCAAACCAAAATCTGATATTTTTGGGTTCAGCTCTGCGTCCAGGAGAATATTGCTCGCTTTCATGTCTCTATGAGTGATTTTTAATCTTGAATCTCTATGAAGATAGACGAGGCCTCTACCGATTCCCTCAATTATGCGTGTGCTTTTCCTCCAATCAAGTAACTCTCTTTTAGATGAATCTGCAAACAGAGAGCAAGAAATGCTTGAGGGGCAGAAGTTCTCCAAAATGATGATTCCCAGAATATCTTGAAGGGAAGAACCATATTGGAAAGTGTATTAATTTACCAAAAAGATAGGTATCCAAACTTCTATTTGCCATGTGCTCATAGACAAGCATTTTTTCTTCTTCTTCAACGCAGCAGCCGAGAAGTTTAACAAGATTACGATGTTGAAGTTTAGATATTACCACAACTTCATTAATGAACTCCTTGATCCCTTGAGAAGAAGATTTTGAGAGTCTTTTCACTGCAATCTCCTGGCCATCTACCAGTTTTCCCTGCAAACTACGCTATCAGGAAATTCTTTGGCAAGCGACAAATCACCTGTTCTCTGAAGACATGCATTACCTTGTATACTTTGCCAAAACCACCTTTCCCTAGCCTGTTTGATGCGTGGAAATTATCTGTTGCATTTGCCAGCGTCTCATAGGTATACAGCGGAAGCTCTTCCAGTGTTGCTTGTCTCAAGATGCTGGTGGTCATGTTCTCCATTTCATACAATTCCCCAGCTTCAAATAATGAGCGTATAACCTTTTGCCGGTTCCTTGACAGGAGTATATGAAGATTAGTGCATGTGTTCTGAAAATTTAAGCAGAAAATTCAGTGTATTACCCCTGTGCTTAGCTAACCACTTCCAGAAGTACATAGAAACGGAAGCAAATAAAAGTCCAGAAACTACAGTGCTTGCGATGACTACTTTCATATTCCTTGTGTGATCTGCATCTCAAAAGGTTTCATAGCATGTGTAGAATTAGGAAAAGATCTAAGCTAGTCTGAATAATTCTGGGGATTTCAAAGGTTAACGGACAAAGGGTTAGAAACAGGGTACCTACGAGTATAGACAGGTAACTCAACTGAATTGAACAAGTATCGCTTATACTCAACTAGGGCTCTAACAAATGCAATTATCAAATATCAATAAAGTCGACAACGCCAAACAATCTAAGCATAAAGTAACTAAACAGAATTAAAACTTAATAGATAAGTCAATAATGGACCTAAGTAATGCACCTACCAGGCGCCGACACTCCTTTGAACAAGCTACGACGCAACGGACAGAAACGCTGATCGAATTACCAGTTCAATACTGGTTTGTCTTCAAAAAGTTATTCGCCCCACCCTGGTGCAATGGGTACAGTGACTCTCTTTGTAGGATAAGATGGTTTCAAATCGCCGTCGATGCATACCAACTGCGATCAGCTCAAAAATCTCTTCAGTTCACTGGTTTCGTTCCGTCAGAAAACTATGGGTCGTGATAAGGAGAACGGAAGAAGCTATTTTTTCTCTAAGGAAGCAAAAAACCGAAAAATCAGAATCCTAGCGACGGCTCTGTTATTTTTCTTTTAATCTCGCCTCTAAGGAAAAATCAAAATCCAAGCAGCAGTGGTTGCTCGTGGCACATCACCCATTTTCAATTGTTTACTTAATATTGAGCTCGTCTGCCATAAGTTGCGATTCAACATTTCTGAAGGCCATTAATGAAGATGAATTGGGATGGCTGAAAAACTGGTTAAAAATGAAACAACAGCAGGTGATGCAGAAAGGAAGGGTGAAGACCCTTGACTTCAAAGCATTGAAGAAGTTTATGCTTCGTTGCAGTTAAAATTTTGTGAAGTATATTTCGTAGTATCTGCCTGATTGTAAAGAAACATTTTAGGAGAATCCAACAAAGTGCTTAGTCTCTCTTGTATTTGTATCCCTGAATCATTTATTGCATGTCCAGCAAATTAGTGCTCTGTTTGTATCTCGTAGATATTCATTGCTTTGATTTTGTGTTTCTGAACAGTTTTCTTCATATTTCCTTTTTCTTGGAAAGAAGGCCTATCTCTGGATGATTGTATAAGCAGAATATTTGCCAGCATTTCTAGCGCTAATATTTGCATTTATAGAGCTGATTTGCATCTGATGTGTAGGCATCCAGTAGGGAAATTGTCTCTTGAAAAGTTTTGAAGGATGCGCTGGTGCATTCATGAATGTAAGAAGATTTTGCAGAGGATAAGTTGAGAGCACAGCGTGGCTCATGAAATTCGTGAGCAAGAAAGACACACTGCTGAGAGCACGAAAGGACAGCGGGAGGACCTGAGGCTCTGGGTGAGAGTAAATCACCACAGCACAGTGCAAAATCTTGGGCAGAGACAGCTAGTTGTTAGTGTGGGAAGGTTTGTTTTTAATTTACATATGGCCTATGTCGAGAATTCTGAGCCCAGCATTAACCTTTTGTTGTCTGATAACCAATTATCTCTATTCTATGGAGTGTTTGTGTTCTATTATATATAATAGGTAAAGTTTTATCATGAGGTCAATTCTCTCTTTTCCTGCTGGTTCCCTTTGCTTGATGATTGACGAAACGGCTGTTGCATGTATGCCAAACCAGGACGGCCAAAACAACACATGATTTTCCATCCTGTATAAAATATGGATCATTTATGTTCTTTAGTGACTCCGACGTGCAAATGTCACTTTCTTAGTGCGAATTGGTAAAGCTGAAAATAAGTACAATTTGACAAAGGGCAACCAGAAAGCAGGTCTTCAATCCAATAATTAGCTAGTCAAGCAAGCTGGTCGTAGTAGGACACATAGGTTCAAACCAAAATGAATTACACAAATGCTAAAGCTTCTATCGTATCCAAGTGATGATATGGTAACCTGTGCTAACACTATTTAACGTTGGTATTTGTCTGCTAATTGAAATTGGAAGTAAAACCGTTAACGCGCATCAAAGTTCCACGAATGTTTAACATTTTCTGATTCATCATATCCTCAATGTACCATTAAACTACATAAACTACAACATTCAGTGAAGGAATTCATAATATTAGATCATGCCGCCAACTAAAGTTCCTTAGATTAATCAAAGTGCTGTCTAAGTTGCATCTCCGTCTCACTCTTCCATGTTGCATGTGATGACTGGCCCTTCATCCTTTTAAGCTTCTCCTTATCTTTAACAGTAGATCCTTTCTTCTTCATCTCATTGTCAGTGTCTGTAGGAGGACGATCTCCACACATTGGGCAGGTCATTCCTTTTGTATTAGAGTATGTTTTAGGTATTCCACACTTTAGGCACATCCTGTAAGAACAAGAAACTTCACAAGTTAATGAAGAAAAAGAGAAGATACGTGGGATGAAGACATTGACATTCTGCAGCACATATTTATGCTGAAAGAGGGCACGATCACAGACGAAGATGAACATATCATGTAGGTTCAGTGTGATCTAGGGCAAGTTCACCTCTTGCTGAAAAGTATTTGAAAGCATGTCAAAACACAAGGATAATATACTTGAAAGAAGCTTGATTCACAACCAGTCCTTCCATCCCAGAAGCAGCCATTGCATCAACCACAAACCCAAAAATTCTAAATTACAAACGAAGTACAAAAAGAGTTGCAAGCAAAATATGCAAATGCCCTAATAAAATTTTTTATGTTGGTCTCACAACTTCCATTCTTTTATTAGACAGCATGATAAAACTTTCTTAGCATACATGTAGGTAATCCACAAAAGTTTTTTGACATAGTTATTTTGGTTAAACCTGACTATCACTTGTCTCAGACATTGTTTCCGAAGTTTAAGTGAAAAATTCAGTTCCCATTTGTTATGTAGTAGGATTAGCATCTTAATTCTTCTGCAAGTGATGAAACTTTCATTTTTGTCCATCCAAGAGGAAAGTCATACCTCAGAAGCTCTGCTGCATCTTCAGCACTTGGATTGCTCGCAGTTGCTGCGCGCTTCACACCTTGTGAAGAACCACTAGAGGCTGATTGTGCAGCATTACTGTCAACATCACTTCGTACTCTCTCATGGATTCCAACTAGCTGTGCTTTAGCTTCCACTACTGTACCTATAAAAGATGACAAAGGCTGGGTGAAAACATAGAACTCATAAGATAATGTAATTAAGATATCAACACAAAAAAGGGACACAAAACTTTTATGATTTGAAACAGACTAGGAACTGCATTTTTGTTCCCCTAAAATTTCTGTTTTCAATAATTCAACAAAACTTGTAGAATTCTAAAATCTAGAGAATTGTAGATCAAAGAATGCAAGTGTTCCAGCAATTTCTCTGAACCACCATACGGATACCAATCCTCAGACCAATGGGTAAGCAGGAAATTTCAAAACTTGGAGCTGCATTCAAAGATTTAGAGGTGAAAATGGCTTGCATACATTAGGGACAACATTCTAAAACAGAAGATTAGCTCTTGCAAATTACTTAGAAACAAAATATGAAATGGACATAGTATTAAAATGTTAAATTTGACAGAACATTATATCCTGTAAATTCACCATGCCCCTTATAATCCTTGTGGAAAAATCGTAAACTCATGATTTAATGGAAAAGGTATGGACAATAAGAATCTGAAGTTAAAAGGAAAAGGAAAGGATCAATCTTTATCAGACAATTGGAGAATAAACAACTAGACCTTGGTTCAGTGACTGAAATAAATTCATTCATCTGCACCAATGGACACAAAAATTAATCTATCAAGCTATCTTGATCATATAATTATAATACAAGACAATCAAAAGTATAAAAAACTTAGTACAAACAAAAGATTATGATATTAACATATAGAAGAAAGAGTATTTACCAGCGGGTAAATCCTTTTTATCCTTGCGATTCTTACGGCCACCAAGGCGTCCCCTTTGCCTCTCGACGTCTTTGGTTCCTTCTTCAATACAGTTGTTCAAGAACTGTGGCGGCCCTGAAATCTCCAATATTTTTTTTAAAAAAATTATTTTTAGAAAAAAAAAAATCAACAATTACCACGCCAAACAACAAATTGCAGCCCAAAAATTATGCTGAATACAGTTCAATGAATTACTTGGAAAAAAAACAGAGAGATTCAAAATAGAGTTAATTACTTCGGAGAAAGCGTCAAGTGCGGAAGGAAGTGAAGAGGACGAGGCCGGATTGGGATCCAACAAGGGTTTATAACGGTTAACTAAAGCGCCGTTGCGACGGTCGTCGCCGGAATCTTCATCATATCTAAGCTCCAGAGCTGCTTCCTCTTCTTCTTCTTCTTCTTCCGAGGAGTAGCCTTGCAGCAGAGCCAAGCTCATATCCCTCGTCGTCGATGTCGTCTCTCTCGCGTTGAAATAAAAATAGCCCAGGCGCGTGCCCCTGCCAAATTTCATATATATATATATATATATATATATATATATATATATATATATATATATAATGTTTTTTACTCTTTATTTTTTTAAAAAAAATTAACATTGTTAAAAGTTAAAATTTCCAATATTCAATTGTTAATTTGCTGAAGATTAATACTTAATATTTACAAGAGAGACATAATATATATTTTTAATTACTTACAGTGTAATATAGATAATTTATTTGAAAAAAATTATAATTATTAAGTATGCGAATAATTTATAGTTTTAGAAATAATTTGTTCTTCTAATATATTTTTTTAAAAATAATTATTACTTTTAAAAAATAATTCAATCTTTTAAAAAAAATTTAAAATTTCTTATTGTATGTAAATTGTTTAGATTTGACTATATTTAAAAAATAGACAAATTAAATAATTTATTGTTCTGTATTGATAAATTAAAATTTAATTTAATAAATTAAAATTTTAATTTGAAGTTTTCCTTCCTTAAATTATTGTTCTGTATTGATTAAAGATAAATACTAGACATTTGTTTTAAATATTTGAATTAATGGAAACTCCACTAATTATGAATTTATGTGAATTATTAAGGAATTAATGGAAACTATACTAATTAGTGGAAGCTCCACTTATTGGTGGAAACTCCACTAATTATGAATTTTTATGATGTCCATCATTTGGAGACACCACTAATTAAGATTAGTGGAAGATGATGTATTCCACTAATTAAGAACTCTATAAATAGAGCTATTCTCTAAACTTGTAATACACCATCATTTTGTGAAAGAATTGTGAGAAAAAGAAAGAGAGAAGTTTGAAGAAATTCTTGTGCAAAAATAGTTAGAGTTTTCGTAGTGTGTAGTGTGTAAATTTTATTTTAACACTACCCAAATTTTATAACACGTTATCAGCACGAGTCTCTGCCATTATTAAAGCTAGAAGACAGGTACGCATTTATTAATCTCTATGGCTAACATTGCTAACCTCGAATTTGTAGCCCTTGATATTGCTGGAAAAATTATATGTCATACAGAAATGTATCTAAATGCTGGAAAAAAAATATCCATATATCCTGTGGGCAATTTAAATTTGACCACCTGAAGATGGTCGTATTACCAACTGCACGGTATAAATGATTGCACCTGAAGTTGCAAAATTTTAAAACCGTGAATGAATATGGCTCCGCGATGTATCAACTTACATCTCAATTAAAATTATACAGAGAAAAAGTTACTGATGAAGATATATTGGATAAGACATTCTCCATCTTTCATATTTCGAATATTGTCCTGCAGCAACAATATCGAAAAAAGGGGTATACACAGATTTAATTACAACCCTCATCATTACAGAGAAAAATAATGAGTTATTATTGAAAAATCATGAAGTCAGACCAACTGGCTGAACAACACTCCCAAAAGTGAATGCTATTGGCTCCAACAGAAGCCATCATTATAGTCGTAATTGTGGCAGTAGCCGTGGTTATGGTCATGGACACACTCGATATTTCTCTTAGCACAGAGCAATATTGGCCACCTAAAGTGGAACAGAAAAGATAATAAGGGAAAATGATATTTCCATTAATAATAAGTATCACATCTTTGAAATATTACATTCGGATGTCAATATATACTATATTACTGCTAACAGTTCAGAAAAAAAATCTATCTCCTTTTGATCATAAGTCTTGTGTTCACTTGCATTTCATTTATTCATTTCACTGGTGTTCACATGAACTTGAGGATGCATGCTTGTAGTTGCTCTTTTTCAATTGAACTAACAAATTGAGAATGAATGTTTGCAGTTGTTCTTTTTTCATGTTTGCATTAGAGGAAGACAAACATGTAGCAATTATGGATTTCAGTTCCTCTTCTTCGGCATCCTCCTTCTCTTCCTTCTCCCTTGGGCCAGCATCTAAACTAGCAGCATAATTAGCCGTGACGTTACTGCGCAATGAGTCTTGAGATTTTCTCATCCCTTTAAGTTTTTTTATTATATTTGGCCTTGAAGCATGCTTGTCTCAATTTATGTGTTTCGTCCTCCAACTGTGTATTAGGACTTTCTTCCACCAACTTCTTCTCACATTCTAGTATCTCAGTGGCTTCTCTTAACTTATATCCTCATTCGTCTTTATTTCGCTCCTGTAAATCTAAGTGATATCATCGGTGGAGATACATTCATTCCAGTCATTATTTACTTATAAATATTTTATAATTTCAGCAAATTACAAGTGTGAGAGAGAGAGAACCTGAACATTCTTGATTAGAGTCTCCAAGTTTATCAACTTCCTGTGAGTCTATCGACAAATTCCCAACTCCTTACATCTGTTCTTGAGAGGGGTTAAGCCAATATTCAGTTCTTTGGCCGAGCTCTTGATTGGTAGGTAAAAGTATTATGAAATAGTTTCTTTTGATAGTGTTTTGGAGCTATTGCCCTTCTCCTCTTTTTGCCTCCTAATCCTCTCATTCTCCATAGGAATTTCATCTGTAATAATATCTTGAACTTCGATATTATGGATTTCATGGGTCCTTACTCCGAATTCGTTGCCAAAACCACTCATTATTTATCATAGAAAAAGAAAAACAATATCAATAAAGGTAATACCATGCAAAATCCATGTTTGAATATATGATAATCTAGAATCATATTCTGGCTTTGTTCAAAATCCATTAGGGAATAGAAAGGATCATGCACAAGCATATCCTCATTCAAAGGAACAGTATCAAAAGCAGTCTCTTGAATGGGTAGATCAAATTGAAAATCTAAAGCAGTATGTCCAAAACTACCACTGATTTACATCACAACAAACCAAAAGAGAGTTTAATTTCATTATTTCATTATTAAGCACACTAAAAAAAAAGAAAAAAGGAAGCCCTTAAAGGTATCTCACCTGAAATTAGGTAGAAGCGAAAGCGGTTGGTTTGGAAAGGAAAATAGATCAAAATCTTTTGCGTTAAACCTGACATTAGGCGGAAGCAATTAGCTTAGAAAAGAAAACACATCAAAATCTTCTGCGTTAAAAATCAAATCAAAATTTGACCATGTCTCAAATGAATTACGAGTCTCCATATCTGCTTTGAATTTTTATTTATTTTTTTTATGTTTACTAATGGTTGATGATTGAGATATATATCGATACACATATACATATACATACATATATATATATATCTGTACGATGAAGAAGAAGAGGTAGATAATAGATGGAGGGACGGAGAAGAAGAAAAGACAAGGAGAAAAGGGAAAAGATGGTATCGGGAAGAGTAAATTTTTTTTTGGCATTTCCTACTTGTCATCATATTCTTACATTTCTTTTTTTTCCCCCTTATTCTCTTGTGAAATCATTATTTCCTAAATTAAGGGGAAAACAGAAACAGTATAAGAAAGCTCTTGATTGGACAACATCAATAAATTATCTTGATCCGCGTATAAGCGCGTGTAAACTTGAAGTTCAAAAGGTAATTCATTTGCAAAGTATTGCAAATCCAAATCAAATGCCAGACAATTTTGTTGACTCCAGAAGAGTTACAAAATCGCATATTCCAGCTATAAATGCTCCTATTCGAATTGAAGTTTCAGCAGAACAAAAGATTATACCTATAACTGCTGAGCCAAAAGCATGCCAGAAGTATGGCCGACCTCTTAATTCTAAAGATAAAAATTCTTGAAAGAAAAGAGGATTAAATGATCCAGATGTTCATAGTGAATTTTTATCAATTATATCACTTCCAGTAGAAGTTGAAATTTGATAGAAACAATTATTGATAATATGTTTGCATACAATATATTTTTCTTAATGTTACACAAGATAATGATAATCCTGAACCAATATCAATTGATGAATATCGGCATAAAAAAGATTGGCTACAATAGAAAGATGCGATTCAATCGGAATTAAATGCACTGACACAACGTAAAGTTTTCGGACCTGCAGTCTAAACACCAGAAGGTGTAAAACCTGTTGGTTACGAATGGATATTTGTGAGAAAGCGAAATGAAAATAATGAAATCATGCGAGATAAAGCACGGTTAGTAGCCCAAGGTTTTTCACAAATACCAAGTATTGATTATAATGAAACTTATTCTCTTATTATTGATACTATTACACTCCAATATCTTATCAGTTTGGCAGTACATGAAAAGATAGATATGCGCATATTAGATGTTATCACTACTTACTTGTATGAAAATTTAGAAAATGATGTTTATATGAAAATCTTCGAAGGATTTCATATGCCTGAAGCATATAAACATTATCCTCGTGAAAATTACTTCATCAAGTTACAGAAATCATTATATGGTTTGAAGTAATTTAGGCGCATGTAATTCAATCGTCTTAGTAAATATTTATTGAAAGCGGGATTTACAAATGACCAGGTATGTCCATGTATTTTTATTAAGAAATATGATTATAAATTTGTGATATATGTTGATGATATTAATATTATTAGAACTCCCGAAGAGCTCGACTAAATAATTAATTATTCGACATTAAAGATGTTGGTAAAATTACATTTTGCCTTGGTTTACAAATTGAACATTTGGCAAGTTTCATCAATCAACATATACAACAAAAGTTCTAAAAAGCTTTTACATGGACAAAGCACATCCATTGAGTATTCCAATGATCGTCCAGTCATTAGATGTGAAGAAAGATTTTGACCTCAAGAAGATGATAGAGAACTCCTTGGCCCTGAAGTACCATATTTCAGTGCAATTGGTGCATTAATGTATATTGCTAACAATACATGACCTGATATTATATTTGCTATCAAATTATTAGTAAGATTTAGTTCTTCACTAACACGATGACATTGGAATGGAATTAAACAAGTCCTTCGATATCTCAAGCAGCTACTTCTTCAAATCATACTGAAAGTATAGCCATTTATAAAGAAAGTAGAGAATGTGTATGGTTATGATCAATAATTCATGATATTCGAGAAAGTTGTGGATTATCATCTATCAAAGATATTCCAACTCCTCTTTATGAAGACAATGCAGCTTGCATAGCTCAAATACGAGGAGGATATATTAAAGGAGATTGGACAAAACATATTTCACCAAAATTCTTATTTACTCATGAACTCCAAAAGAAAGATGAAATTGATATGCTACAAATTCGGTCACGTGACAACCTTACAGATATTTTCACGAAGACTTTACTGACTGCAACATTTGAGAAGTTGAAATATAAAATCGGTATGCGTCGGTTTAAAAATTTAAATGAATCATCTCATCAGGGGGAGTAATAAATAGACATATAAAATAGTGTACTCTTTTTCATTCACTAGATTTTTTTTTTCCACTGGATTTTTATCTAATAAGATTTTAACAAGACATATTCTTTATGTAATGGATGGACATTCAAGGGGGAGTGTTGTAAATATTTGAATTAGTAGAAGCTCCACTAATTATGGATTTATGTGAATTATTAGGGAATTAGTGGAAGTTTCACTAATTATGAATTTTTATGGATGTCCACCATTTAGTGAAGACACCACTAATTAAGATTAGTGGAAGATAAGGTATTACACTAATTAAGAGCTCTATAAATAGAGCTATTCTCCAAACTTGTAATACACCATCATTTTGTGAAAAAATTGTGAGAAAATTGTGAGAGTATTATAAAATTAGGGTAGTGTTAGAATAAAATCTTCACACTACACACTAATAAAACTCTAACTATTTTGCACAAGAATTTCTCTCTTTCTTTTCTCTCACAATTTTCTCTAATCTTTCTTTCACTAATGTTTCTTTCACAAAATAATGGTGTATTACAAGCTTAGAGAATAGCTCTATTTATAGAGTTCTAATTAGTGGATTACATCATGGCATACATCATCTTCCACTAATCTTAATTAGTGGTGTCTCCACTAAATGGTGGACATCCATAAAAATCTTCTAATAATTCACATAAATCCATAATTAGTGGAGCCTCCATTAATTAATAAAGATTCCAATAATTCATAATACTCCCCATTGGATGTCCATCCATTACATAAAGAATATGCCTTGTTAAAACCTTACTAGATAAAAACCCAGTGGGAAAAAAATCTAGTGAAGGAAAAAGAGTACACTATCCTATATGTCCATTTATTACTCCCCCTGATGAGATGATTCCTTTAAATCTTTAAACCGACGCATACCGATTTTATATCTCAACTTTTCAAATGTTGCAGTCGGTAAAGTCTTCGTGAAAATATCTGCGAGGTTATCACATGACCGAATTTGTAGCACATCAATTTCACCTTTCTTCTGGAGTTCATGAGTAAAGAAGAATTTTGGTGAAATATGTTTTGTCCGATCTCCTTTAATATATCCTCCTCGTAATTGAGTTATGCAAGCTGCATTGTCTTCATAAAGAGGAGTTGGAATACCTTTGATTGATGATAATCCACAACTTTCTCGGATATAATGAATCATGGATCTTAGCCATACACATTCTCGACTTGCTTCATGAATGGCTATAATTTCAAGCATGATTTGAAGAAGTAGTCTGCTATAGATTGTTTCGTAGAACGCCATGATATAGCAAGTATTTCCACATGTAAATAGATAGCCCGTTTGAGAACGTGCTTTATGTGGATCAGATAAATAACCAAGATCTCGCATAACCTATCAATGTTGGATTGGTTTTATTTGAATAAAATAATCCGAGATCAATTGTACCTTGGAGATATCGAATGACTTGTTTAATTCCATTCCAATGTCGTCGTGTTGGTGAAGAACTAAATCTTGCTAATAAATTGACAGCAAAAGCAATATCAGGTCGTGTATTATTAGCAAGATACATCAATGCACCAATTGCACTGAGATATGGTACTTCAGGACCAAGGAGTTCTTCATCATTTTCTTGAGGTCGGAAATGATCTTTATCCACATTTAATGATCGCACGATCATTGGAATACTCAATGGATGTGTTTTGTCCATGTAAAATCTTTTTAGCACTTTTGCTGTATATGTTGATTGATGAATAAATGTTCCACTCTCCAAATGTTCAATTTGTAAACCAAGGCAAAATTTGGTTTTACCAAAATCCTTGATTTCGAATTCTCTTTTTAAATAATCAATTGTTTCTTGGAGCTCTTCAGAGTTCCAATAAGATTAATATCATCAACATATATAGCTAATATCACAAATTTAGAACCAGATTTCTTAATAAAAACGCATGGACATACCTGGTCAGTTTTAAATCCCGCTTTCAATAAATATTCACTAAGACGTGTGAACCACATGCGCCCAGATTGCTTCAGGCCATATAATGATTTCTGCAACTTGATGGAGTAATTTTCACGAGGATAATGTTTATATGCTTCGGGCATATGAAATCCTTCGGAATTTTCATGTAAACATCATTTTCTAAATTTTCATACAAGTAAGCGAGTGACAACATCTAATAGGCGCATATCTATCTTTTCATGTACTCGCCAAACCGATAAGATATCGGAGTGTAATAGCATCAACAACAGGAGAATAAGTTTCATCATAGTCAATACCGGTCTTTGTGAAAAACCTTGGGCTACTAATCGCGCTTTATATTGAACGATTTCACTCTGTTCATTGCGCTTTCGCACAAATATCCATTTGTAACCAACAGGTTTTACACCTTCTGGTGTTCGGACTGCAGGTCCGAAGACTTCACGTTTTGCTAGTGCATTTAACTCCGATTGAATCGCATATTTCCATTGCGACCAATCTTTTCTATGCCGACATTCATCAATCGATATTGGTTCGGGATCATCATTATCCTGTGTAACATCAAGAGATATATTGTATGCAAATATATTATCAATAACGGTTTCTATCCGATTCCAACTTCTACCGAAGTTGTATAATTGATAGAAATTTCAGTGTTACTTTCATCAACTTCGGTTCTTTGTCATCAGTTCTCTCTTGGTCTTTATCATTCTTTTCTTCAATATGATCTTTTGGATCATTTAATCCTCTTTTCTTTCAAGGATTTTTATCTTTAGAACCAAGAGGTCGGCCATGCTTCGGCATGCTTTTGGCTCAGCGACTATATGTAAAATCTTTTGTTCGTTGGAACTTCAATTAGAATAGGAGCATTTATAATCGGCATATGCGATTTTGTTACTCTTCTAGAGTCAACAAAAGTGTCTGGCATTTGATTTGCAATGCTTTACAAATGAATTATCTTTTGAACTTCAAGTTCACACGCGCTTGTATGTGGATCAAGATAATTTAATGATGTTGTCCAATCACGATCTTTCTTGTACTTGTTTCTATTCTCCCCTAATTTAGGGAATAATGATTTCACAAGAGAATAAGAAAATAAATATAAGAAAATGATGACAAGTAGGAAATGCCAAGAAAAATATCTCCATTTTTTTTTTCACTCTTCCCGGTACCGACTTTTCCTCTTCCTCTCTTGTCTTTTCTTCTCCTCCGACCCTCTACCTACCATCTACCTCTTCTTCTTCCTCATACGATATATATATATATATATATATATATGTATCGATATATATCTCAATTATCAGTCATTAGTAAACATAAAAAACAAAAATCACAAAGCAGATATGGAGACTCGTAATTCATGTGAGACATGGTCAAATTTTGACTTAGTTTCTGCAGCAGATGTTGATGTATTTTCATTTCCAAACCAACCGCTTCTGCCTAATTCGAACACAGAAGATTTTGATATGTTTTCCTTTCCAAACCAACCGCTTCTGCCTAATTAACCAACCGCTTCTGTCTAATTCGAACGCAGAAGATTTTGATATGTTTTCCTTTCCAAACCAACCACTTCCTCCTAATTTCAGGTGAGATACCTTTGATGGCTTCCATTTGTTTTTAGTGTGCTTGATAATGAAATTAAACTCTCTTTTGGTTTGTTTTTTTATGTAAATTAGTGGAAGTTTTGAACATACTGCTTTGGACCAAGTTGATCTGCTCCTACAAGAGACTGCTTTTGATACTGTTCCTCTTGATACTATTCCTTTGAATGAGGATATGCTTGTGCATGATCCTTTCTACTCTCTAATGGATTTTGAACAAAGCCAAAATATGTTTCCAGGTTATTATACATTTAAACATGGATTTTGAATGGTATTACCTTTACTGATATTATTTTCTTTTTCTAGGAGAAATAATGAGTGGTCTTGGCAATGAAGTCGGAGTAAGTACTCATGAAATGCATAATATCGAAGTTCAAGATATTATTGCGGACAAAATTCCTGGGGAGAAGAAGATGATTAAGAGGCGAGAGAGAGAAGAAGGGCAATAACTCTCAAACACTATCAAGAGAAACAATTTCGCAAGTACTTTTACCTACCAATCATGAGCGCGACCAAAGAACTGAATATTGGCATAACCCGTCTCAAGAAAAGATGTAGGGAGTTAGGAATTCGTCGATGGCCTCACAGAAATTGGTGAGCTCGGAGACCATAATCAAGAATGTTCGGGTTCTCTCTCATACATACTTATAATTTGTAAGTATGAAACTATGAAAGATTTATAAGTAAATAACCGATGATATCACTTCGATTTACGGGATATGCAAAATAAAGAAGAAGGAGGACATATGGGTGAGAAGAAATTACAAGAAGCCATTGCGATACTCGGAATGTGAAAAACAGTTGGTGGAAGAAAGTCCTAATACGCAGTTAGATGACCAAACACGAAATTGAGACAAGCATGCTTCAAGGCCAAATATAATAAGAAATATAATAAACTTAAGGAGATCATAAAATCTCAAGACTCATTTCGCGAGTAATTTTACGGCTACTTCGCTGCTAGTCTCGATCGTTGGCTCAAAAGGGAAAGAAAAGGAGGAGGATGTCGAAAAAGATGAGTCGAAGTCCATAATTACTAATTGTTTGTCGTCCTCTAATGTAAATATTGAAAAAGAACAATTACAAACCTTCATCTTACATTTGTCGACTCAATTACAAAAGAGCAACTATAAGCATGTATCATCAAGTTCATATGAACACTAGTGCTATGAATAAAAGATGTGATACTTATTATTAATGGAAATATCTTTTTCCCTTATTATCTTTTCTGTTCCACTTCGTGTGGCAGTATTTCTCTCGTGATAAGGGAAATATCGAGTGTGTCCATGACCATAACCACGGCCACTGCCACAACTACGACTATAACGATGGCTTCTACTGGAGCCAACATCATTCACTTCTGGGAGTGCTGTTGAGCCAGTTCATCTGGCTTCATGATTTCTCAATAATAACTCATGTTAAAGCTGTCAATTTTGGATACCCTTTTTCTCGATATTGTTACTTGTAGAACATGAAAAATGGAGAATGTCTTCTCCAATATAACTTCATCAGTAACTTTTTTTCCGTAAAATTTTTAACTAAGATATAGTTTTATACATCACGGAGTTCACGGTTTTACAATCTTGCAACTTCAGGTGCAACCATTCATACCGTGCAGTGGGTAGTACGACCATCTTCAGGTGGTCAAATCTTTCTTTTTATCCACATGACATATGAATCTCCTTTTTTTTAGCATTTAGATGCATTTTTGTATGACATATAAATTTTTTTTTCAGAAATATCAAGGGTTACAAATTCGAATTTAGCGAGATCAATAAATGCGTACCTGTCTTCTGGCTTTAATAACGACAGAGACTCGTGCTGATAACGTGTTATAAAATTAGGGTAGTGTTAGAATAAAATCTTCACACTACACACTAATAAAACTCTAACTATTTTGCACAAGAATTTCTCTTTTTCTTTTCTCTCACAATTTTCTCTAATCTTTCTTTCACTAATCTTTCTTTCACAAAATAATGGTGTATTACAAGCTTAGAGAATAGCTCTATTTATAGAGCTCTAATTAGTGGATTACATCATGGCATACATCATCTTCCACTAATCTTAATTAGTGGTGTCTCCACTAAATGGTGGACATCCATAAAAATCTTCTAATAATTCACATAAATCCATAATTAGTGGAGCCTCCACTAATTAATAAAGATTCCAATAATTCATAATAAAGAGAAGTTTGAAGAAATTATTGTACAAAAATAGTTAGAGTTTTATTAGTGTGTAGTGTGTAGATTTTATTTTAACACTACCCAAATTTTATAACAACATAATTAATATATATAAAAAATATAATATTCCAATTATCAAATGTGGTTGATTTTGAGTTTTTTTTTTGGGGAGATATCAAGTAATTTTATTAATTGATAATGATAAAAAGTAAAGTAGTAAAATTAATTAATTAATTATTTTTAAAAATTGAGGATTAAAATTTTGATTTTCTCAATTCCAATCTTAACTTATTTTATTATAAATAATTTAATTTTTAAATCTTTAAAAATAACGTATGCTTATAAACAACAAAATTAATCAACCAAGATCATCTTTCACCATCACAATTAAATTAATTAATCCTAAAATCATATTGATTTTTAAAAATTTAATTAAAAAATATTGACTATTATTCTCTTCGTCTATTTTCTCTGAAGTCAAAGTCCTTGACTCCTGCTTCCGTAACAAAATACGTCATATTATTTTCTTTTCCAATTATTAAAAAAACTCATATATGCAGGAAAAGAAAAGAAAAAAATAAAAAACAACCAAAGCGCTCTCTCTCTCTCTCTCTCTCTCTCTCTCTCAAGCATAATAGACGTAGCCAAAGCTTTCCTTCTTCGGCGCGGCGCCGGCGGCTTTCCGCAGCTACCAAACCCTGGAACTTTCCAGAGGGAACAGATGCAATACGTTTACATATACCAAGGAAGATAGAGCAGTGGAGGTTTTCTGGGTTCTACTACTGGGCAATTCATACGATAAAAATCCTGCCTTTGGAACTCATTTGGCTGGCCGGCCGGAGAACTGCGGCGGGCGAAAATGGATAAATTGATGAATAAACTGCGGAATTTGGATGCGTACCCGAAAGTCAATGAGGATTTCTACAATCGTACACTTTCCGGTGGTGTTATCACACTCGTCTCCGCCACCGTCATGCTCTTACTCTTCTTCTCCGAGTTCCGTATGTGACCTGCAGCATCTCATTTTTATTTTTTTTCCTTTTGACACGCCCGATTCTATTAGCTGATTAGTTAAGAAGCAGCGGAAGACTTTTTAGATTAGCTAGATACTTGGCAACTGTTAGTTTTTTGAATAATTGTTTGAATAATTGTTAGAGGTGTTGTTAGAATATTGTTGTTTTTAATAGTGAATGATTTTGATTCTACCTGGTATTGGCTGAGTGCATGTGAAAATGGCTATACTTTTATGTTCAAAATGCAACTTAATTGAGTTTGGTTATGTATATCTTGGTTGACTTAAAAGTTCTGTCCTTTCTTAACACTTGGAGCTAATACCAGTAGTCAGGGGTCAGAGTGTGTAATCATCTGGATCATACAGGGCATTTTTCATATTTACTAAGTTTACTGGTTTCGCTTTTAACTATAATGTGTTGACATTCACGATGCCTTTTGTGTGTATTGCATCATCTAGAGGAAACCGGCCTTCTTTTTCATTTTTTTGGTTCCTGACTGAGAAGAAAACAGCCTTTCAAACCTTTCGCAAGGTGGGTGGAATCCATCTAGTTTTCAGTTGAACCCTACACTGAAGTCGGGGGATATTACTCTGTAAACGGATAATTATATTCTTTTAGGTTTTCTTAAACTAATAAATCAACAATAAACTGAGAAAAGAGCCTTGCTTTCTAGCAGGAATCTTCCAAAATAAAACAGCGGCAAAAATAATCAGGTCTAAGGTAGTTGCATGAATTTGCATCATTTGTTCCTACGAATAGCGTGCTCAAGTCTTTTGAAGGACTAGCATCATGGGGTTGTAAGACTGGCAATTTTTCCTTGACAGAAATTTCTGTGCATAGATGTTAGAAGAATGGTTTGTGCCTTGATGCCGTGACCTCCAAGATTATGTTGGTTTTTCTAAGGGCACACTTGTATTTTCACTCTAGATGAAGAAATCATCTCTAAGAGGTTTGACAAACCGTAATCATCAGTTGCACAGGAGTTTCTGTTAAGTGAAAACATATAGCGTACATACAAATGTAACCCAATGCTTCATAATGGCTGAAGTCCTTCAGTCGCTTTACTATATCTTTTACATGGACACTTACCATTTGAATTTTCTGCTTTCCTTTTATGTTGTTGATTTCTTGTGGTTTTAAACATTACTGCCCGGGATTATCGGATTTAACAATTTATTGACTACTGGTTTCTAAAATTGCAGGACTATACCTCCATACTGTCACGGAAACGAAGCTTGTAGTGGACACTTCAAGGGGAGGGAAACTACATATAGATGTAAAGATTAGTACTCTGTTTAATCAAAGTCTGGATTTTATATACTTTTCTTCCCTACTTCCCTTATTCTAACAATTTCGGTAGCTTTTCTAGAAGTCATCATGATATCAACAGCAAATCTAGTTATCATATTTATCTATTTATTGTATTTAAAAAAATGCTTTACTCATATTGCTAATGACTGTGCATATGGATATTATTCCTGTTTTGAGACATTATCAAATTGTAACTTCAATCTTTCCCCTATAATTTGTGTAGTTTTCCTTGATATTCTAATTGATGTTCCTTGTTAAACAGTTTGATATAACTTTTCCTGCTCTGCGGTGCTCGTTACTGAGTCTGGATGCCATGGATATTAGCGGGGAGGAGCATTTGGATATAGTAAGTGCGCATGCAGTTCTTCTGGTTGATTTCTTTACATTGTGCATTGTACTAAAATTGCATGCAAACATATTTTCTCTTGGTGGTTTATCTCACTCTGATCCCTGGATTCCAATTCCAGTTATTCTAGCTGATCAGTTGCATACTCTTCCCTTAACTTGCAGAGACATGATATATTCAAGAAAAGAATTGATTTTCATGGTAATGTCATTGAAGTGAGACAAGAAGGAATTGGTGCTCCTAAGGTCTGTAAACTTATTCACTTTCAGCTATGATCTTATTTTCTCCCAGTTTGATCTGATTTTCAAACAATCATCTTGTAGATAGGTTCATTTTCATTTCTCATATCATTTACTTGCCTCACATTCTTTTGGATTTCAATTAATGCAGATTGAGAAGCCTCTACAGAGACATGGTGGAAGGCTTGAGCACAATGAGACATATTGTGGTTCGTGCTATGGGGCAGAAACGGCATGTCCTCACTTGGCACCCTTCTTTTCTTTTTCTTCTTTGAATAATTTTTTTTTTTTGTTGCCTCTTAATTTGATAAAAGAATACACGTATAGTTTAAGTATAAATAGAGAGAGGATCTAGAAGCATCATAAAGGAATATCATTTCTATGATGTTTTAAGTCCCAGTTGTTTGTGCATTATCTACCTTCCAAAACTGAGAACGGATGACTAATTTAAACAAATTCTATTTGGGAAGTTTCTGTAAGAACTTCATCATCTCATATTGTTTTCCATCTTGTTCTTCTTTTGCAGTCAGATGATGATTGTTGTAATTCATGCGAAGAAGTTCGTGAAGCATACAGAAAAAGAGGCTGGGGGCTGACAAATGCTGATTTGATTGATCAGGTTGGTTGTACAAAATACTCTAAATGTTATGGCTGATGATGGATGATCCTTGTTTGACTCTGAATAGAGTGGTAGATAATCAAAATTAGAAGTAAAGAACATTGAAGCAACCAAGCAGGTTTGACCAATCTAAAGCATGCGAGACTGTTTCTAGTTTCAAATTAACAAAAGTAATGTGGAGTTTAATGAGGCCAAACGGGAAGCTGGTTTTCAGGGATAAGTGAATTTATGTAGACAGGTCTGAAAAATTGGTCCTGC